>PVLC010000467.1:162481-212961 GCA_004027655.1 Graphiurus murinus
GGAGGAGGAGGAGGAGGAGGAGGAGGAGAGGAAGAAGACGACAAAGTTTAGGATCATAGGTTCAAGTTCAAGGCCAGTGTGCTGTAACTTAGTGAGATTATGTTTCAAAATAAACAACAAAAGTCGGGCGGGCGTGGTGGCACACGCTTGTAATCCCAGCATTTGGGAGGCTGAGACCGGAGGATCCGAGTTCCTGGCCAGTCTCAGCTGCTTAGTGAGGCACTCCGAAACTTAGTGAGACCCGGTTTCAAAATAAAGAATAAAAAAATAGGGCTGGGGGTGTAGCTCAAAGGTAGAATGCCTCTAAGTTCAATCCCCAGTACCTCAAAAAAATAAACAACAAAAACAGGACTTGGACTTAGGGTATAACTCAGTGGTAGAATGCCCCTGGGTTCTATTCCCACTACCATATACACACAAAAAAGAAGTCTTCCTATGAATTTCTACTTTCCACTGTAAAATCACTTCTCAACTAGCTATTAATAATGGTGTTTTCTTTCTTTGATTAGCACAGTTACTAATTGATAGTACACATAAATAAATATACAATTTGTTGTGGTAATGGGGCTTGAATCCAGAGGCATTCTACCTCTGAGCTATACCCCCAGCCCTATTTTTTTAAATTTGGAAACAAGGTCTTGCCAGGTTGCTGAGTGTCTCGCTAGGCTGCTGAGACTATTCTCTAACCTGCCATCCTCTTATCTCAGCCTCCCAAGTACTGGGATTATAGGCATATGCCACTGCACCTGGCTACTTTTTGTTTTTTATAATGGCAAATTTTGTATTCATAGATACACATGCAAATTCCTTGAATGCATAAAAAAGGAAAAATTGACGACCATGAAAACAAACATAGAGCCCATATTCAGCCCCACTACACCTGCTTTCTCTTCATTCTTTACCGTCAGCCAGAGTAACTCACATTCCTCAGAGAAAATGCAGAACAAATGGTTCTGTCCAACATCTAAGTATGAGTACAGATCTGCGTATATCTGCTCTGTGGCAATGGGGAGGATTATTCATCCAGCCTGGGGAGCCAGAGTCATGACAACAATTGTGAAATGCTGGTAGTCTTGCAGGAGATGGAACGACACCAGGTGCTAGGTACTTCCAAAGCTGTCAGGGAAGAAATGGAGGGCCTGTTTAAGGAATGTAGCCTGGATCAAGCTGCCTGTTCCTTCTGTAAATGAAAGGGCAGTAGCCTTTTTCATGACCTCTTTGGTGGTTTCCTCAAGTGGTCTCAGATCAGGAGCCTGAATCTAATTTCAGATATTTTTCATGTATGTGTTCCACAAACTGCCACAGGACAATAGGAATTCAAGCCCAGGAACTCAAGTTAAATTGCAGCACTCACCAAATTATCTTCTCTACTGGAAATCCCACTTGAAAACAGACTTTTAAAAGAGGTATAATTTTGGAAGGGACTCACAATACTTTTTTGCATCACCAGGAAAACAGCTTGTCTGTAATCCCTTAATAAAGCAAAGGTCTTCTGGATTAATCTCTCTTCAGCAAGTACCATTACTGGCTTTTCAACTCCATAAGCAATTCTACTGCAACAAATAAGTAATAACCACATACTCCCGCATTATCAATGTCTTTCTTTCATGAGGTACTTTAAAAGTACTTTATTATTTGCAATATCTCCACCTTCTCATCCCTACTCCTACTTCCCACCCACTCTGATAAGAAATCTCTCTAAATAGCTCTGAGAAATGTCCAGTGGGATTATTTTTGAAGGACATAATTGCAGCTACTGAGAAAGAGACTCAGTGTAATTGAAACTAAATTAGTATAAAATTGTTTTCAGGAGACTGATAATTGTACGTTGGGCTTTAAAATAACCAAACGTATGCCAGTAACCTCACCCAGACCAAGGGCAGGTGCGTTCACATACATTTGCCACAGTGTTTTGGTGTATCTTGGAGTGTAGCCAATCAAGTTTTTTTGCCTCCCACATCAGCACACAACTGTATTTATCTAAGATTGTTTATGTATTTGCACATGACGGCAAAGTTCTATTGAAAAAATTAACCCGTATGCCATTGTAGAAAATGCTGCTTTTTCTCCTGAGAAGTGTCTTTGACTGTTTTCTTTTCTGAATTTCTTTACCCCTTTATGCCTTTTTGTAAAACATCCAAAACTAGAGTGCTAGTGTTCACCAGCAGCCATATATTCTCCCTTCTTTTCGGGCACAGAGCTGGGATTCATTTCTCCGCCTCCCTGTGGTTAAGGGATGGCCTGTGATTGAGATCCTTGCCCAAAGAAAGTGATGGAAAGCAATGGGTACCATTTTTAGTCCTGGACCACAAGAACCTTCCACCTGTCATCCTTGTTCTCTTTCCCTGGCAGATTAAGAGGACTCTGAGGACACAGAGCAGGTGTTGGAGCCGCCAGCTGGAGGGAAGGACCTGGATTCCTGAATAACCGTGGAGCTGACTCTACCATTGCACCTTGCCGTTCCACACTGAACTATGGTGCTAAGAGACTGAGGTTTGGGTTTTATCTGTCATTATCACAGGCATTATTTACTTTATTGAACACATTTATTTTTCACTTGCTTCTGTTTTTCTAATTCTCTAGCCATGTCACATTTTCTTTCCTTCTTTCATTTACTCTGCAAAGAATTATTGAGTACCCAGCATACGTGCTAAGAACAGGCACAGTGCGCTATAACTATATCCCAAGTGGCCCAAACAACCAACCACCTTACAATTTGAAAATCCCAATAATTTAGGTCCACTAGTGCTTTAGGAGAGGAGTCATTAAACTACAGTGTGGCCTGTTTTGTAAATTAAGTGTTCTGGGAACATAGCCATGCAAAGCCATGCATGTCTTATCCGTGAAGCTTTCACCCTGCACTAGATTACAAACCCTGAGATATTTACTATAAAGCCCTTCCCCCTTTTTGTGGTACTGGGGACTGGACCCAAAGGCATTTGACCTCCGAGCTGCACCCCTAGCCCTATTTTATTTTTTTATTTTGAGACAGTGTCATGTTAAGTTGCTGAGGGTCTCACTAAATTGCTGAGGCTGGCCTCAAACCTGCAATCCTCCTGTCTCAGCCTCTCAAGTGCTGAGATTACAGGTATGCTCCCTGTGCCCAGCTATTATCTAGCCCTTCACAGAAGATGTTTGCTGACTCTTGCTCTAAAAGCTTTTGGAAAGGATTTGCAAAGGAGATGACACACAAGGTAGGGTCTAGTGCTGTTCACTGTGGTAGAAAAAGAAGAAGGAGGCATTCTGGGGAAGGAGACTAGTAGCCAAGCAGAAAAAGGTAAGTTATAACAGACAATACTGAGATATTACTGACAGAACACAGAGGCGATCATGATCGTTCCTCTCATATGACCAACCATTACTGGCAATGAGCAACTAGAAGAACCATACACAGAGAAGATCTTTTAAAAACCAGCAACCTTGACCTCAGATCCTTAATTCTGCCTGGGTACCAAATTTTAATGAATAATATTACACTGATTCTAAATAGCATCAAGTTCAACTGTAGATCGCTGAGTTGTATGTTTTCTTCCATTATTTCACAACCTGGACTTAGAAGGTTTCCTGGCAAATGATGCATTAGTAAGTATGCACCTGGGATAGACTTCTCTCACAATTCTATTGTAAAAATCCCTCAAATAAACTAAGTATCTGTATTGTGTGTGTGGCGGGGAGATGGACTTCTCTGTGGGTTCATTGTTGTTGTTGTTACTGGAGCTTAAACCAAAAGGGTTCCTCTGAGCTACACATGCAGGCCTTTTTACTTACTTACTTATTTATTTATTTATTTATTTATTTATTTATTTATTTATTTTGAAACAGGGTCTCACTAATTGACTGAGGCTGGCCTTCAACCTGTAATCCTCCTGTCTCAGCCTCCCAAGTACTGGGGTCACAGACCTGTGTCACTGTGCCTGGCTGAACTGCTCTGTTGTTAAGAACATAGCATACTACCTCCACTTTGGCCACTAAATTTAGAGACCCAGGAATCATGCCTGGGCATGTATCTATCAGCATTTTTCTTGGAATAAAGTTAGTTTTCATGTGTAACCTGAAATACACGAACAAATCACAGAACTGCGCTGTTTCCCTGTAATTTGCTGCCCTGCTTTGCTTTTTGTACCATATAACCAGGATCTGTTCACATGATGTAGGCAAATACTTTAAAAAGATCCAGTCACTTGACCACGGTAGAAGTCTGACCTTTAAGTCTCCATATCCTATACTTTCTTTTGTATATGTTATTGGTAGGTGGGTGGCAATCAGAATCCTCAAAACATATAAATGAGAAACTTTAATCTACTGAGGCTATTTTTTTCAGCTCTAAAACTCTCTAAACCTATAATTCTAATCAAGGACCCAGCTACCTGCTATTCTATAACTAAGCCACAAGATAGGCAGTTGTCTAAATTGCTCAAAAACATATACAAAGACAAGGGTCCCTTTGTTTCTTTGTTAGTTCACCCTGAACTTTTGCAAGACCTAACGTTAATGAGGGCCTCTTGGTACAATTTAGCTATTTTCTTCTTAGTTTATTATCTATCATAAAGATAGAATAATCTAGTTTTCCTCAGATAATCATTTTTCATATACTTGTATACTTTAAAATAACAATTCGCCATTTAGCTTTTTCCTCTCTAGACTAAATAAATAAAATCCCCTTAATCTTCCCCCACAGGGTTGACTTTGTCTGTAATCATTTTCGCATTGCATCTTGGGAGAGCTTCTAATTTCTCTCCATACATTTTCGAGGGTGGAGTCCCACATTGATCACATTACTCTAATATGGCCTGACCAACACCAAGCGGGGCTGGATAATTGGAGGCTCTTGTCTGCTGCGTTCTTTCAAGAGCTAAGCATTATCTTAGCTTTTACGAAAGCATTAATGACAGATTTCTGGATTGTCATCAGCTGAAGTTGAATCTCACTCATACAAACTGCCCTGCCGACAACTGATATCCTAAATTCTGTTTTAAAATATCACATTCAGAGGCTTTAAAGGTATGCAGATTTCTTCCTTCATGACTTGAATTTTCTTCCTTATGTTTTTTTTAAAAAATATCTCTGTTGGCCGGGCATGGTGGCGCACACTTGTAATCCCAGCATTCGGGAGGCTGAGACCGGAGGATCCGGGTTCACGGCCAGCCTCAGCTCCTAGTGAGGCACTCCGCAACTTAGTGAGACCCGGTTTCAAAATAAAGAATAAAAAATAGGGCTGGGGGTGTAGCTCGGAGGTAGAATGCCCCTGAGTTCAATCCCCAGTACTGCAAAAAAAAAAAAAAAAAAAAAAAAAAAAATCTCTGTTGTGATACTATTGGTTTAATTGATTTCTAGAGTTCTCTTCATATTAAGGATTTCATCTCTTTGGTGTTTGTGTATTTAAGTTTGTATTCAATCCAATACTTTGCCAAGTTTTCTGTTGTTTTGGGTTTTTGTTATTGATTTTGCTATCAGCAATGTTCGAGTTATCAAGATTTTGTCACAAACCAAACAGCTGGCTGTTACCTTTTTTTTTTTTTTAACAAATGTGCATGCCTCTAATTCGAGTGCTTAGGAGGCTGAGACAGGAGGATCACAGTTTCGAGGCCAACCTCAGCAATTTAGCAAGGCTGTCTGCAACTTAGTGAGATGCTGTATCAAAAATTTAAAAAATAAATAAAATAAAAGAGGGCTGGAGATGTAGCTCAGAGGAAGAACACCCCAGGGCTCAACAATCTCCAGTACCACATACCCACATATACACACACACACACACACACACACACACACACACACACACACATATATATATATATATATATGTATACGTATATATTTGTGTGTGTATATTCATTGAGTATCTGCTATGGCCAGCCTGCCTTCTGAATGAACAGTGAACAAAACCTAGTGGGCTCTCCGTGGGCACCGAGCTGGTGAACAGCGGGATGAGGCTGGTTTGTTGGGGATGAGCCCATGGTCTCTAAGTGCTGTTTCAGCTGTGTGCTCATGGCTACTTGAGAAGGTGGTCGCCATTCATTCTGCCTCCCTTTGCTGTCTGTCATCACAGCCCTGAGAGTTGCTTATTTCTATCTTTTTCCATGTAGTAAAGCAGATGCTTCTCAGCTTCTGTTTTCCTTCTGAGTCCCAGGGATGCTAGTCCTGAGAACTCAGGGCCCTCTTGCCGCAGTGCAAAGAACTTACAGCTTCGAAGAAGCCATCTGCCGCGGGATCCCGTTTGCCCTGCTTGGGCGCTTTCTGTTTCACAATGACTCTCTGGGAGATTGCCTTATCTTCTTCGCCAGGGAAAGCAGTCCCTTGTCGCGGAGGATGGTTTTGTAGGACAGCTCTCCCCATTCCATCCATACCCAGGACTGCGTCGTCTCTGTCTTTCTTTAGTTTCCACCTCTGGAGCAGAAACCCCACCTGGAGACAAAATTCCTGGGTAACTGCACCTGCCAAGCCCTAGGACCATTTCAATTGTCCAGTCCCCAGGACCATGGGTGGTGTCAGGCCAGTCCCCAGGTCCTCACGTGGGTACGCAGCCCTGCTCCCACCTGACCCAGCCTGCCCTTAGGGAAGAACTGGCCCCTGCCCTCAGCTCCGCTGGGAGTCTCCCCCACAGATGATAGCCCGCTGGTCAGTTGGAGGTGAGTCTTTCCCATCTACTGACCTAAGTTATTTTGTACTTCTTGTTGCACATGTATTTATAATTCTTTATGCAGCCAAATCTGTTGATATTTTCCTTTGTGATTTCTTCTGTCACTTCAAAGTTTTTTTTTTTAAAAGAAAAGAATGATTTTTTTTCAAAGCTCTGACAGGCAATAGTATTTTTTGCTATGTTTTCTGCTATCTAATACTTTAGCCATAAAAATTTTATTTTGCTATTGAGGTGTTAAATTGCAATATTTTTTTTTTCAAAATAATTCTAGCTAAGAATCCTACATAATATCTACTAAGTAATTCTGTATTTCCTGTTAACTATCATGTACTCAGTCATCCTTTAGAACTGGTGCCAGGCCCCCCTTCAGATACCCAACTCTGCAGGTGTTCAAGTGCCCTGTATAAAGTGGCATAGTATTTGCATATAACATATGTACAGGTTGTACCCCTGAATAGAAACAAATGGCACCTGGCATGGTGGCACACGTCTGTAATCCCAGTACTTGGGAGGCTGAGTCCATAAGAGGATTGCCAAGTTAGAGGATAGCCTCAGCAACATAGTGAGACTCTCAGTAACCTAGTAAGACTGCTTTCAAACCAAAAATAAAAAGGGCAAAGGGTGTAGCTGGAAAATAGACTGCCCCTGGGTTTAATCCCCAGTACCACTAAAAAACAAAACAACAACAACAAAAACAAACAAACAAAACATAGCCACAGATATCTAGGCCCATCGACTACAATGAAATGGACCCTGGACATTAAGCTACCCCTCCATGAATACTCCAGCTTTCTCTTATTCACAGCATCTCCTACAGATTGAGAGATTTGAAATGTGCACACATTGTCTCATATGTGCAAATTTTAAGGTAGCAGCTCCCTCTGATAGGGAAGGGGAGAACTGGGGCATCAGAATAGAGGAGGCATATTGAGGAAAATGCAAGTTATTGATTCTATTCTGATACTTAGGTTGGACACTCATTTTTTTGTCGATCATTATTTTATTTATATATATGTCTTCTTTAGTATATGTCAAATTGAAAATAAAATAGAATTTTAAAACATTAAAGCAAACACCCCCCCCCCCCAAATCCTTTGGGCAAATTTCAAAGAACTTGAGGATTCAAATAGCAATTTCTATTCTCTCTACCTTCTTTCATTCTATGGTGACCAAAAATGTACTGACACCAAGCTGAGCCCCTCTTGATAACACACTGCTGGGCAGAGGACCTAGGAGTCACTAGACTTAATTTTTTGGAATTTATTTGTGCTAAAAAATTAAACAAAACATCTTTCTTTAAGTGCTGGCCCTCCTTTGTTAATGCTTCAAGAGGCAAAGTGAGAAATGTTTTATATGGCTTGTTTCAGTGCTACCGATTTATAAACAATGCACCAAAGGGCAAGACCCACACTTTATTCCTCTTGTGATATCTCAAAGCACTGGGAGCGAGGCCTTGCACTTAGTAGGTGGATAATTGATGTTTGTAAATCAGTGCATGAATGGATAAGTCCAGCCTCAATATTTCCATGGAGATTCTTAAATGTCACTCCTCTCGAAATGTGATCATGCTTCTCAACCTACTAACAATTTCATAATGAACCACCCACAAACACAATCTTGGATAAGTATCCCCTGTGTTCCCCCAGTCCTTTGTGACCTATGGACACAATTGCTAAATGTGAGTCATGGTTGGACCGCGGCTCCCACACAATGGGTATTTTTAATTCTCCAGCATTTCCTGAAGTCGAGCTCTCAGGAAATGGTTTCTGCAATAATGACCTCACCCTCCCCATATCCCCTCACCCCCACCACAGAACCCCAGAATAGCTGGACAGGTGTCCAGCTACCTAGAATTACCCAACAAAATTCACAACCTGTCTTCTGTTTCCTACCCAAGTCACAGGGTTAACCTCCTTTGGTGTCCAAAAAGAAAGTGTCCACGAACCACACCCATCCATATTTGTGCTTTATTTATATTGAGTCACAGTTTGTTCTCAAGGCTGGCTTTAGTCTCCAGACACCGGAAGTAAGCCAGGATAACATCATGGTTAAAAGGTTAGACTCCTGGGTTCAACATCCCTGGAAACTGAATTCTGACTCTGATTCTTAGTATGTGGCTTCAAACAAGTCACTTAGCCTCTCAGAGGCTCGAGATCCTCCTAGGTAAAATGGAAATAACAGAAGAAACCATTGCTTGGAATGTTGTGAAAATCAAATAAAGAGAACCCATGTTAATTGCTGATTTCCAGGCCTGATGCACAATGTTCAAATGCTTCCTAATAGTTACTATTGTGACAAATTTTCCCAGTCCCCAGGCCTGGTCTGTCTTTCTCCAACATTATTTGCCACACAGTGGTCACAGAGACTGCTTTGCATCTTTTGGTGTCAGATGCTGAACCCCCTCAGAACCTTACACAGGCCCAACTTACTCTGGGTGGCACCGTGTAGCCTCACTCTGCAGATCAGAAACATCAAGAGGGACAAGATGGTGAGAAAGTCTAGAGAGATAAGACTAGATTGTAAAACCACCTGGCCACACTTAGCTTCAAAGCAAGCAAAGACAGCACCACTCAGGCAGAAGGGGAGGTATTGACACAGCACGGTGCCTGTGGACCCTCACAGTGAAAGTCCACACTTCACTGGGAGGTGCTTGTCTTAAGAGTTTTCTTTTTTTTTCTTTTTTTTTTTTTTTTTTTTTTTTTTTTTTTTTTTTTTTTTTTTTTTTTTTGCGGTACTAGGGATTGAACTCAGGGGCGTTCTACCTCCGAGCTACACCCCCAGCCCTATTTTTTATTCTTTATTTCGAAATCGGGTCTCACTAAGTTGCGGAGTGCCTCACTAAGTAGCTGAGGCTGGCCGCAAACCGGGATCCTCCGGTCTCAGCCTCCCGAATACTGGGATTACAAGCGTGTGCTACCATGCCCGGCTCTTAAGAGTTTTCTTAAGGTTGAAACCCAATAATAAAGATGGACCCAGATATGGTGGCATATGCCTGTAATCCTCATACTTGGAAGGCTGAGACAGGAAGATTGCAGGTTTGAGGCTAGCCTCAGAAACTTAGTGAGGCCCTGTCTCAAAATTAAAAAAAAAATAAAAAGGGTTGGAAGTGTAGCTCAATGGTAGAACACCTTTGGGTTCAATCCCCAGTACCACTCCCCCCCCCTTTAAAAAAAAAAAAAGATAGTGATAAAAATAGTAATCTGACTGTGGGAAATGGACTACTGCTATCCACATGGGACCACCTGACAAGCTTCCCAAAGGATTTTCTGAGTTCATCAAAGCAGCACAGGCAGAGAGCCACTCAGGAGGATGCCCCAGGGGGCCACCACACCACAATTGCCCTGGAAAAGAGATTTGAGCATCTCAGATATGGGGGTGGGGGCACGGATGGGTGTGATGCAGGCATCCCAAAGCCACCAACCGCTCAGCACAAAGCTGCCCTGGGAGAGTGGCTTTGGAGGCACAGATATGGAGAATGAGGTCCTGCTGACAGTGCTGGGAAACACAGGGCAGTCAGCACACAGCACACTGGCCGTGCAATCAGCAACCAGTTGGCCCAGGCTGAGCAAAACCTTTCTGTGAACACCGCATGAATGCAGACACCTCGGAAGCTCATGCTCATGAAGGAAAAGAATCAACAACAAAAAGACGTCAGCCTGTCTCCTAAGTGATATTTCATGGCCATCAAACAGTCATCACAGTGCCATCAATGGAGCAGCCCATCAGTGTAGGGTGGTGGGAGAAGCTCCCAGCAATTTAGACACATTGACAGTCGCTCCCACGGAGGAAATATAGTCTCCAGGGTCTCTTTGTTTGTGAAGGGCAGAACTTTGCATAACAAATGTTCCATGCATAATCTTTACTTGGCATAATTCTTCCTGGACCCAATAATGAGAATTACTCTTTGTTCTAATCAAGGGGAAAATAAAGCAGCTAATATTTCTAGAAATCAACCAGCAGGACTCTATGATGTGCGAGAAGAACTCCACTTTTCATCAGAGACCTGTTCTGAGTGACCATAAGCAGGTCAAGTTAGCCATCTGGATTTTAGTGTCCTCATCTACAAATCCCTTCCTTAAAGGGATTATCTTGTAGATTTCATTGCAGAAAGGGGATCAAACCCAGGGGCATTCTTACTTCTGAGCTATACTCTCAGCCCTTTTTAGTTTTTGTTTAGAAACAAGGTCTCACTAGATTGCTGAGAGTTTCATTATCTTGCTGAGGCTGGTTTTGAACCTGGGATCCTCCTGTCTAAGCTTCCCCAAGTACTGGAATTACAAGTGTGTGGCACTACACCTGGCGCTTTGGATTTCTTCAAGTGTTCTCATTGTTATTTCTTTTAAAATTTTGTATCAGGGTTTAGCATGCATGTTGTAAAGTATCCAGTGTGTATTCGTACTTTCAATTTTAGACTTTTAGGAGCATAGAAGAGGGTAGTGGGGTGATCTTGATTTTCTTCTTGTACCAGCATCAGAAGTCCCATTTCCAGATGAAAAGAGTACACAGTCAAAGGCACAGAGAGCATGCCAATAGTATCACTTGGATTAGAACTCCAAAGTCCTGACTCGGGATATTTAGCCTGTTGAGCTAAGGCTCTGAGTGTTCTACCATGAGCTCACAGACAGGTTCCTCATGATGAGGACAATGTTGCTTGGTCAGGGACAGGATAAGAAAGAAGCAATAGTCTAGGAAGTGATTTTTCAGTCACTAGAAACACCTGGGAAAGATGAGTATGGACATGTCTGGAAAATAATTCCTTTTGACATTCAGGCTCTGCCATAATTTAATAGCTATTTATCAGGTGCTTATTGTATACCAAGCATTGCACAGAGGGTTTAACATGGATTACTTTATTTAACCCTCAGAATAACTCACAAAGTAGACAGTTTTATTACCCTGTATAACACAAAGGCAACCGGATTTTCAAAGAAATGAAGCAACTTTTCCTAAGTTACAAACAGAGAGTGGCAGTGTTGGGATTTGAATCTAGGCCTATAGATTCTACCATAGGATTCAGTTTCCCACAAACTTTCATCTTACTCTGACTGAGGTCCCACTCTGCCCTTGGAAAATCTGCTACCCCAGCCAAATGGCACAATTTATTCTCACCTCTATTGTTCGGCCTTGAGTGTGACATGGTCTTCGTCCTCCTTTCTGCTCTCTAAATCCATCCTTCAAGACCTAAATCAAATACTACTTCCTCCTAGCCATTCCACCTCACCCAAAAAAATCCTTGAGTTAATTTAAAGGTCATATATGTTTTTTTTGTGGTATTAGGAGTTGAACTTAGGGGCATTCTACCTCCTAGCTATATCCTCAGCCCTATTTTTTATTCTTTATTTTGAAACAAGGTCTCACTAAGTTGCGGAGAGCCTCATGAAGTAGCTGAGCCTATCCACGAACCCAGATCCTCCAGTCTCAGCCTCCCAAATGCTGGGATTACAAGCGTGCGCCACCACGCCCGGCTAGGTCATATCTTATCTATTCTGTTCATCTGGAGTCTCATTTTCTTAAATGTGCATTTAAGAAATTCATTTATTCAATGACATATACATTCATTGTCTTTTATCCTCAAATAATTGCCAAATATTAGAGGTCTGGAACCATGTTATCTGTTTCTTTTGTATCCACCAAATTATCATAGAACAAATTGTATAAATGAAATAATGTTGCTCTGTACTGCTGGTATGAAAATGATATCATATGAGATCATAGCTACCTTCCATATTTGTTGGTCAAATTCTCATCCTTGTTTCTTTCCCAAGCATTTTCCTGCCCTTCCCCAGATTGAACTTCCCTTTAAAAGTGTTTTTTTTTTTTTTTTCCTTCATAAGAGGATAACATTTAATCTCCCACTACTTCCATACTGAGGCATTAGCAAGCAACTATGTGTATATACATGTGAAAGTGCATGGATGTGTGTGTGAAAATGTGTGCTCTGACAGGGCAAAGTACATTGGATAAGAACCCACTGTGTCTTGCATTAAGCATGCACAGAAGAGCGTTACTTGCATTCTATCCAGCAAACTCTCTTGGGAAGCAAGCAACTTTCTCAGGCCACCATGCAGCCTGACTTGTTGACAACCTTGGGAGAGAAGACATTAATTGCAGTCATAAGGTAATACCTACCCCTCTTCCCTTTGGATTGCTTGTTTATAGTCTGAAATGGCTGAACAGGTTCTGCAGGTTTTTCCTGTCCATTTGCTGAGCTTGAAGCAAGAAGAGAGTCCGAGGTTCACTCAGCTGTAAACAGTACACTCCCCAAGGTCAAACTGGAGTGACTGCCCAGCCAAGTGCAGTGGAGGGGGGAGGGTTTCTGGATGTGACAAATGAGGGGAACATATTGCATCTCTGCCATCCTGCGTGCTTGGACAGAAGAAAAAGTGAGCAGGAAATAATTATGCTCAAACTGGATCTCTCACAGTATTTTGGCAAAACACAAAGGTCGACTGTCACAAAATAGACTTCTGACCTTCGCTATATCCCACTGCTGTACCCCCAAATGTTTTCTGCCATTGTATAAACATAATTTGGAGATACAGGAAACACGTCCAGTAGGTAGATATTAACAGAAAATACTAAAATAGTCGGTGTACCAACCAGTCCCAGATTGTCTTACATGACACTGGGTTCCAAATACACAGACTCCAATACATTGGATTCACTGCCAGGCATTGGGTTCTGTTTTTCCACAGCCCATAAAACCACCATATTTCAAGCCCAGGACCTACTCTTGAGCATTTTGCAGTCTGAGGAGTGTGACAAACATGTAGACAGCACACCATAACATAATAAGGCCAGGCGGACAAACCATAACTTTAGAAGAATATGTTAGCTTAGCGTAACTCTTATGGCTTTATATAGTTCAAGCAGTCTGTTTAAGGCAATGAAGTAAACATAAAAATAAAGAGGTTAAGGAGGAGGGAAGAATGGAGGGCAAGGAGTGGTACCAGGGATTGAAATTGATCAAATTATATGCATGTACGAATATACCACAATGAAACCCACTGTTGTGTATAATTATTATGCAGTAATTAAAAATTATATACACTTTACAAAACTACCACTGTAGCTTTTTTTTTTTTTTTTTTAAATCATGCTTGTATCCTTTCCTAGACAAATCAAACCAGAATCTCTGGAATTGAGGCCCCCAAACTTGTATATTTAACAAGTTCTCAAGGTAATTCTTAGGCAGCCTACCCTGTGATTGTCTGCGTTGTGTAGCTGGGATTAGGAATCAGGCTCTAAACAAACTAAAATGTAGGGATTCCAAATCAGTTAGAGAACTGCTTAAAGTCAATTCCCAGCCAAAAGCAGAGTAGTGAATGCCTATTATCCCAGGTATGGGATAGCTGAGACAAGAGGAGGCCAGCTTTAGCAACTCTTTCAAAATAAAAAATATAAAGGGCTAGGAGTGTAGCTCAGAGGTAGAATGTCCCTAGGTTCAATTCCTATCAATTCCTAGTACCAAAAAAAAAAAAAAAGTCAGTTCCCACAGTTTTTTATCTTTGACTCTCTAAATGCAGCCCAACATCTAGAACTTAGCAGGTATTTGGTAAATGTTTAGTTAGCAAAGTTAAAGGACTGATTATTGAATGTTTTAGTAGACAGAGGCCCATATAGGAAGACACAGAAACTTAAGGTTGGCCTCAAAAGAAGTGAGTCTAAGACTACTGTGTAGATTAAATAGCCATCAACTGCAACCCCCCTGCACTTGCTTCACCCTCTAACGCTGACTGCCAACCTGATGGAAATATCATTGTTTTGGAATCACAAAGCCAAGGAGCATCCTTCAGTTAGACTTAAGCCAACACAGTTGCTTAAACCTTTTTTTCAGGGAATAGATTTTTTGTGCCAAATAGGCAGGATTACTGTCCTAGAAACCTACTTTCTGTCATTAGCTCTGACTGTTGACACTTGCAATGATTAGACAAAGTTAAGCAAAGGGTATTTTTGCAGTCCATGGGGAAGAGTTTGTAATATAAACATTGCATCTCATTACAAACTCCTGAATGTGCAAAACACACCGGTCAGAATGCCATCATTAGGTAAGCACCTGCAACGCCCATTAACTTCAAAGGGAAATGGAAGGCAAAGTGGGGCCCATGTGCCACCACCTGTCCTTACATTTTAGCAAGTCAGATGACCTCTATTTCCACATTAAGTTAATTTCCAAAGCAGTCTATGTGATAGTTATTGCTCCAGACTTTTAATGATTATCCCAGGTTGGTCTCCATCAAACATGCTGGGAAGTTCTCTCCACCTGCAATTTCTAGGGTTTCTGTGGTCTTTGGCCACACCCTGAATGTGTCCTTCTAAAGGACAGGTCATTTAAAATACTCTGAGTGACAGCCTCATGCTCCTCTACAGGAGAGAATGAGAAGTGATGTCAACCCAGCCTACCACAAATACCAAGATGTGTGTTTTGTGTGAGGGAAAATAGTAAAATGGCCAGAATAACACTGGAGAATTGACATGAAGAACAAAGAGTCTGTAAAAAGAGAGCCCTGAAGGTCCTTCTGTTGAAATGTGTGATGGTCTATTGGCAAACTGACCTCTATCCTTATCCCATGGAACACTAAAGGTCTGTGGTTCAAGGTAGGGGGCTCTAAGTAGCCTAAGAAAGAACCACATTCAGACTACATGAAGCCTCTATGACAAAATAGCTCCCAAAGTTTGGATGCATTTGATCAGGGGGCTCCTCTGGTCAGGATTTAGGTTAGGCATAGTGGTAGGGAATGACTGGGCATATGGAATGAGTTCAAGGTCCTGGGAAGAACCCTCCATTCAAATATGTCTTTACTACTCAAGTGGGAAAGGTCCTAGAATCCCATCATGAGAGTCCAGTTCCTTTGTGTGACTGCACTGGGATGGAGACATGCCAAGGGAGGCTCATAGGTGGGAGGACTGAGAAGACAGAGAGACAGCTGGGTGGAGAAGGCCCCGGAGAGCCCAAAAGTTCTCCCCAGCGAGCCCTAGTTCAGATGATGGTAAAATTCATGTGAGATGAACAGTTCCTCCCTCTCTCCTTGGCAGTATTAGAATTAGCAGATATGGAGTGGGAGTTGAGAGCTGGCAGAGCAATGACGACAAGGTCCACCGATTCTCCAAATTCTCATCTGCAGCAGTAGAACACAGCACAGGCCCCAAGGGAAGCACAGATAAAACAGAGATGGCCCCGCCTTGGGGAGGATTAGGAAGGACTCTCCTCTCACTTTCCAAGACTGAGAATCTCACGCGATGTCGTGATTCTGGAGAGAACTCAAACCAGAATGCTCACTGGAGTTCCAGGACAAGCAGGAAAAAGGGTATCAGATGGGGTAAGTGAGTGTTCAGAAGCCAGGACAGCCCAAGAAGTATGAATGCCCATACAATTCTGATGTCGATATAATAAAGGATTTTTAGCTGCAAAACTTCATAGCATTTGGTGGCGATGGGAGCAACCTCTCCGCTGGTTCAGCTATACTCAGGAGGGCTATGCCACTCAGCAAGGTGCTGGGAAATTAATTGCGTAGGGCAACACAAGAAGCATGGTACAGACAATCGTGTATGATGCATGTTAAATCCTGACCTCTAAGGTGATCTTGTTTCTATGCAAATATTCTCTATATGAGTGACATTTCAGATCATTAACATTTTAGTATGAAAGAGATTCATCTGTGTGACAGATGGGTTCCAGGGTTGAGTAGATGTGTTTTCTGGAAGTGAGATGTAATGTCAAAAGAGGAAACAGGGGAAAGGTAAGCTCAGTATCTAAGCCCAGTCTAACATGAAACAGAACTGCTGAGCATTTGTTAGGAATTCCACAGATATTTACTGGTCACCAGCTACATGCAAGGCAGGATGCCAGGCATTCTGGGAGAATGTAAAGATGTAGAAATATACTGATGCCAGCCTCAACTAGGTCAAGGCATAGCTGGAGAAATGGCATTGACATAACGGTAATACAGGACAGAACTCAACAAGTGTCATGAACTTAGGAGAGGAACCCATGGCATCACCTCAGACTTTTTTACAAATGTAGACTCTCAGGCCTCATCTTGAACTTCCAATGTCATAACATGCATTTTGTCTAAACAAAAACATTCCAGGCTCTAGAAAAAGGAGATAACACTTGGTGCTTCAAAAACCAACAGTGTATTCATAGAGACGTACTGGTACACTGCAAAAGAGCTTCAGAGATGGGCAAAAAAAGAATGATATGAGTTAAAGTTGAGAAAGACTCTGTGCATGTGTAAGCTTGGAAGATAGCAGACCAATTTGAAAGCATTTAAGGTACTGGAATCATGGGCTTGGAAAAAGATTCTGGAAAGGCAGGTATAGGCTGACTGTAGCATTCTAGAATAACTCTAATTTCAGATTTCATAATTATACAACAGAGTACAATCAAAAGGGCATGGAAATAAAAATGATCTTTAACTTCTCCTTAGTAAAATTGCTGGGATTGTAGTCCCAACCTTCCTCTTTCAGAGTCCTTCACAGGTTCCTTCTGTGTGTGATCTTGATCAAAACAGAGACCTAGGGAGCCAGTATGACAAAAAATTCCAAGAAGGAGCCCAACCCTGAGGGAAAATGAATGAGTGAGTACCAGAAATTAAGTGGCAATTCACCAACAGACAAGGGAATGCTGGCGAACAATAGTGGGAACCTTAACTCAAAAGACATGCACATATTCAGGGCTTTACCCTGGACTCCAGACAGCACACTCAGGATGAGTCAATTTCAGACACTCCTCATCTTTAGTTAAGATACAACACCATCTGGGACTTTTACCAGTCCCCAGCTCGGTGATTGTGCTCTTATCCCTAATTGGCAGATAAACTACAGTAACACTTAGAATGTGCCAGATGCATGTGTGTTTTAGGTACTAGATCATTAGGCCCACGACCACCCCATTATCAAAGCATAGTTATTACCAGCAGTTAATGAGAAGAAAACCATTTTAGAGGGTTGGGGGTGTATCTCAGTGGTACAGCGCTGGCCTGGCATGTTAGAGACCCAGGGTTCATCCCCAACCCAGGAAGGAAGGAAGGAAGGAAGGAAGGAAGGAAGGAAGGAAGGAAGGAAGGAAGGCAGGCAGGCACATTACAGAGAGAGGAAGTGGCTAAGTAAGGTCACTCCGCTAGTAAGAGGTAATGTTGGGATTTGAATCCACACAATCCATTTGGATTTGAATCCATGCAAACCATTTCAATCCCAAATGGATTTGAATCCATTTGAGCCCACACTTTGAAGAAGATGTTTTTCCTGGGTCTTTTTTTATCAGCTTACTCTGAGGCAGGGAGAAGTGGTAACAAAATCACCTGACGCATGAGTAGCGACTGTTCTCTGCTGTAAGACTACATTTTTAGGGTTGCTGTATGACTACATTTTTAGGGTTGGCCTCTGGAGCAGGTCATCTTTCCAGTCTTCATTATGTTTCACACGTGTACTTGTCAGGAAGCTAGAGATGCACTCCAGGAAGTATTTAAAATCAGAAGAAATGTATTCTGAGTTTACATAACTTTTCAAGAGGAGATAATGGAGGTGCCAGTGATGGAAGATTCCTCAAAATGGATAAGCCAGAAAAGAGAAGAACTATGATTACATCGGACAAGCAAGGAGACCTAAAATAGAGAGCCCCCAGGAAGACATGGAGCTGGCCAGCATGACAATTGTTCTTAGACGTTTAATGTAGAGTTGAGTCCGTTTACCCCTCTCAAGTAGAGGGAAGAAAGTCCCAGTCTTATAGGGCTGGGAATCTAGATGGGAAACAAAGATGCCTCCCAGAGTCCTGCAGATGCACCCACAAAGCAGCATATTCCATTGTAGCAGGAAGAAGAAACACCAGCGAAAAAGATCCATGCCACCATAAGCTCTGAGAAGACAACAGAGGAAACACAGATTAACGAATTCGCTGATGACTCATTCACTTCATTCTACAAGTATTTATGGGGCATCTCCCATGTGCTACCCACTGTGATAGATTTAAGGTCGGTCTTCGTGGAATTTAAAGACTATTAGGAGACCTCCTCAAATAAGTAAAGTCTCCATCTATTTCTTCCTTTTTGTATGTTACAGGGGTGGGGAGGGGGGGACTACTGTTAAGAATACAGGACAGGAAAGGACTTTATGTTAGAGTTTCAGGGAAACCTGAGTTTCTGACTTTTACAATGAGACCTGCATGATGAGAAGGAATCTGTCACATAAAGTATAAGTTGACAGGGCAAAGGAGATGAAAATTTCAGGAGGAAAGATAATGATTCTCCAGCAGGTCAGAAGAGGAGAAAAGGAAGTGGCACTAGGCCCATGAGTTGCCTGGGTGACATCAGAGCTGTGTGTGCAGAGTGAGCTGTGAGAAGCTGTCCAGGGTGCCAAGGGGAGTCCCTGGGAGGAAGGGGACAGTAGGTGCAGGCAACCTGTCTTAGCTGGTGTGGGGGAAGATGGACTGGTTTTTGCTCTTTGGGGCCATGGATGCATGTGGGCAACTTTTAGTTTTTATTTGAGCCCAATCCTGGAGTAGGTGCATTCCAGATGTGCAGGAATCACCATTGGGGAGTGATTCTTCTCTGTCTCCACTGGTTCCAGAACAAACTCCCCACAGTCACTATTCCACACTTTTTCTTCAGGCCTCCACCCTCCCCCCATCCCCTGCAGGATGACTTTCCTCTTTCTTTACTGAGATATAGGCCATCATATAAAGGCTTCCTCATCCTTCCTCTTTTCCACCTCTCTTTCTCTCCATCTCTGTTCTCCCTTTTTAGGAGAGGAATGTCTCCTTCATCCCAAAAGTATCTCCACCTGAACTCTGGATCCCACCCTTCTTCTTTCCCAGTAACTTGTCCCACGAGGTTCTCTTTTCTCTCTCTCTTTCTCTCTCTCTCTCTCTCTCTCTCTCTCTCTCTCTCTCTCTCTCTCTCTCTCTCTCCCCCTTCCCTCTCTCCCTCCCTCCCTCCCTCCCTCTATTCCTAACTCAGCTGTTTACTCGAATCTTTCTGCCCTGAGCAATTCTTACTCCACGCTGCTGCTTATCTTTTCAGCCAACTTTCAACTCTCTGGAATTTTACCTTAGGACTTCATACAAGTGATGATATGGCTGATAAGGTGATCCCCCTGCCTTCCCTCCCCTTAACCCTCCCCTGAGGCCCAACCCTGAGTCCATTGACAGAACCAACCCAAATTCAGGCAGAAGAGACTTAACCCCACCCTCTGAGATCCGGCATTACCTGTGGCTAGCCACTGATCCACATTCAAGTACATCTCCAGTGTGGAATCATCTTTTTCCCATGTGTGAGCCCAGTTTGGGCTCTAGCACTGGCCTCCTGCTTTCATTTTCACTCATTTTGTTATTGAGCGTAGATTATATGCCAGGCCCTGTGGCTCATACCTCCTACATGTTATCTCCCTTCCTCCTCTCAGCAGCACCCTTTGCTTGTGAGCATTATGCAGTCAGTAGAACCATGCCATAGAAGGTTCGAGAAGTTTGCACAAGGTCACACAGACATAGATGGTGGAATCAGGACTCAAACCACGTATTCTGGCTCTAGAGTCTTTGCTGGATAAATAGCTATAACTTTGAATAGAAGGGAGAATAGAGGGGTGTGTGTGTGTGTGTGTGTGTGTGTGTGTGTTGTGTGTGTGTGTGTGTGTGTGTGTTGTGTATACATAGATAGGGGTTGGGGGTAATGGTGAGAAAGCTCTCTGAGATCCTGCTACCCATGCCAGATTTTCTGGTCCTGATTAGCTACTGCCTGGCTGCCGGGAGCTGTTATTATCGCTCTCCCCTGTGCCTGTCACTGGGCCTGTGAGGACTTGCCCTTCCTTCCTGCTCTCGACCCTCTGCTGTTGACAGCTATGTTGGGAAATCACACGCTGGTCACTGCCCTGCTGACCAGATGCATATCGTACGTGCTGGTCTGGACTTCCCGCCTCACCCTCTCTGTCCTGTCCCTGGGCTTTCACAGGAGGGCACCCACTTCCAGACCAGGACCTTTCTCAGTTGGCTGCACCCCTGGGCCCTTGCTTCCCCATGGAGTCTTTATCCTGGCTTTTCTAATGGAACGCATCCTTCATACTCAGTTACCGTCCTTCAACTCTGGGCTCATGCTCTTTCTGGCTCTTTCCTCAACCTATGTTAGATTAAGTTGATGACACACCTGTTTAGTTGATCTCTTCTCATAAGTCATGTCTCTTTTAAAATGCAAATATTTGAATTGAGGATTTAGAACACAATCCTTCAAGACAAAGACGGTACCAAAATCTCAAGTAAGTTTATTGGGGGAAATGAGTCCCCCAGAAGAAGAAACCTACCAAAAGAATAAAGAACAATGAAAATCAGAACTATGGCCAATAACCAATATTTTCTAAATGTTTTTCGATTACCAAACACCAGGTTCATTGGATCCTCACTGTTCGGTAAGATGACTTCCGTGATTTGCCAATAGCTACGTGACAAGAATAATGGTGAGGGGACTCAACTCCCAGGCTTTGACTTCAAATCCTGTGTTCTTCTCAGAAAGTTCTCTAAAGAAAAGATTTCTGTCCCCAAACCAGCTGGGTCATTTGAAAACCACAAGCAAAAATTCCCCTGGTCAGCGTTATGTGTTCTCCAAGAATAAGCTTTCTCAAACAGAAACCGAAAACAATGAAAACCAAAAACCAGTGACGTTGGACTTTTCTTTAGTGGTAGCAAGTCTTACTTCTTTTTCCTTACCTTGTGTGAATAATTATAATCCCCAAGGGGATTTCTCGGGTTTCCAAGTGGGGAGTAAGAGTTTAGGAAGTGAAACGTTGCTGAGCTCTCCCCAGGAATGACACTCTCTTTCCTCCACCTCCAACAAACCAAGGGCACATTCATTCTCTGACTTTTCATCTCACTGAGAGAAAAGGTTAGCTCTTTATTTATCTGCCCACTTCTTGTATAGGAAAACTAAATACATGGCATGTAAACCGTGTATGAGTCTTTTCTCTGGCAAAAGAACTACGTATGCACTTTTGGAGGACATTAGTTCATGTAGGATGATGAGACCACTTATGAAAAAAAAAGAAAAAGTAAAAAAAAAAAAAAAGAGAGAGACTGTCCTTGACATGAGAAGTCTGTAGGACAAATAGACTTCCCTTTCTGGTCTAAATACCATTTTGTGAAAATGGTGTGGTATAAATAGCAAAGTAGAGAAGAAATTTAATCCTTCTGCTGAATAAGCTATACCTCCAGCCACCTGACTCGCTGCCCCTCTGAAGTGAAGAAACATTTTGCTCTTGGATTTGAGAGTCAGAAGCCACTTCCACTGCCAATTCTGAATAGTATTATCCTTGCGAAATAAGAAAACAGCCTCTTTAAAGGTTAGAACGCTCGCCATTTTTAATGGATCCTATGTTGGAGACTTCTCTGCAGAAATATTTTGTCTAACACCTTCTATGTGTTGGGAGTAATTCCAGGTTCAAAATCCACCCTTGTGTGTGGAGAAATGGGAACCCTAATACATTGTTGGTGGGATTGCAGATTAGTGCAACCACTTTGGAGGATCTTCAGATGAATGGGAATGAATCTACCATATGATCCAGCAATACCACTTCTGGGTATCTACCCAAAAGAATGAAAAACAAACTATCAGACTGATGCATGTGTATCTATGTTTATAGTTGCACAATTCACAATTGCCAAACTATGGAAACAGCCAAGATGTCCATCAGCAGATGAATGGATTACAAAACTATGGAATATGTACACAATGGAATTTTACTTAGCCATAAAGAAGAACAAAATCATGTTATTTGCAAGGAAATGGATGCAACTGGAAAACATTATGTTAAGTGAGATTAGTCAGTCACAAAGAGTAAAAAAGCATATGTTCTCCCTAATATGCAGATGCTAGGGAGACGATGGGGCATAAGAGGGTCTCCAGATGAAAAAGGAGAAACCCTCGATAAGCAAAGAAGTTGAGTTAACTGAAGGGGATGGACGGAGGGAGGGGGGGAGAGACACCTGAATGCACATGATGTACTTTCACAAATATATCAAGGTCAATCACTAAACTGAACTTGAGGAGGGAGGACGAGGGAGTGGGGTGAGAATTGGGGAAGGGGTTAAATGAGAAATGTGTGCATATATGCCTTTATCAGCTTGTACCTAACAAAGATGTATGATTACAATACACCAATTATTATAAAAAATAAAAAAATGTATATTAAAAAAATCCACCCTTGCTTTCATTTTCCACAGCATGATCATGACCCTGTTAAAAGGCTGGTTGGGTCACATCCTATCGCTCCCCTGCGTCAAAGCCTTCGCCAACTTCTTCTGCATGCAGGGAACTCCAGTCTGTGGCATGGGAGGCCCTGCCGGCTGCATGGATGGCCTCATCGCTCACTTCCTTCACACTCTGCTCTACCCTGGCCACACCGGCCTTCCCATGTCCCTGGAGGAAGCCAGGCTCCATTCCACCTCAGGGTCCCCCACTCCCTGCTTGTTTACTGTGAGCACACTCCCCTCGGCTTGCCCCTGCTATGGCTGGTGCCTTCTCATCGCCCAGGTCTCTGCTCAAATATCTCCTTCCAGGAGGTGCTTTTTCACTTGAAACCATGCCTCTCCCATTACTTTCTATTCCTTTATTTTATTAATAGTATCTATCATCTTAGACATTATATTTTTGGGTTTTTCTTCTTACTTATATATTGTTTACTCCTACTAGAAAATAAGACCTTTATGTGAATTTCTCTTGTATTCCCAGAGCCCAGTACCCAGAATCCAATTCTCTAAATAAATATTCATGATGTCATTTATAAGATGCTTCTGTTATATTTTCTGCTTGTGTGTTGGAGGGCCTGTAGGATTTGGGGGTACTGTCAATGGTAAATAGGGGCCTGTGGTTTTCTCATGGCTAAGACTTCTCCTTTAGATGCCACAAAGAAGGATAACACTGTTCATACTTTTACTACTTATTCTGCATCGCAAGAACAAACACAATATTTGGGTCAAAAGGAAAAGTCCACTAAGTCTGCATCTTATCTCAAATGTTGAAAAAAAATTAAAACACAGAAACGTTTGTTCCAGATGTGTTAAAGAGATCCTAACATATTCAGGGCCTTACATCTACTCTGCAGATTCCTTTGAATGGTCTGACTTGGTTGTTAAACCTTTTTTCTGTACAGTGCTAAGAGAAAGGTTCATTTATTCACCTAACAAAGAGCTCAAATATCACACCCCTGAGGAGTTTCCTTCATCATGATGCTTGAGTCCCCCAAGCTTTCTAACACTTTCTACTCCATTACACTCTATTCATTTCTTTGTATTAGTCAGCTTTCTGTTACTGTGACCCGAGACAATTAACTTAAAGGAAGAAAGATTTATTTTGGCCTCATGGTTTCAGGTGTTTCAGTCCATAGTCACTTGGCTGCATCACTTTGGGCCCTCGTCAAGGCAGAACCTAATGGTGGGGAGAATGTGCAGAGCAGAGTTGCCCAACTCTGTGCCAGGAAGCACAGATAGAGATAGAGATAGAGATGAGAGAGAGAGAGAGAGAACTGGGCTGAGGACAAAATACACCCTTCAAGGACACAACCCTAGGAATGGTTTAACCCATTGATAGAATTAGAGTTCTCATGATCCAAACACTTCTCAAAATCCCCACCTCTGAATATCACTGCAAGAGGACCAAGCCTTCAACACAGGAGCCTCTGGAGACATGTAGATCTAAACTGTAACAGTAGTATTCACCTCTATCTAAATGTGTATTTCTGTTAATGTTTTCCATGGTCATGGTCAGAGTCTTCTTGAGAGAATATAAGGTCCATGAAAGCAAGAGCCCTTTCTCTTGTCCACTTATTCTCCTCCAAAATTAGGAGTTTCTGGCACATAGCAAATCTCAGCCAGCATCTGTTGAGCAAATCAAAGAAAGAAGTCTTGGCTCTGTAGAGACTTTCCTGATTACTGCCTCCCACCTCTCACGTTATTGCTTTTCTGAAAGTTCCTGTACCATACCACTCTGCTCCATCACCAGGACTTGGTTCTCCAGGATTTTCCTGTAATGATTGTGTCTGACTGCCGAGCCCTTGCTGCTTTATTATACCAAGCTGATGGAAACAATGCAGGCTTGTTGATGATTATTTCAAACTTTCGTATTTTGTTTGCCCAGCCTATACTGTAAGCTTCCCACAGGGAGGGAATAGTGTGTGTGTGTGTGTGTGTGTGTGTGTGTGTGTGTGTGTGTGTGTGTGTTTCGTACTGGAAGTTGAACTTAGGGACATTCTGTCTCCAAGCTACACCCCCATTTTATTGACTGATTGATTTTGAAACAGGATCTTATCTGACTGTGTTGCTGAGGACCTTGTTAAGTTGCTGAGACTAGCTCGGAATCTGGAATTTTAAATTTTTACGAGGATAGAGCATGGCCAATGGTGGAAATGTCACCAAAAAATCCAAGTAAGAAAAGGTAGAAAAATGCATGTTGGATTTAGCAATTGAGTCTTAAATAGCTATTTCACCTGAGTAATGAAAACAGAAGCCTGACTGAGAGGAATTGCGAATGGACTTTACTAGAAGGTGAGTAATTAAAGAAAACAAGTTAAGACAATGCCCTTCAGAAGCTTAGCTTTGAAGACAAGAAGAAAGATGGGCTGGTATCTAAACAGGAGCTTCTGTGGGAAGTAAATTGCATTTTATTACTCAAAATTAGGTTCTCCATTGTATACTTGAAATATATACAGTTTATCATATGTCAGTTATACCTTAATAAAGGGGTGTTTTAAAAAACCATGTTTTAGAATTTTACAACATATTAGTACTTTCTCACTTGAGAATCAGTTTCCAAATTTATTGTAGCATATTAAGATATATCTTGATGCATGAGTGAGAAAATCCAGAAAAAGCCAGAAATATATATACTCATGCTTTTGGTTTACAAAGAATAAGAAGATCAATAGTAACAAAAGTTCTCTTATTCTACAATGGGAAGCAGGAAAGCATTATGACTGGAATATAGGTCAGCAGGTAGAAAGGATTAGAATTATGATTATAGTTAGTAGATTACTCTACTCTTATCTAAAAGCCTAGATGTTGAGCTAGATTATGACCCACACTGAGACTAATAAAAGGCAAAGTAAGATCTCCAAGAAAGGCTCAAGGAGCTTCCTAACCAGAAGTACAGCCTTAATGGCATCAAAAGTTCATTTGGGTTATAATGAGAAAAATGTATAGGGAGACAAAATGTAGCAAGGAGAAAATAACATCTAAATGAAATATTTATTCTTTTTCCAGATGGTAATTGTCCTGCAGCATCCTAAAATTTCAAGTGAATTAAGTGGCAACGTTGAAACTATTCTTCAGTAGCTGATAAAATCAACATAGGCAGACAAAACAAAGAGAAATATTAACCCTGTAAATTCTATTTGCTCAGAATTCAGCCATCTAGAATTTTCTCCACGGTGTTTTCATGGAATACAGAAAGCCAATAGACAAAATATTAATGGGTGCAGTGCTTTACATTTTCTCAAAGCATACTTTACTCATTGCATCTCTAGAGTAATTCAGAGAGGCAAGCAGCCCGCCAGGGTCTTCTTCCCACCCCAACCCCAGAGTGGCATTTATCTTTGTGTTTTTTAGACAAACAAAGCTTAAAAGGTAATGTTTTTCCCTTGACTTATCTGATTTTACATAACATTATCCAGACAAGCAGATTTGCCAGCAACTGGAAATACAACAAAGCAGAGAAAAGTGAATAAGAATCATTTTATATCTGTTGAAATGTGTATAGCTACCTTATTAATTATATAAAAAAATGAGCACTACAGATAAGTGGTAAGATTGCCAATTAACTAATTAGAGAACAATCTCGTTCTAGGACCTGCCGCAGAATCAGTACAATGTTACCATGTTCGTTCTCCCTCTGACCTCAGGTTGTACAGTTGAAATGATGATCCAAGAGGTATGATTCACGAGGCCCCACAATGAGGTCAGCTTTGATTTGGCAACTAGTGTCCTAGCATCACAGTTATTTTTCACTCTTCCGATTTCCTCCACTCCAATCCTGTTTATCCCCCCCCCAAAAAAAAAAACAATAACTAACATCTCTAAAGACCTTACATGTACCATGCATTGTTCTAAGCACTTTTGATGTCTCGCATTATTTAATTATCCCAACAACCCTATTAGGTAGGCATCATTCTTTTCATGTCTATTTACAGATGAAATGGCTATGACACAAATAGGTTCAGCAATTTCTCCAGCTCACACACAGCTGGTGAGTGTAAGAGCAGAGATTGAACCCAAGCAGCCTGGAACCAGACCCTTTGTTCTCAACCATTGGGCAAAGCTCCCTCCATTCTTATTTCAGATCAGAAATCCTCTCTTTCCTAGAATATCGCAACTGGCATTAAACTAGCTTTCCTTATACTTACCTCTTCTCATGGTTTTGTTTTTATTATAAAAATAATATATGTATAATTAATGAGGTAAAAGATTATAGCATGAATTAGACCAAATCCCTTTTGATGACCAGCTGCAATCTCAGGTTTCTCCTCAGGGTCTGGTGTGTCTCCTCTTAGATCTTTTCCTGCATATGTATGTACCTTTAAAAATAAACATCATTGTTCAATAGATTTTTAAAATAAATGTTATTACAATAATCATTTGAAAATTTCATTCTTACCTCATTTTTATGTCTTTGATTCTAAATCAAAGCCATGGGACTGTTTTTTAATTTCCATTTTATTTATTTACTTATGTATTTATTTTTAGTGTGCTTTTATTGGTGCATTATAGTCTCACATCATAATGTAAATCATGTTGACAATGACATTAATGCTCACAACACAAGAAAAAAAATTGTGAAAAACACCTGCACCTCAAAATACAGATGGTACAACTCAACTGAAATGCTCCACTACTCCTCCTTTAGAACCAGTGACATTTTGCAAAGTCCTCTAAAGAAAAGGACTAAGAAAAAAATTTGGAGTATAATAGTTCAATTGATATATACACAGAGGGATGAGGGGTACCATTTTATGGCAACTAGGCCAAAGGTAAAACATGATGGACACAAACCTGGGGATTTTCCATGTAGGAAGACCAGGTGCTTTTTTGATAAAGTATATGTAGATAACCAGAATCTTCAGTTTACCTCTACCTCTCGTTCCAGTAGCAACCTAGGATACTGAATTATATTGTGTCCCACTCACTGAATTAAATCCTTCTCAAACTTGAATATGCTTGCCTTTTTGGTTGTTTACTATTTCCAGACCATAAGCACCCTTATTTCCTGCTATAATACCATTACTTAGCTCAGTACCTAGCACACAACAAATGTTTGTTGAATGAGTGAATGAAAATGCATGACTAATTCTGACTACCAAAATCCCTTGTATTCTGTACCTTGACTTCTTAAAGCCCTAGAAAACAGGATGATTCAATCACCTGTGACCATTGTAGAGTTAGGGTGACCTAAGCACTTAAGATCTACAGCAGTCACTAATAATAAGTCACCGAAGTCATGTCTAACCATGACATACTAGAAAAAGCATAAGTTTTGGAGTTAGTCACCTGAGTTAACAAGCATCTTCACCACCTGTTTTTGTGTGACTTTGGGCAGTTTTCTTCACCCCTCTCTTCAGTTTTCTTATCTATAATAATGAATAATATAACCTTCAAAATTTTGTGAGGACTACGTGAAATAGTGTATAAAGCATCAACTAATGCTTGAGACATTGAATGGATGTACAATAAATGCCAGTCTTGTGGCTATTTTACCCTCCACCACCCATTACCCCCTTACTAATACTAAGACTTGGAGTTTATTTATGCAGGTAAGTCTGTCTCTTCTCTCATTTTCATTTGTCACAATTTAGGCAACAACTTCTTTCTCATCAGGTCCTAACCTACTGGGGTTGTTTTGGAATCAGTTCCAGGACCCTGGGTTCTAGAGATTGATATTGGACTGTGAGTTACTATGGGTCAAATCCAAATGATACAGCATGTAATAGTAATGCCTGTTAAAAAATCCCAACTGCTGTATCTATTTTACAGAGTATACTATATATATCCAAAAGTTCACATAGGGTTTTCAAATATTAAAAAAAAATAAAATAAAAACCATACTAAAATTACTCATCTCCTCATAGAAATGAATTTCTACATTGAGTACTAAAGTAGACACCTTGCTCTTGAGTCCAAAGTTTTTCCTCCCAAAGTTCCCACAACAGTGATTTCAAGCCAGTGAAAGTGATTTAAACAGGAAAAGATAGAATCCTTTCACCAGAATTAGATGTTCCTCCTGTGATACTCTTTACCCAACCCTCCCCACTGTCCGTTACCTCAAACTCTTTTAGATCTACCAAAAAAAAAAAACGTAATTACAAAGTCTTAGTGTGTCATAAATATTGAATTTATCCTGTCAGGTACACACCCTAATAAGTCATCCTAAAACTTTTAAAAGAATCTAAGGAAATGCAACTAAATACAATCATCCCTTCTTACGACTCTTGCTCTTCCCAACATTTAAGAATGTCTTTCCACAAATTGTTGGGGCAGATGCCTTGGATTTCTCCCTGAGTGATCTCCTAGCGATTGGACGTGTCTTTAAGGCTGATATCTGTTAATTCCTCTTCATCTTGCATTACGAACTTGTGTAACACTCACCTTGATGAAGGCAATGTTTCTTCGCTCTTGGTTAGGCTCCAACCACAACCTTTGAGTGAAGATCAGTCTGGATAGCTTATAAATCTTGCTTAAAAAATAAATGCACTATTTGCCTTGAGACCTGGGGAGTGTCACAAATAATTGGAGTAGTTTCTTCATGCATCCTTGGCCTGAAGATTATATCTTTTCCTTAAAGATTTAGCAAGAGGCACCCAGTTAGAATTATAGTCAATAGCATTAGCTAAACATACTACACCCAAAAGACAAACAAGCTGAATTGCTGTGTCTCAGCCTAG
The DNA here is from genome assembly GCA_004027655.1 of Graphiurus murinus. Lineage (NCBI taxonomy): Eukaryota > Metazoa > Chordata > Mammalia > Rodentia > Gliridae > Graphiurus > Graphiurus murinus. The sequence goes on from PVLC010000467.1 coordinate 192,024, forward strand.
CTTTTGGTCAATGCTGATTCTATAGTTTCTTATTCACATAAAACTCAAGACCTGGAAGAATTCACACCAACTCATGAATCACCCAGAGGAACCCTGAAGTGGAAACTAATAGCTAGATGGGCCTGAATAGGCTGAGGAAAGCAATATTGTATTGATTCTTGATTCCAGGATTATTTTTAGTGTCTACATATGTAAGACCCAAATAAGAGATTAATCTGGACCATCTAAAGTTTGCTGTGAGATTTTGTTTTGTTCAGTAACCACCTTGTGGATTTCATAAAGATGCCCACGGAGAAAAAGATATGAGGTTTTCCTTTAAAAGACTTAAAAGTGCTGTGTGCATGTATGCCATTGCAACATGATTTACATTATGATGTGAGACTATAACGCACCAGTAAAAGCACATTTTTAAAAAACAGAGGGAAAATTTTTTTTAAATCTTAAAAAAAAAAGACATAATCAAACTAGTCTAAGGAAGCTAGTTTCACACAAATATCCCCCTAGGGAGGGGTGTCAGATAAACATATATATAAACTGTATGACTAGCTAAGCACCAGTCCCACAGCCAACTATACTCAGGGAAGGGACAGGAAGACCCTACCAGGAAGGTAATTTCAGGAGTTACATCTTCACATGGTCCCTGTCATCCTTTGTGTATCATGTTTGTTTCCAAGGCTTGGTGTCTGCTTTGAAAAATCTCTAATCTTAAAACATGGTATGTTTTTCAGTATCAGTGGTTCCTTAAAGCAGCTCATTTAAGTATTCTAATTCCTTAAAGATGGAAAAGAGATAATAAGAAACAGAATATAAATTTTATCCTCAGAATATTTTAGCAGCTGACTAGTTAACTATAGTATTTCATTAGCAATAAGATAACGCAAAGATGAAAATAATAACTGAAAAAGGACATATTTCAGGAAAAAAAATCCCAACTCAGTTAAAATCATCAATTAAAAATTGGGTCTAAGCAGGCTATGGTGGTGCAAACCTGTAATCTCAGTATTTGGGAGGCTAAGACAGGAGGATTGAAGACTTGAGGCCAACCTTGGCAACTTAGCAAGGCCCTCAGCAACTTAATGAGGCCTGCTTCAAAAATAGAAAACAAAATGGGGCTGTGGGTGTAGCTCAGAGGTAGAACACCCATGGGTTCTATCCCCAGTACTACAAAAAAAAAAAAAAGAAAGTTAGATATCTCCCTCCTTCCCTTCCCTCCCCCTCCCTCCCTCCCTCTTTCCTTCCTTCCTTCCTTCCTTCCTTCCTTCCTTCCTTCCTTCCTTCCTTCTAAAAAGCAAGAACCCAACACCAGATAAACCACTGAAACACTTAACTTATAGTGACAAAATCACAGCTTTGCTCTGGGTATTAGGGGCTCAGATCTATTTTGCTGCATACCTTCTACAATTATCCACCCTTCCAGAACATCCAGCTACCTTATTAGAAAATCCTGTATTTCTTCTTATCTCAGGCAATGATTTTTAAAGATTGTTATTCTGCTGCAGATGCTATCCTGTGATGAGGAGTGGGACTGGGTGGGATGGAGCAGAGGTTGGGGAATGTGTAAGTGGAATATTTCCAATATCTCCATTTAAACAGTTAATTAGATATGATAGAGATTCCATAGATGCTACAAAATCATATCAAATCCTTATATGGAATTTTTTGGCTTTAAGAAAAAATCACTTCCACTTTAAATAGCATTCTTTTGATTGTTTGCTTGTTTGGTTTGGTTATTTTTGCTATTTGGTTTAGTTTTGTTTTGTTATGGTACTGGAGATTAAACCCATCCTACCCCAAAGCCCTTTTTAGTTTTTTGTTTGAAACAGGGTCTCATCTCACTAGGTTGCTCAGAGTCTCACTACATGGCCGAGGCTTCCTCTAACCTGTGATCCTCCTGTCTCAGTCTCCCAAATACTGCAGTTACAGGTGTGCACCACCATGCCTGGCTTAAATGGTAGATTGGCTATATGGCAATGTCGAAACCAAAAAAAGAGCTCAGGAGAGTTTGAACACATCAACAATTTTTCAAGGGTAAAAAAAATAAACCAAGTACATGGGAGACAAAAATGTTTCCGGATAAAAATCAGCATGAAATAACTTTGAGGGAGTTGAGACAATTATTTACTTCTGATATCAATTCTAAAATGCACCTCTGCCCATTACCATTATTAAAGCTTCATCCACCAGCTTCTTAGAACCAGTAAGACCCAATTCAGAAGCAACTAAAACTGACCAAACTGCCCTGAGGAAAATTATGCAAGATTCTCTTCCTGAGCACACCCACCAAAAAAAGCAAAAACCTTCTATGACCCAAAGAACTGGGTCACAGGATGAAAGAGGCACCATCTCTTTAATAGCATTAACTCTTGAGCTTTAAGGAAACATGGTTCCCATAGGCCTAAGAGAGTTTCTTAAATGTGACCTACATTCAAGCATAATTATCTTTCTTTCCCAATTGGCAAATATATACTGCATAACCTTGTCATAAAATCCCATAATTAATACAGTTTTGAATGTTACAAGCCAAATTATCTGACCTAAAATGTAGTAAGATACACAATAGTGGAAGACAATTAAAGTAGTCTGACTGTATTTTAGTCCTGTTCCCAATACTTTTGAAACCAAATTTTCCTTCTTATAACATGACTGATTTTTATCAATGGGAGTTATCCATAGAGTTCTTTGGGTGGAGAAGTTAGGAATGTTGCATCCTTACCAAATATTCAGGACTAATTTTAAATAGTATTAAAAACGTACAGTCACAATTTAAACTAAAGCATTACATGTAAACTCCTGTGGAAGTAGGAATTTATTTTGTAGATGGATTAAATTATTTGTGCTATGGTAATTGTTTTATTTCATCAAGTGCTATATCTAAGAAACATGCTGTGGTACAGGATAAAAAGCATTGAAAGGTTGGATCTAACCAGACCATTATACCAACTGTATGATCTTTTGCTAATCATTCAATTCTCTCTTGGATTCGCCACTTCTCTTCTGCAAAATGAGATACCGGCAATACCTATTGCAGAGTGTTGTTATGAAGAACAACAAAAAATTATAATAATTGAAGTAACTTGTAACCTTAGGATTAAACAAATGTTTTGCTTGTTATTATACCTTCAAATGTTAGGAAAATTGTCAGAAAATGAAGCATGTCAACAGATGTCTTAAACATGTTTGCTGAAAACACATTTTTACAAATGGTATGGGCTATAAATAGATAATGAATATGAATTTAGAAATTTCAGACAAATATGCATTTAAAAATTAGCATGGGCTCCCAGATAAAGATGTCAGATTATACATATATATTTGTATTTTCTTCTAATAAAAAGCTCATACAAATGTTATTAAAGAAATACTAATAGGCACAAACTCATAAGGTAAAATAAGAATAAGAAGTGGTTATCAGCTGAGACCAACAAATTTTTGGAAGATGAAAAGTAATGGAGATGAAAGTCATTAAAAAATTAGTTTAGAGTGAAATAAAGGGAGCAGGAGGATCGTGACAGGGGTGGAGACAGGATGCCTAGAAAAACAATTGGGATGCTCAGAATTATGAAAATTTGGGTACCATAGGGGTGAGAGTGAGACATAAGACTAAAATATAGATTAAATAAATCAAAAGGTCTGTTTATAGGAAAGTTCATTTTACCACTAGGTAAATTATAATCCATGGTTTTTACCTTGCTGTAAAATGTGAACAGAAAGGCAAAGATTCCCATACATTTTGGAAATGTCCTTAATGTGAAAGACTCTGACCGAGATAAACCAAGAGAAAGAACTTATTCCGAAATAAAAAGTGGTAATATGAATAATGTAAGCTTTAACAGAAGTTCTATCATCTTGAAAAAAATTCCAGAATACATTTCTTCCATTAGACAAGAACAGGATACTATGAAAAAACAGGATAAAAAAGAAAAAGAAATTTTAGAATATAAAATTGAGAAGATTTCCTGAAAGATAAAATGAAAACAGGTAAAAGGATCAAACCAAGAAGACTAAGAGATAATAAAAATTATGGAAAATTAATAGAAAAATGGAAAGGAGGAAGAAAAAATGGAGGGGAGAAAATTGTTCATTTTAATGATACAAGAGAAATGCCATATATACTTGAAAGTCTTAAGATTTCAGATGGTAAGTAGCTACCAGTGGCTATAAAGACGTCTACCTAGGATTATCACTAAAATAAAAGGAGAGAGTGTTAGTCTCCTTTTCCTGCTGTGATCATGATACCTGACAAGAACAACTTATAGGAAGAAAGTTTATTTTGGCTCATAGCGTCAAAGGATTCAGTTCTTGGTCAATCAGCTCTCAGGCAGAAACATCATGGCAGAAGGAGGTAGTGGATGAAAGATATTCAATGCATGGCAGTCGGAGGCAGAAAGACAGAGAGGAAGGGGCCAGGAAGAAAACACACACCCCCAGTGACCTACTTCTTCCAATGAGGCCTTGCCTCCCAGGAATCTATTCACCTGGCAATGGATTAATCTATCAATGGGTCAACCCACTGGTGAGGTCAGAACTCTCATGATTTAATCACTACCCCAAAGCTTCACCTCTACACTTGGCTACATGGACAAGCAGAGAGAAAGCAAGCAAGCAAGCAAGAAGGAAGGAGGGAGGGGGGAGGGGGGGAGGGAAGGAAGGGAGGAAGGAAGGATAGAAAGAGGAAAGAAAGAAAGAAAAAAAAGATCATCTACCAAAACAATAGGAATCAAGCCGACATTAAGCTTCACATCAGTAGTATTGAATGCTCAAGCAAAAGGACAATAGCAAAAGGACAATGCCTTTCAAATTCTGAGGAAATGTTATTTTCTATGCTTAATTAAATTATTATTCAAGAATGAGCATAGATCATGCTTGTATGTGCTGATTTGACACAAAGAATAAAAAAAAATGGTATCTCACACATGTGACATATGTGTGAGGTTTTTTTTTTGGGGGGGGGATACTGAAGAGCAAATCCAGGACTTCACACTTGCTAGGCAAAGTACGCCACCACTGATCATCCCAGCAATTTTTATTTTTCTTACTTTGAGACAGGGCTGTGCTAGATTGCCCAGGCTGGCCTCAAACTTGTGACCCTTCTGCCTCAGTCTCCTGAGAATCCAGGAATATAGGTGTGTGCCACCACATAAAATTTTTCACAAGTAATTTCTTAGAATTGGGTTGAGTATGTCCTGCAGCAAAAAGAAAAAGGTTTGAGTTCCAGAAACAAGCACAAAGCAAAAAAATATGATCAATAAAACAGAGAAAGATGATCATTATGTGAAAACAAGTGAAGAAAACAAGTATAGTCAAGTATCTCAAGATGAAGGAAGTCTTCCTGAAGTAGCTTCAGAAGAAGGAAGTTTCCAGAAGAAAATTTGAAGGATCTCTGACTGAATAGACAAAAAAACCCAAATATATGGTAAAGGTAACTAATATTTATTTAAAAAGATAATTAGAAACTCTAAAAGAGTTAAAACCACAAAAGACAGGAAATATAATAACAGCATACTATTGTCATACTGAGAGAAACAATATTGAGTTACAAAGTAAATAGCATTTATTGACTTAAAAATTTTAAGCAAAAATGGTAGAATTGTAACTAAAAAGCAGAAGGCAAATATTAATCTTGACCATGTAAAGAGAAAGATTAAAAAATAGGAGCTGGAAGTAGGAAGAATTGACAAGACAGGGACTTTGAGATCAACTGACTATTGTAAAAGGAATAAAATATTTTACCTAAAGTTGCATAAGGAACCAATAAATGTGAAAAGCAGACATAGGACAAATAGATGGTATTAAAGGACCTAAGTTACATTCACATCTATCTGAATTGTATGGAATAAATAAATATACATATATATAATATTATATTAGCCCATTTTTTTGCAATAACAAAATAACTGAGGCTAAGTAATGTATGAAGCACACAGGATTATTTAGCTCACATTTCTAGAGGCTGAAGCTTTCAATTGGGCATTCCTAGGTATTAGGCCTCTGGTAAAGGTCCCCTTGTCTGTGTCACCTCATGGTGAATGGCATCAGAACGGGAACCTGTGCAAGGAAGAGAGACCACATGGCAAGACACGAAGCCAGAGCAAGGGCAGGGGCCAGTTTGGGTCTTTTATAATGACCCAATCTTGTGGGAATTAATGAGGATCCCACAAGAACTACAGTAATTCCTTCCAAGGGGTGAGCTCCTATACCTACCAGTAAGCTCCAGCTCTTAAAAGTGCCACCACCTGCCAATATCGGCACACTGAGGGCCAAGCTTCTGACACATGAACCCTAAGAGCACACTTGTGAACTATATCCAAGCCATATCAAATATCTAGAACTATCCTAGAGCTGGGCGTGGTGGCCCGCACTTGTTATCCCAGTACCTGGAAGGATGAGACAGGAAGATCTCGGATTCGAGAACAGTCTCAGCTACTTAGTGAGGCTCTCTGCCACTTAGTGAGATCCCGTTTCAAAATAAAGAATTAAAAAATAGGGCTGGAGGTATAGCTTGGAGGTAGGATGCCCCTGGGTTCGGTCCCCAGTACCGCAGATAAATAAATAAATAAATAAATAAATAAATAAATAAATAAATAAATAAATAAATAAATAAAAACTACACTAGAATTAGCAACACAAACACTATTGAGAGACAAAAACTAACAAAAATACTATAAAATTTAATAATTACATCTGAGTACAGACCCTGAGAACAAGAAGAATGGAACAGAAAACTATTACGTTTCAGTCTAAGTGCTCTGTCTTTTGTTGTTATCCTGTGCAGTATTTTTTTTCTACTTTGAGAAAAACTTTTAAATGATTGATATAAATATCCAGGCACATCAATTTTACTAAGAAACATGTCACCCACTATTTTACACAAGTCAATCACATTTATGTAAAACTTGTGACAAAATATTCTTCTGCAATATATTTAATGATGAACATGATTTCAAGATGGGAAGATAACCGGCATTGTTTTGATAAACAGCCACTAATTCTCTCAAGTCTTTAAACTTAGTGAGATGTAAAGTGTCTCCTACTATCCCCCCTCCATCGTAAGACATCTGTGCCTACTGATCTGCAACATGCCGGGGATGCCTGATTATTTTATTATGTCATGTGCTACTGCAGGAATTATTCATGATGGTTCACCAGGAGGCTGAGATCATGTGGGGCTGATATCTTATTCAGAACCCTAAACTTAAATGGAATGAGTACATAGGGCATTTAGATGCAGATTCCACTCCAACTCCAACCCCCTTCATCTACCTCAAAACATGTTCATTTAGTGCCAGGAACTGTGAATGCATTCACAAGGAATATCCTTTGGAGCAGCAAAGAACAAAGGAATTTTTTTTTTTTTCAAAATGATGCTGTAACATAATCATCGATGCAGACTATCTTGCCAGCATCTTGCCTATTGAATATCATCCCTGCCTATTATTCAGACATCATTCTCTTTGCTTAGGAAAGACAAAGATGAGAAGTCCACTTATGTGCTCAAACAGTACCCTCTGCTGGTTTAGTTTGAGCTGAAGATTTTATTTGTAGCAGGGCTTAGTCACATTGACAACGCATGGAAAGAAGATAAGAAAAGAAAGCAAGGTGAAAACTATAGACCAGAGTGTGAAAAGCCAACAGGAATAAAAGTCAACTGATTTTAAGCCTTGTATAAGGAAACTGACATTTTAGGCATTGAACCACCTGTATGATACAAATACACTTTATTAAACTCTAATTCGATACCTTGTTCTTGGAAAAACAATATACTAATGAGTGATTTTGCATATTATATCCATTACAGTTTTGCTTTCTATAGTGATTCACCACATGTTCCCCCAGTGATCTAAAGATGTGACATGATTTATCCTGTCTTTGGAAAACATATTAATTGTGTAAAATAAACTGGTTCCTTAGGTCACGGTCTAGGGCTTCCACATGAGACCAGAGAGGCCTGTGCTACTTGACATGTTTGTAAATGTTTAGGAAAGTTTGAAATTAACTTTTGCTGTCTTGCTAATAGGTAAGAAGCCATGGTTTAGAGATGGCAAGATTAATTTCTCTGATGAAGAAAGGAATGAGTAACATATGTTCTCCAGGGGAGGGGATCTTGAGATCTATTTTGCGTAACAGAATATAAATGCTTAGTAAATTGAGTGGCAATTAAAAACAGCTGCAGTCTTACATTTAGTAGAGAACTAGAAAAAATATATGTGTATATATATATGTATATATATACACACTTTTTTAAAAAAATAAAAATCAATTGGATACTCAGCTCTCTGTGCCTACCATGGTGGTAGGATTCACGTTGTACAAAACATATCTCATTCTCACTAAGCATTTATAGTGGAGAAAAATATCAGCATACTTTAGGCTGATACATACATATATATACACATGCATATATATGTATGTATATACATGTATATGTACGTATATGTATATTCGTGTGTGTGTGTGTGTGTATGTGTGTGCCTGTGTGTGATACTGGGGATTGAGCCTGGGGCATTCTACCTCTGAGATACACCCCCTAGCCCTATTTTATTTTTCATTTTGAAACAGAATCTCGCCAAGTTGTGGAGGCCTCACTAAGTTGCTGAGTTTGGCCATGAACCTGCGATCCTCCTGTCTCAGGCTCCCAAGTACTGAAATTACAAGTGTGCACCACCACGCCCAGCTTAGGCTGTTATATACTAGGCCAGCCAACTAGTCTTTGTTCTATTTTCTCCAAAGTAAGGGTGGGGGAAATTTAAACACCCACAGGCAACAAACACAAAAACACAGGAGTGGTATGCACTGGGCATGAGGAAAGGCACATGTTCCTCCTCGTCTATTTGTACTTTGGGGTGGAGACAAGAATACAAAGAAATGATTCTTCTCTACAAGAACAGCAACAACACAAACATGATGAGAAACGATAAGGAAGCCTCGCTTCATTGTTAGGGAGATAATAAGGAGTAGGAAGGCTAGTGGCCTAACCTGGTCAGATAGCTCTTGTCATTGTCGTCTAAGCCATGAGGGCAGAGTTGTACCAGCTCTTATGATGGTCCAGAGGAGTTTGAAGTCATAATATTTATATAGCATTCACTCTTGGAGGCTCACACCTTGTAAGAGTCTGTGAACTAAAACAAATACAAACTAAATCTATCCCATGGACTGGCAGTGTGTAGCTAATGGACTAAAAATTTTTTCCTTCTGCCTTGGGACCTTTGTACATGATCTTCATTTTGCCAGTAAGTTTCTTCTCACATTTCCTTCCCTGTTCCCGTTCCCCTAGTTAACTACACTTATTATTGTGGCATTGACTTACCTGCCACTGCCTTCAGAAGTCATCCCTGATCTGCTAGATGAGGCCAGGTCACCATGTGATATGCTTTCTCGCCTTTCTGTACTTGTCCATCATAGCACAAGGCACGGTTTCTGATTCATTTATTTGTGTATATTTGATTTTTTTTTTATCTTTTCCACCTTGAGGGCAGAGGTCACATCTCTTTTGTTCAGGAGCACATTACACATTATAAAGTAGGCATTGGTGAATAACTTTTGAATGAATAAGAAATAACTTTAAAGTAACTCTTCTTGGAAGTAGCTGGAACTGCTCATCTATGATTAATAAAAGATTCATGCAAAGATAGACCAGTAGAGGAGATGAATGGGGTTGGGAGTGAGTTAGGGAAGGGAAGAAGAAGGCCTGGGGAAGCAAATAGCTCAACTAATACTATGGCAATATGTGAAGGTATTAACTACCAATCTCACTATCTCCTTCGGGGAAGAAGGAGGGAAGAGCAGGGTGAGAGGTGGAGGGAAATACACAAAGAGCTGGACGCATGTATGTTTTTAACACATGGAACCTCACTGTGATGTGCAATTATGATGCACCAATAAATTATGAAAATAAAAAGATTTGTGCAGATGACTAAGATTGTATATCTAAATTCATGTGCAATGCTAGCACACAGCAGGTGCTCAATAGGTGTTCATTTTTATCATTAATCATTAGTCTTCTGTCAACAGCTTGCCATATCTCCTCTGGGCCCAGTGGTGGGGTTTGTCAGATCCAATCCCTCAAGCCAACTACCATGCTTTTGACGTCAGGATAGCATTCTTCCAACTCGCCACAGATTCTTCTACCAACCAACCTAGCCAGATACAGATACCTGCTCTCCACTCTGTATTCAGAGAAATCAGGCCATGTTTTCATTATTTTTTTCTTAAGTCAGAAAGACTTAAGACTGATATTCCTAATCATGTAACTGATCTTAACGCCTTAAGAATGCTTGCTCCCAGCCAGGTGTGGCGATGCATGCCTGTAATACCAATACTTGGGAGGCTGAGAAAGGATGATCACCAGATTTGGCAACTTAGTGAGACCTTCAGCAACTTAGAGAGACTCTGTTTCAAAATAAAAAATAAAAAAGGGCTGGAGGTGTAGCTTGAAGGTAAAATGCTCCTGAGTTCAATCCTCGGTAACAACAATGAAAGAAAGCTCCATTCTGATCTCAGGCCCCATAATCTACCAGGAGTGAGTTATGGCCCAAGATGGAGTAATGGACATATCATCTCTGTGGCAGAACATGTGATTCCTTGGCTAAGCTTATCTGGGGAGAAGGCACCTTGTTTACTTTGTGGAAAGCAAGTGGGACTGGAGCCAGACCACCTGGGTCAAAGTTTTTTTGGTCATAGCTCTGTGGCCTTCGCTAAGTCCTTAGGCCTTACCTACAAAACTAGGCTCATAATCTCTGCTCAGAGGGTTGTTTTGAAGATGAAATATAGTATGAGGAAAGAGGCCTGGCCTGGGAGAGATGCTCAATAATGACAGTTATATAATAAAAGGGAATTGGAGACCTGAACTCATTTCCCACCTCCTCTTCCTCTCCCAAACAGCATTCTATTTATTATGAACAACATAAACCACAACCCACTGGATCGTATACTGGAAATCTCACAATTTCAAACTTGCGATGGAAGCAATAAGATGATCTTTGAGAAGTTTAGGATCATGGATAAACTGTACCAGATATTTATCTGTTAAATACAACTCTTTGTTCTCTATTTCCACAGACAAGCCAGGAGAACTCTGACCCATCAACAGCTCTTCCCCTGCAGGCTGACAGGGGAGCCTGCAGTCTCGGTCCCACTGTGGAACTCCTTCCCCAGCATTTGCATTCTATGGTCAAGTTGGTTCCAAGAGCCTCCTGTGGCGCATCTCTCATGTCCGGCCCATGTGGTAATAAAACTCCCTGAGTTCCACCCTTTGCTTTATAATTCATTTTTAATATCGACATGATCCTAGTGTGTCTTACATCAGCCTCCCTGGCCCTTAGCATAATTTGAGTTATTGAGCACAATCTGGGTGACTGTTCACTGGTTCCTGTTCTCAGTGTCCATGGGACCTGGGAACACCCACTCTGCAGTTCTCCCTGCGTCTGCCTCCGGTACCTGTCCATCTTCCCAAGGGTGAGACAAAGGCCTTCATCTGACTCATCTTTCTTCTCAACAATCGGTACATGCTAGGTGCTCGTATCCACCCACAAAAGGGACTACCTATGGCTGATTTAAACAAGAAAGGAATTTCTTCAAAGGATATTGGGTAATTGTAGTTCCCAGAATCTCCAGGAAGCTTTGAGATCCAGCTTTTAAATCCAGATGGCTGGAAACCAAGCCTCAAATAGCACCCAGTGGGGTCCCGACTTGAGAACAGATGCTGCCCAGCAACACCAGTAAGACTGCGCCCCGGCCACTGGACAGGCCCCGCCTCAGCTTCCTCTCCTGCCCTCAGGAACTGGCTTTGCTGCCATGACACACGGAGTCCCTTCTTCTCCCTCCACTTTTTAATAACTACCTCACAACTACAAGTCCAGGGCGTGTCCAGGTCTCCCTGCAAGGGAGTCCACGAATAGGGATTTCTGACACTTTGGATCTTTAACATAGGAGACAGCCTCCTGCCCAGCAAAACTTGCAAAGATAAAGAACAAGCAGCCAACGTTACACCCTGCCAGGCCAGTGCTGCATCTACTTCTCAGTATCAACTGGAGTCCAGATTGTCTGAGGTTTGCTTTTTTGTTTGCTTTTTGTTTGCTTTTGTTTTGTTTCTGGGCCCACTACACACCCCAAAATTACAGTGCTCAGTGTCTGTCTGTTGAAATAAATTAAACAATGAATCGAATGCCACATAGCGTCTTTTGCTTGGGTTCCCATGACATCCACTTTGATTCCTTCTTTCGTCCTAAATGTTGACAGCTGCCAGCCATACTCGCCCTCCGTCCCCCACAACAGCAGCAAAGAACGGCGAGCCGTGTCACGCCCGTGCCTTCAACCTGGCTGGCACTGGCCCAGAGCTGCCCGGCTTTCCCCCTCGTTGGCTTTGGCTTCTCTTTTTCATCATTCCTTTGCCCTCTGGACGTGCTAGCTGCACTTGGCTCACTTACTTCTCGACCCCGAGCACTTGGTAGTGTTTCTCAACTGGGCCACTGTGAGCAGTTGGTGCAGAACCAGTCTTTGTGGAGCAGAACTGTTCCCTGGGTTATAAGACTTTCTCACATCTCTGGCCAGGCTCAATATATGTCAGGTCGGAGCCAGGCATGGTGGTGCATGCTTGTAATCCCAGTATTTGGGGGGCTGAGACTGGAGGATCTGGGTTCGCAGCCAGCCTCAGCTACCTAATGAGGACCGGGGGTATAGCACGGAGGTAGAATGCCCCTGAGTTCAATCCCCAGTACCAGAAAATAAAATAAAATGTCAGGTCAGTTCTACAGTCATGCAGTCATGGTGACAACCAAAACAAATGGCTCCTCACTTGTTAGCACACCGCTTCCTTCTCCGCACACTGGACTTGAACCCAGCTACTTGCCCAACTTGACAGCGAGAATTGCACACCTCCTCAGGGGGGAAGACATATTGGCCAAACTTAGCACTGGAGGGAATCATTGTACAAATTTGAACACAGAGTTGGATGGAACTGGACTTTGCCTTCCTGCTCTACTGTGCGCTGCAAACAAGCAACTGGATTCCTGCGCTCCAGTTTCTTTATTTGTAAAATGGGAGGTGTTTGGGGCCAAGCTCAGCAGCAGGCCTGAGATGGGGACTTTTTACTCAAAGGACTTGTTGGGAGGGTGCCCTCAGGAGCAGTGGGGTGAGGAAGACTGAAGCATGCATCCTACCAAAGTCAGTCCTGCCTTGAGAAGAGGGAGCTGGCCTTATACCCCCAGGTCAGCCCGACCTTGGCTGAGGTCTGGGGTGAGCAGGTGGCTCTCGCCAAAAGAGTCCCCCCACCACACAGCATCCACAGAGATGCTGGAGAGAGAGAGGGAGGGAGGAAGAGAGAGAGAGAGAGATTTCCTTACCTTTATTGTGAAGGAAAGAAAGGGAACCAAAGAGGAAGGAAGAAAAGGAGGGAAGGAAGGAGGGAAGGAAGGAAGGAAGGAAGGAAGGAAGGAAGGAAGGAAGGAAGGAAGGAAGGAAGGAAAGAAGGAAATTAGATATCAGTGGAACATTAAAAAATTGTCATGAACTTGATGGCACTATGGCAAAAAAGAAGAAATTAGGACTAATTAACAGGAACTAATTGCACAAGTGAATAAATCCTCCAGATTGAGAGCTATGTTTTCCTCCCAAATAGTAGCAAAATGAATCTTTCAGTCCGATTACATACTATGACTAATGAGAAGGGAGGAAGACAGGCAGAACTAACAGAAGTGGCATGTAAGATACAGCTTTTTAAGATGTGAAGAACTTTCTTGGAATCAAAGCATTCCATCTCTTGAATATCGATACCCAGAAAAATCCAGAGGGAAGAGACCACGCGCGTCGAGCTGTCGCATGCTGTGCTGCTCTTTGAGTTTATTAAAATCTTCGAGGACCCCTCAAGTGCTGCCAGAAGATTCTCCTCAAACTCTGGCCTTATTCACTGCTCCCGTTGGCTGGCACCCTGCTCAACAGGGGAAGCGACATGGCACAGAATACTGGTTCAGTACTGAGGATGCAGAAACCCAGCCGCCCTCCCCAATCAGTCCTTAAATGCATCACAAAGTTTTAGAAAAACTTTTAATTAAACAGTTATATTTGTAAAAGTATAACAGTGATATGTGCTTATGGCAGAAAAATTAGAAAACATAAATAAGAAAAAGAGGAAGTATAAACCATTTGTTACCTAAAAAAACAATAACTAGGAGCAGTGTGTTGTGTATGCTGACAGGTATTTCCCACATGCATGTGTGTGCACACATGTGCATGCTTACATGTATGCACACACGTTTCCCCAGTCACACTGGGCACTGTTTTGTAACCTGCCCTTTTCATGAAAAATAGGTATCTTTGACATCTACTATATAAATTAATACAATATTGCATAAAAATGATGGTGCACTATCACTTTTAACAGCAACATAGAACTCCATTACATGGGTGTACCGTAACTTTCTTAAGTGATATATTTGACACATAGGCTATGTCCAGTCATCTTGCTATTGTAAACAGTGCTGTGATTAATATCTTTGGCTAAAACTTGAAGCACATTCATAATTAGTTACTTGGAAATGACATTAATGAGCCCAAAAGTTTTCCCATTTGCAACTTTTATGCTCAGTGCCAAGTAACCTTTCCAGAAAGGCTGTAAATATTTCTATGTTCAGAACTTCTACATGAAGGCGGCAAACACTGTGTAACCATAACTAAGCCAATTTGGTAGTTGTTTTAGTATGTTTTGTGTTGCTATAACATAATGCCACAGACTGGAGAGTTTATAAGGAAAAACGGTTTATTTAGGTCACAGTAAAAGTCTGAGAAGTCCAAGACTGGGTAGCTGCACCAAGTAAGGGCCCTCTTCTTGTGTTATATCCCATGGCAAAAGGATGGAAGGGCAAGCAAGTATGCACAAACAAGACGAAGCATGATGGGTAGACGTGCTTTGTAAGTAACACCCGCTCACTGTAACTCACCCACTTCTGTACTCATGACATTAATCCATTCACGAGTGTGACACCTGGTGACCCAACACCTCCCAGCACTGCCCCACTGGGAATCAAGCTTCCAAAGCATGAATTCCAGACGACAAACACTCAAACCACCAGAGTAGTAAAAATTATTCATTATGTTGTGTGTGTATAGGAGGGGAACTAGACAGAACTGGGGATTGAACCCAGGGGCATTCTACCTCTGAGCTACACTCCCAGGCCTATTTTATTATTTATTTCTTTACTTATTTCTTTATGTATTTATTTTTGAAGCAGGGTCTCACTAAGTTGCTGAGGGTCTCACTAGTTTGCTGGGGCTGGCTGCAAACCTGAGATTCTCCTGTCTCAGTCTCCCAAGTATTGGGATTACAAGCATGCACCACCATGCCCAGCTTAATTTTTAAATATTTCAAAGAAAATGTTTGCTGTTTAAAAGACCCAACTCACATCTAATTTGCCCTAATTGCTGCCTGATTATATTTTTCCCATATTAACAACATTGACGAGCATCGACTCACTGAAAATACTGGCCTTAAAAGCAATTTCTAAAAACTAATACAACATATTCAGTGTCACGATTTTAGGTGGGTGAGTTGATCTTTAATAGTAGGGGCTGACATTTATGTCATCTTGTGATGTTTAAGTTTTAACGTAGCTCACTAGATACACAAATTGCTAATCCTTTATGCTTGACCAGCTAGTTAACAAATCAAAACTTTTTCATCAACAATTGAAAACTTTTCCAAGAAAACAAAATGAGAGGAAGGAAAAAAAAAACATTTTGTTTTAATTCTCGATGAGATGGCAATTGTATTCAACAAGCAGACAGTGACTTTGGCATTAGGAAACATAGAGTCTGTTCCCAGCTTTGTGGCTGACTTGCTGGTCTGTGGGGACTGACTTAAGTGTGCCATAAAACATCAAAATAGAAATCAGTCCTGCACCCCGGCTCTCTTGTACCCTCAGCCCTACTGCACACGAATTTTGAAAGTTTATTAGAAACCCATCTGCTGAGCCCTTTGGGCTCCTTGAACAGGGCGCTTTATAAATAGAACTTGAGCCTGTGAGGTCCTGTACTAGCTCTCATGTTTCTTACAAAATTATTGCACAAGCAACTTCACAGGAGACAAACAAAAGCTGCCCAGTCTCAGAATCTACTAATATTTGGGACGCTTCCCCAGGAGAGCCTCTTTTTCCCCATGTCTTAAAACATTTATAATACTTTTTTGTGACACTTTAAAAGTTTCTCCTTTTTTCTCAAATTAAGACTTGATCCTCTAAGAAACATTTAAAAAAAAATGTGAAAAGCAGCACTATTACATATCCTCCATTCTAAGACAGTAGTGATTCCAGAACTTGCCTTCGATTTAATTATAGTCTTATTGTCTCCCTCCCTTTTTTTGTGGTACTGGAGATTGAACCCAAGAGCATTCTACCTCTGAGCTATGCCCCCCAGCCCTATTATCTTTCTTTTTATTTTAGTTTGAAACGGGGTCTCACTAAACTGCAGAGGGCCTAAGTTGTTGAGACTGTCCACAAACCTGTGATCCTCCTCTCTGCCTCCCAAGTATTGGGATTACCAGCATGCACCATCATACCTGACTTTGTCCTTTGTAAAAAGGAAACATTTTTGGGGAAAAAATGCACCCAGAAAATGCTTGCAAGCCATTTAGCAGATAAAGAGTTAATACACAAAATATATAAGGAACTCTTACATAAGGCCAGATTGGCTCAGACTCAGCTTGGAGCAGAGCATCTGGCTGCCAGGCCAGGGTCTTGAGGGCTCAGGGCTTGGCCTCCCCCAAGCTTCTTGAACATTTCCATTCCCAAACCACCATACTGCTTTCATCCGGGCCACCCGCAGGGAAGGTAGGATTTAAGGGACCAATAGGACTTGCCTAGCCCCAGATGGCCTCCCCCATCACACTTCCTCTGCTCCTTCTTCATGTCCTGCGACATTCTCACAGAGACTTTCTTTTTGTTTAGGGGCAGGCCTCTGTGAAACTATAGCTGAAGTGCTCACTGACTAAAAGGAAGCATTCTCTTCACACGTTATTGAGATGAATTGCAGATTAAATAAACCACATGCATGATTCCGTTCATTTGTTCATTCTGTTGGTTTGTCCCTCTTCCTAAGATGACTTCCTCTGGTTTCTCGTATGTATGAAAGCATCCTGCAAATATTTACTGGCGTTCACTACAGGCCCAGTGCTATACTAACAGGCACTGGGGATAAAGTCATAGGGCGAAAACGTCGCTTCCCTGCAATCTAATGGGGAAGTTAGAAATTAAACAAATAATTGCATTAATAAACCCACAAATCAGGACTGTAGTCATCCTTAGAGACCACAGACAGTGCTTTGAGTACACGGCCAGGTGCTTTAGCCTGGTCAGGTGGATCAGGGAACATCCTTCTAGAGAAAAAGGCGTTGAAGATGAGACTAGAGGATGAGTGGGGGTCGCCCGGGTACCAAGGTGGGGAGATAATGTAGACGAGGGAATGGCACCTATGGATGCTCAGAACAGGAGAGAAGTCAAATCTAAATGCTACGCAGCTTCCAAGCTCAGCACAGACAAGCTCCTCCCCCGGAAAACCTTCTGAAAACTCTCCCTGGATAGCCGTCCTGCCTCCTCCTTCCTGGAAATTCTCCTGCCACTTTATCAGTAACTACATTTATCACTACAACTACATTTAGTGAAGATTCACAATGTCTCAGGGTCCGCTCTAACAGTGCATCTATCCTCTCGTTTATTCCTCAGTTCTATGAAATAGGTACTGTTGTTGGCCATCTTTTACAGAGGGATAAAAACTAAAGCCCAGACCATCAATTCTATTACTCCAGTAATAGTTGGAGCAACCTGGCTGACACTCTTCTAAACATACTGTTGTTTTGTTTTTTCTTGGTACTGTGGCCTGAACCCAGGTCCTCTTGCAGGCTAGGCCAGCGCTCTGCCACTGAGCTGCATCCCCTTGGGCTGGCGCTCTTAACCAATGCTCCGTAATACGTTGTGATGTATTCCTTGACATTTGGGTACATGTCTTACCTTCTCTATCAGATGATAAGCTCTGAGAAAAGGGACCAAGGAAAATGATTCACTCATTCATCCATCATTCAACCAGCATGTATCCCATGACTGCTCTTCTAGACAGTGTGTACCTTCACACACACACACACACACACACACACACACACACACACACACACCAGTATACTGCAGGAATGAGTGAGTGAATGATCACACTGTAGAACTCAGACAGCCTTCTCTGGGGTAAGGGATGCAAAGCAGAGAAGCTTTAATGGGGGCCAGCAGCAAAGGAAGAACTTTACATAAGCCACCAGACAGCAAGAAGTTTTCCTGAGCACAACCAAGCACCTGACGGTAAACATGTGAGGTGGTTTCATGTTACCTCAGCTCCCGTACATAGCCCTGGAGGTAGATGTTGTAATCCCAAGCTGCATGAACAAGAAAACTGAACTATAAGAATATATATAGATGGCCACGTGTGGTGGCGCATGCCTATCATCCTAGTACTTGGGAGGCTGAGAGAGGAGGATTGCAAGCTTGAGGCCAGCCTCAGCAACTTACCAAGGCCCTCAGCAACTTAGTGAGACACTAATTCAAAAATTTTTAAAAAGGATTGGGTGTATATCATGGGAGTAGAATGCCCCTGGGCTTGATCCTCAGTACCAAAATACTACTACTACTACTACTACTACTACTACTACTACTAATAATAATAATAATAAATAACAAGTATGTGTGTGACCTGCCAAAAGTAATACAGCTAGGAAACAACGAAGAAAGGTTTTATCAGCCTTGTCCAATGCTTAAGTACTTCATGCAGTCTCCCAGGTTGAATTCTGGAGTATTGCTTTGTAAAACTGAAATAGAAGGAAATGCACAAAAAGTTAACTTCCAAACTGTAGTGCTCACTGGTAAAATGACCAATACATACACAAACAGAAATAACTGCCAAGCCAGTCAGTATAGAGGCTCTCTTGAGAGAAAGGAGGAGGTGGTTGGGTTGGAAAGAGACACTCAGGAGACTTTGGAAGTGCAGCCCATGTTCTATTCTTTGCCCTGACAGGTTATAACATGAGAATTCACTTCATAATTCATTGAGCTATACATTTGCTTGGTGTATTTTTCTGTGTGTGTTAGGTCACCATAAAAGTTTTCAAAAGTCTCACCATTTATTTCAGAAAAATAACAGCCTGCCATTGATTATAAAGGCAGGTGGTCCTGGTGAAAGAGAAATTTATGTGTTGAGTTACTTTTTGGCAAGACCCAAGGGAAGAATCCTTGAGAAGATGGCACAGAGGAGAGGAGGTCATCTTCCTCTTAGCCCTAGTTGCAGGTCCCAGGAATGCTCACTTTCACTGCTCCCTGCAGGAGCCCAGAAGGCAAGAGTAGGGCACACGGGAGCTAGGTGATGCTCCCAGCCAGTGCCATGCAGGGAAGGGACTTCGCCATAAGGAATTATTTGTCATCCTGGAAATTCACCAAGAATGGCTAAAGGACACTGGGCAAGTTACAGTCTACAAGCAACGGCTTGCATAAGTAACATTCTTATATTCCCTAGTCTGCTGCCTTGCTGGCCCTGTGCCCTGGGGGATGGTGTGTAGGGACTTCCATTACTCCATTCGTACAAGGCAGCAGATGTTGTGTGGCCAAGAGTGTGAAAGGACCACGACTCTAGCAGAGGAGGCCCGAGGGAGAACAGACAGGCCAGGCCAGTGTATGAACCACAAAGAAAAAGGTGAGACCCATCACCCAGACATCACATTCTGACCTGCTATCATTCT
The DNA here is from genome assembly GCA_004027655.1 of Graphiurus murinus. Lineage (NCBI taxonomy): Eukaryota > Metazoa > Chordata > Mammalia > Rodentia > Gliridae > Graphiurus > Graphiurus murinus. The sequence continues at coordinate 211,777 of PVLC010000467.1, forward strand.
CCATTTTCTTTTTTTTTTTTAACTTATATTTTTGGCTCATTATTTTAGGTTCAGTGGTTCTATTTTGGTTTTCCCAAAGCAATCATTTAGCTATAGAACATCTGTCACCTGAGAGTCAGGGTGGAACTGGTCTTCATTATTTCATAACAGAATTTGAATGTGTCAGGCACTGACTCTGTAGTAAATACCTGAAATGTGCAGAGTGAACCAAATTCGATTAGATCTATTAGAGCCCCCAGCACCACACACACATGCACATGCACACACACGAGCACAGGTACACATCTTGTTCTTCCTGTACCATATGACATATCCTATATGTGTCCCCCAAAAACACATCAGTTGATTTATTTCTTCTTATGCTTTTTTTGTTATTTAAATCCATTTTGGTAATTACTAACAATGTTCTCATCTACTAAGCAACATTTCAGGTTTTTTTTTAGAAACAGCATTGGCAGTGAACTTTTCTATTCTCGCAATTACCTGAAGATGTTACTGACTGTAAGTAATGCAGAAGACCCAGCTATTTCACATCTGTGAGACATAGGAAGGGAGTTAGCCTCCCTGAGCCTCAGTTTCCTCATATAAATAAGAGCAATAATGCCTGGCTTACAGGACTACAGAAGGACTAAATGACATACAGCGCATAAAGTAGTGCACAGCACACAGAAGGCGGCTAATAAATGTCAGTCCATTCCTCTTTCCCTTCAGTTTACTGAGGTCTCTGGAGGATGCAGCAAGTAAATACAAATGACATCATACATCTTGTGGATTAAAAACGTGGTTTATAAAGGCATAGGGTGTTTTAGTTTTTAAACTAACCACTGTACATTCAAGAATAGCTCTGTTTGTGACTATGTATTTCTATCCATCTGGGTTCACTCAACCCTCAATGTCAGTTAATCTTTCACATTAGGTTTAAATTTCATTTCCCCAGGGAAGTCTTCCCCAAGCACTTCCACACACAATGGTCTCCCCTTTTCATAAAGCTCCCCTACCATGAATGCATTAAACAAAACCTTACATCTATGTGTGTGTGATATTTTTCTTAATCAAATTGTACACCTCAGCTGGACACAGTGGTGCAAGTCTGTAATCCAGTGATGTGGGAGGTTAAGGCAGGAGGATCACCAAATTTAAGGCCAACCTGGGCAACTAGAGAGGTTCTGTCTCAAAATAGAGAAT
>PVLC010000468.1:0-125542 GCA_004027655.1 Graphiurus murinus
TCTTCTTCTTTTTTTTTGGCGGTACTGGGGATTGAAAGCAGGGGCATTCTACCTCTGAGCTCCACCCCCAGCCCTATTTTTTATTCCTTATTTGGATTTATTTTTATTTTTATTATTTTTTATTTTTATACAGTAATCGGTGCATTGTAAACATACATCTTTGTTAGGTTTATTCCTTATTTTGAAACAAGATCTTACTAAGTTACAGGGGGCTTCACTAAGTGGCTGAGGCTGGCCCCGAACCTGCAATCCTCCTGTCTAGGTCTCGGCCTCCCAAGTACTGGGACTACAAGTGTGCGCCACCACGCCTGGCTCCCAGTATATTTTCTTCCTAGCACGGTAGCCTGCATTAGTTCCTTTATATATGTCTGCTGCCCACCAGACCATAAGCTCCCAAAGGACAGTAACAGTGGTGGCAGCTTATCAGCTTGTGTCGATACTGTGGCGCCAGGTACGTACGGAGCCTAGCACACAATAGAGGTTCAACAAATATGTGTTCTTGAAATAAAACCAATGGCCTCTGTAAGTCAGTCAAGAGCACAAAAGGGCAATCTTAGCCTGTTCCTTGTAGAATCTCTTCACAGGTGAGGCAGTCTTCCTGTGTGTACAACTGATTTGCAAACTGGATGAAACCTAGGCTTTTCTGTGGACCGTGGTCTCTGATTTCACATTTCTCCTTGCCGGGTCATTGAAAATGCTAGGACTTGGCCAGATACGCTTAGGGAAAACAGCAGTCTTGGATACCCAATCCATATTAAAGTTGATTTGATTTTGGTTTAAAATGGAAACGATGAGCTAATGCATTTTTACAGATTCGGGTAAAGAACAGTTTTATCTACTTTGTTTTTCTTTTAAAGAACCAAATGTGGACTACTCTGCATGCTCCTGAAAGGGGTTCTCTGCAGATACCTGGGGATCCGTGCTCATAAACAACTACACGGGTTTCCCTGAGAATGGATAACCCAGCAACAATGGCATCACTTTCATGGCGCAAATGTGCTTGCCTGGCTGAAGCATAGAGTAACTGTTTCTGGCTGAGCCACAACAACTGAAAGTGGAGGTTTGCAAAGTTTTTGCAGACGGGTCATTAGCCTGGCGGGCTGCAGGGAGCTGGGCCGCAGCTCTTCGTTGCTTCTGCCTTTTCATCAGCTGCAAGATAATTGACTGTTAGACTCTGGAACTGCAGACCATGGCGGAGGTGCGTCTGCTTCTAGCTGCTTCTGCAGAGTGAGGCGCCCTTGACAGCAGTTTCCAATCAGCGGGCGTGGAGTTTTCACGAGTCACTGACGGTGGGATTGTGTGTCTGCAGTGTTCTAGGCTCAGCCCTCAGCTGGGTGTCCTTGGGTGTGCTGGCTGAGGCTGCTGTCTGAATTATTGAGTGTTCCCCACCATCCCTCTCAGGATGGGGTGTCGGGGTGGGCCGACAGAGGCTCAGAGCTGTGCATTAGGTCAGGAGGGAACATGCCACCTGTGTCAGCAGAGTTTTAGTTTAGGATGAGAGGAACCTAACTCAGGTAGGCTTAACTAATAAAGAGATTTCTTGGCTGAGTAGGAAAGGGGGCCAGGGCAGAACTCAGCGCTAGAAATGATTGGACTCCAAGGCCTGGCCTCTCTTTTTCTCTCTGTATCACTCAGCCTTTCTCTCCATCCTATCTTCAAGCTGCGATTTCCCGGCTGGCTTTATTTATTTATTTTGGTACACGGGGGCATTCTACCTCTGAGCTACACCCCCAGCCCTAATTTTTATTCTTTATTCTGAAACAGGGTCTCACTAAGTTGCAGAGGGCCTCACTAAGTAGCTGAGGCTGGCTGCGAACCCAGATCCTCCTGTCGCAGCCTCCAAAGTACTGGAATTACAAGTATGTACCACCATGCCTGGCTGGCTTTTTTTTTTTTCTTTTCTTTCCTTTTTTTTTTTTCTTAATAGGATCTCGCTAAGTTGCTGAACATCTCACCAAGCTGCTGAGGCTGGCCTCCCAACTCAGCCTCACAAGTACTGGGATCACAAGCATGCACCACCAATGCTGGAGCTTGCTTTGGCTCTTCTTGTTGAATCTCAAACACACCTCTGTCAGGCAGCAACAGCCCTGCTCACTCTCGGAGTGGCTCCAGGCGGTGCTTGTGTGGGGCAAAAGGCCACCAATGTTCCCCCTCCCTCACTTGTAGTTCCTGTGTTCAGCTCATCCTGTTGGATCAAAGACAGAGTTCAGACCTTTGACAGCCTCTTCCGAAACGTGGGTCTGGCTCTCTGCCCCTTCGTGCCTGGCACCCTGATGGTGAGCGCAGCCTCTGCCTGGTAGGGAGGAGTTCCATTGGATGAGTGGTGGATCCAAGGGCCAATGGCTGGCGTCCTTCCTCTGTGCACCTCTATCCAACGTCACGCAGTGCCGCGCGCGCGTGTGTGTGTGTGTGTGTGTGTGTGTGTGTGTGTGGCCATCTTTACTCTTGTTCACCTCTGCCTTCCAGAGGGTGGGAATCACCTCCATCTTATTCGCTACTGCATATAGCTTCTAGGGCAGAGGCTAGCACACAGTAGGCACTCAGCACATGTTTGTTGAGTGCACCAATGACCAGGCAGTGGGGAGCTACTGGGGGATGTGAAATGTGACGGGGAGACTTACTGGCGTTTTCTTAGGTAGTAAAAGGCACCGCTGTCTCTGAAGCCCACATCTTCCGATTCCTGAGTCCCACTCTCTCCCCTTTTGCTCAGAAGCTGGGCTCCCTGCGTGGTAGGAGGAGGAAGTTGACAATTTTAACACAGAATGAATGCTGCTCTACAGACCAGGGCGTAAATTACACAGCAATGTTGACAGCTTTGATGTTGAACTGGACAGTTTAAATGTGCCTTCTTTTGAGCAGGTCTGCCCTTTGAATGGAGGGGAAAGTGGGGTGTGTGTGTGTGTGTGTGTGTGTGTGTGTGTGTGTGTGTAGTCTTCCCTGCTGGATGGCGACTTGAGGTCCTTCCATCTCATTTTAGTGTCCTGTCTGTTTGAGGCTACGGTCACCTTTGGACTGCTATATTCCTACTTGGTCATAAGCAAAGTGTGGGGTATCGTATCGACTTATACATTATTAGCACATTTAATCATAGAGGACTCTGGCTTTCCCTGCGTGGGGGTTCAACTTAGAGTCCAGGCGAGTGCCATAAAGGGCAACTTCCACAGTGAGCTGTAAGAAGGGCAAATGGCCAGCTTTGGAAAGGAGCCAGGAGACCTGGGTCCTTCTTGTGGCACCTGGCCTGCTGGGGAGATCTGGGCAGGACCTCTAATCTCTCTGGGAGAAATGATTGGCACTATTCTCTATCAGTTGGGCATCTGTCGGGAGGGTGCTGGCCGCAGGCCTTCCTGGACCCAGAGGTGCCTCTGTGGTCAGCAGACCTGGGTCCTTTCTTCTGTTGTGATATTATTGATGTATCCAGAGGTTCCTCCATCCGATACTGCCATGCCATGTGATCTTGCACAAGCTACTAACCTCCATGAGCCCCGATTTCCTCATCTGGGTTTTATAATAAATACCACATGTGGGTGCAGTGAGGACGAAACCAGTCAGTTCATATGTGCCTACTATGCCCAGCACATAGTAGGTCCTCTGGCCTCTGCTGTCCATTCTGCAGCATGCAGGCTCCCTTGTTGGCTGCTAGTGATCTGGGGCTTATGATTTCCTGGCTTCCAGTGCCCTGGAAATCGTTTCTCTTTCCCAAGGTCTGGGGTTCTGGGGTGTGGACAGGAGTCTCGGGCTCTCCCAGGGACTGGAGCTTGGGTGCCCCGTGTGGGGAGAGGTCCGAAGAGTGAGAGTCAGCCTGTCAAACTGAGTAAGCATGGAGTGGAGACCAGACTGAAGGCAAGATGTTTCTAGGCAGAAGGCCGAATAAACAGCCTGGGAGTCCTTGTTTTGTGAGCGGGCACTAGTGTGTCGGCTCGGCCATGAGTGACACTCTCTTCTGTGCCTCTGTGCACAAGCCGTTTCCTCCACCAGGAATGTCTCACCCACCCTGCACACTCCCTCCCATTCATCCCAAAGTCTCCTAAGCTCCTTGGTCATTGCCTCTCCCCTCCAGCCCAGTTTCCCTATTCGTTGCTTTTCCACTTTTTTAAGCTTTTTTTTTCTTTTTTTATTGGTGCATTGCAATCATACATCTTCGTTAGGTACAAGCTGGTAGAGGCATATATGCACACATCTGTCATTTAACCCTTCCCCAATTCCCACTCCATTCCTTCCCCCTCCCTCCTTCTCATGTTCAGTTTAGTGATTGACTTGGATATGTTTGTGAATGTACGTCCTGTGCATTAGGGTGCTTCCCTCCCTGCCTCCCATCACCTTTGGTTAAGTCACCTTCTTTGCTCATCTAGGGTTTCTCCTTCTTCTTCTAGAGTCCCTCCTATGACCCACTTTCTCCCTAACTGCCGCATATTAGGGACAGCATCTGATTTTTAACTTTTTATGACTAATCTCACTTAGCATAATGTTTTCCAGCCCCATCCATTTCCCTGCAAATGATATGATTTTGTTTTTCTTTATGGCTGAGTAAAATTCCATTGTGTGCATATTCCATACTTTGTAACCCATTCATCTTTTGAATGAACAACAGTTGGGTGACTGTGTCGGGAATATAGAGGAGAATAACTCACAGCCCCTGTATCAGAAATAGCTTCATCTGTCCTCTCTGCTCTGTTCATCCTCCACCAGTGCAGTTATTTCATTGGACACATATTTATTAAGCACCTGCCATTTTGCTAGACATCGCTCTAGAAGCTGGGAATTAAGTGGACTGTGGGAGAGACAGTGAAATCGATAGAGAACAGTAAAGTACAAGATGATTTCGGATGGTGGGCAATTTAAGAAAATAAACCAGAGTAAAGAGAGAGCAAGGGGCCAGAAGCAGAGGGGGAGGGTGTGGGCAGGAAGGGGGGGGGTCCCTGTGAGGTAAGACCTGGAGGACGACACGGGACAGGCTTGTAGACGTCTGGGTGCAGGGGATTCCAGGCGAGGGGGACCAGCTCAGGCCCCAAGGTAGGCATGCTGCAGTGATGGCAACAAGTAGGGCTGTGGTGTGGGAAGAAGGGGAAGGTTTGCAAAGTGTGACCCAGGGAGGTGGGCAGCTGCTGGCTCATATAAAGCCTTTTAGCAACACGCAGAGCTTAGATGTCGCTCTAAGTCCTTTGAGGAACCACTGCTGCCATTCCTTGTCTGGCGTGGCGTAGACACTGCTTCGGGCCACTCGAACACTGAGCCATCTCATACGGTACTCACCAGCCATAAATGGCTACGAAGAACTCGAAATGTGGCTTGTCCAAATTGACATGTCCTGTAAGTATAAAATAGACAATTTTTCAAAGACTTTGTATAAAAAAAAAGAAAGTATGCAGCCGGGCGTGGTGGCGCACACTTGTAATCCCAGCATTCGGGAGGCTGAGACCGGAGGATCTGGGTTTGCGGCCAGCCTCAGCTTCCTAGTGAGGCACTCCGCAACTTAGTGAGACTCGGTTTCAAAATAAAGAATAAAAAAAAAAAATAGGGCTGGGGGTATAGCTCGGAGGTAGAATGCCCCTGAGTTCAATCCCCAGTACCACAAAAAAAAAAAAAAAAAAAAAAAAAGAAAGTATGCAGAATGGTCACATTAGTAATTTTTCGATCGATGACATATGGAAATGATAATATTTGGGTCTACTGGGTTAGAATACCTATTATTAAAATGAATTTCACCTATTCCTTTTAACTTTTCTCTTGGGGCTGCTGACAGTTTGAAACTACATGTGTGGCCCACGGGCACCCGAGGAAGAGGTGGCTTCCCGCACGGGAACTTGGAGTGCTCTTACCTGGATGCTATTTCCGTTGGGCAGCCCTGCCCGGGAGCACCTTGAGCCATTGCTTTTACCTGCCTGGGTTGCAGTCACCTCTTGACTTGTCCACGACCTCCTTGAGGACTGGGCTGCATCTAGTTGGCGGGAAACTCATCCACAACAGTGGTTCCCTGTACCCTGGGCGCTGTCAGCTGTTGCACCCAAAGGCTTTCTCTGGCACACTCAGGCTGTAGGCGGGTATCCCAGGGGTGCTGAGTCAACTCTTAGGGACCAGAGTTGGAGAATAAATGCTCCAGCTCCTGTGTCCCTCGGGCACAGACTCTGAGGTGTGTTTTATCACATCTTCCAAGGTCCCCCAAGGGGCTGGGTCCCGGCTGCTTTCAGAGTCACCTGCTCTTTTATGTTCCCATCCCTGTCTTAGTTCCCCAGTCATCTACCTGGATCTCTTCCCAAATAAACTACTTGCATTCAGGCCCTTGTCTCGGGCTGTGCTTCTGGGGGAACCCAGCCAGAGGCCTGGAGTGCCCAACAGGGAGGTACTCAATCTCTCCAGCACGTCACTGAGTGCAGGCTTAGAGGTAGGGCCAGGGTGGCCAGGGACAGACTTCCTGGCTACTTTTTTCTTCCAGTTCCTGGACCTCTGCGCTCGAGAATCAGGAGTAGGGACACTAGGGTGTGTCAGGCTCAGGGTGGGGCTTCTTATTGGTCTCCTGTGCCTCCATCTGCCACACCCAGGGGACATGTGAGTCAGCCGCTGAGTCAGCGGGTCACAGCCACCCAGGAGAGTGCTGTGCTGTTGGGTCCGCTGGTGGAGCCCAGCAGGGTGTCACAGCAGGAATGGGGCAGCCAGTGTCCTCTACATACTGTGAGGTAGAGTGTTCATGGGTGCTGTGTCTTCTCAATCGAATTCTGACACAGACTCTGTCTCAGTGTAGAGATGCCCGTCCCGAATCCCAGGGGGCCACCTGAACTTGTGACCAACCAGCTGTAAATCCAGGGATTCCCACAACCTTCTTCTCAGTGATTTGCTAGAACAACTCACAGAACTCAGGAAAACACTCCACTCACCTTTACTGGGTTCTTTATTATTTTTTTTTTTTTTGCAGTACTGGGGATTGAACTCAGGGGCGTTCTACCTCTGAGCTATACCCCCAGCCCTATTTTTTGTTCTTTATTTTGAAACTAGGTCTCACTAAGTTGCGGAGTGCCTCACTAGGTAGCTGAGGCTGGCCACGAACCCGGATCCTCCGGTCTCAGCCTCCCGCATGCTGGGATTACAAGCGTGCGCCACCACGCCTGGCTTACTGGGTTCTTATAAAAGGGTGACACAGTCAGGAACAGGCGATGGCAGGGATGCACAGGGTGGGTGGGGGTGCAGGGGAAGGGGAGGGCTCACGTTCTTCACACCCTCCCAGACAATCCACCTTCTCAGCACATCACCGTGCTCCCCCCCCCCCCGGAAACTCCTCATCCCCCGTCCCAGGAGTTTAGGGAATTTGAGGAGGTTTCATTAGATAGGTGTGATTAATTCACTGGTGACTGAATTCTATCTTCAGTCCCTCTTCCTTTTACAAAGGGCTTTGAGGAGACCATCCTGAAAGTATTTAGCCCCCTCCAGGAGGCTTCTCAGCAGCATACACAGGACCTTTTTACGGGGGTGTGGCTCAGTGGTAAAACCTTGCATAAGGAAGCCCCGGGGTTCAATTCCCAGCATTAGAAAAGCAAAAACAAAAACACATCACTCAGGAGATTGCCAGGCTTTTTAGAAGCTCTGCACCAGGAAGCAGGATCAAAGACCAAGTATGTCTTTTATTATACCACAATAATATTCATTATGATTAATGAGATCAGATAAGAAAGAACTGAGCGGTGAGATGCCTGGATCGTGACATGTTATACGTTGGCGTGTTTGTGGGGAAGAGGGAGGGAGGCAGGGAGGCTGCAGAGTTTGGTGTGTAGGGCTACTGTGTGCGTCCATTCATGGAACAAATGCGCCCAGCACCTTCTGTGTTCGTGTTGTGACCTGGTCAGAGCCAGATTGAAGCTTCCCGGCATCAAACCTGCTTGCGTGCACTGCTGGCTTCGAGGCTTGCCCTGGCTTTTACAGCAGAGACCCGACTCCTTGGCATGACATCCAGGACCGTCACAGGCCGCCCCTGCCTACTGACCGCAGTGCACAGGGCTCCTGGTACACGACCTCTGCTGTCATTGCACAGAGCCGTCTACACTGCCGCCTCCGATGTGTGTTAGGACTCTGTGCGCTGCTCCCTGGCCAGGATCCTTCTTGCTAATTTCTCCCTCCACAGGCAGCTCAGCATCACCTCCTTTGTCTAGTCCATTCGATTCACTTTTTACCATTGCCTGTTCTCTTCTGTCTGTCTCCTGTACCTAATTTTCCTGGCACTTAAGCCATCTGACAGATAGTTATTGGTCACTTACTCTGCACAGGTAACTGAGAATTTCTTTTTTTTTTTCCTTTTTCTTTCTTTTTTTTTTGGCACTGGGGATTGAATCCAACTGCCTTCTACCTCTGAGCCCTACCCCCAGCCCTATTTTACTGTTTATTTTGAAACAGGATCTCACTAAGTTGTGGAGGGCCTCGTGTTGCTACGCTGGCCATAAACCTGCAATCCTCCTGTCTCAGCCTCCCAAGTACTGGGATTACAAGCGTGCACCACCATGCCTGGCTCAACTCTTGCAAATTTCTGTTAGTGTCTATCAGCGTTGACCAAGTGTCTGACCACCTGGTGTCAAGTACCTTACTTTTATCTCACTTAATTCTCACCATCACCCTCTTAGGGAGGCACCAGCATTAAGCCCTTTTTTCCAGAGGAGCAAATCGAGAATTAAGGAGGCTGACAGAGATAGTAAGTAATGGAGCCCAGATACACAGCCCAAGCCATCTGACTCCAGTGCTCTTGTAGCTTGCTGCAAAACAATATCGTTTTTTATTGTTCTGCATTATACCGTAATTGTCCGTTTATACGGCTGCCTCCTTCTGTCAGTCCAGGTCCCAACAGGAAGCAGATGGCATACCCCAGATAGGATAAACTGAGGAGAGCCAAATACAGAAGAAGTAGGGGCATGGGGCAGGGAAACCATAAAGGGTGGTGGGCACCCAGCCCCCTGCGAAGGGGAGCGGGAGGGGTGCCTCTGGGATATGGGGATCCAAGAGACCATGTGGGGAGGGCCCTCAGTGCTGAGAGGGCTGGAGCCTGCCCAGGAGAGGACATGCCCCTCCCCAAGTGTTCTTCCTCCAGTCTTGTTTTAGTACACTAGAAGCCCGAGGCCAAGGGGCTCTGAGACTTGTCCACAGCAGGACAGAGGACAGGATGGGCCCGGCGGGCCATCTGCTTACTCTTGAATGGACCCTAGGCATCCCCAGAGCTGGGGCTCTGCTCCTACTGTGTACACCGGTGGCACCTTGCACAGCGGCCAGCAGAAAAGAGGTGCTCAGGCAGGGTGCATCGAATAAACCACGAGGGACCGAGCTTTAGGGAAAAGATTCAGTCTGCTATGTCTGCTTGTCACTCATGCATGGGCTGGGGGATTCTGTGTGTGTGTGTGTGTGTGTGTGTGTGTGTGTGTCCCTGCAGTTCATAGGATGGTGATGGAGAAGATAATGGAAAAGTCCCTGTAACTCTGACCTGGTGTGAAACTTTCCAGTGGCTGTCAGGAAACTTTTCACACCTCTTGTCCTATTTCAACTTGGACATGAACATAGAGAACACAACTTTTTTTTTTTTTTTTTTTTTTAATTCAAGAAGCAAGAAAATACTGGGCTAATCTCCTGGAGGCTGCAGGCAGCTACAGTTACTGAGATCACTGGGCCTTATCCCTCAGCCTTTGCCTGAATTCCTCAGATAAGGGCGAGAAAAGCAGGCCCGGTGCATAGTCCACTTGGGCCTCACTGTGGGGCCGGATGGACTAGCTGGCACCCAGGACACCCCACCCAGCCCAGCCTCGGGCCACGTCTCCACACTGCGTGGGCAGGAGGCCCTCTCTGAGCTTCCAAATTAAAATCATCTGAAGAAGAGCTTCCAGCCAGAGAGAGAGAGAGAGAGAGAGAGAGAGAGAGAGAGAGAGAGAGAGGAGAGAGAGAGAGAGAGAGGAGAGAGAGGAGAGAGAGAGAGAGGGGAGAGAGAGAGAGAGAGGAGAGAGAGAGAGAGAGAGGAGAGAGAGGAGAGAGAGGAGAGAGAGAGAGAGAGGAGAGAGAGAGAGGGAGAGGGAGAGAGAGAAAGCCTAAATTACTATCGTGTCTTCATCTACTCATATTTTCTGGGTGAGAATAAAAACGATAATTCCAAATTCCTTTTTTTTTTTTTTTTTTTTTGTGGTACTAGGGATTGAACCCAGGGGCATTCTACCTCCGAGCTACACTCCCAGTCCTATTTTTTAGTCTTTATTTTTGAAACAGGGTCTCACTAAGTTATAGAGGGCCTGACTGAGTAGCTGAGGTTGGCTGCGAATCTGGTTCCTCCCGTCTCAGCCTCCTAAATATGGGATGACAAGCGTGTGCAACCATGTCCAGCTTAATTCCTTCAAAAAAAAAAAAAAAAAAAAGTGCATGCGGTGTGTGAATGTGTGTTGGTGTCTCTGCTGAGGCAGGGTGGGGCAAGGAATCTCCTTGTGGGATCAAGTAGAAATGTGTTTTCCTACTTACCCGTTTCTCAGGGATGTTAGTTAGCAAAAAGTCACCCTGTACACAAATGACGTAGAAAACTGTTGTGGCTTTGAAATATGCAGACCTGCTTGTCAGGACAGGGGCCGGTTATTTAATCTTTCTGGGCTTCAATTTTCTCATTAAAATGGAAGCTGTCTTACATCACTCACAGAATTCTATAGGGAGGAAGGGAGCCATAAGAGAGGTAAAGCTCTGAGTACTGGTTGGTGGGCAGTCACGGGGGAGCCCTTTATTGGCCCTCCGTTTTTCTGCCAGTAGGATTCCACTTGTTTATACTAGTACACCTTTCAAAATCCTCTGCAGTCCCCACTACTTGGGAAGCTGGGACAGGGGGATCAAGGCCTGCCGGGGCAACTTAGCAAAATCCTCAAGACCTTAGTGAGACCCTGTTAATGAATGAATAAATAAATAAATAAATAACAAATAAATAAGCAAGCAAGCTGGGTGTGGTGGTGCCTATCTGTAATCCCAATACTTGGGAGGTTGAGACAGGAGGATCACTGGTTTAAGGCCAGTCTCAGCAATTGAGCAAGCTCCTCGGCAACTTAGTGAGACTTTGTTTCAAACTAAAAAAAAAAAAAAAAAAAAAAAAAATCTGGGGGGGTGTAGCTCAGAGGTAGAATGCCCTGGGTTCATTCCTAGTACCCTACAATAAATAAATACAGTTTAATTTAAAAAGGGCTGGAGGTGTAGCTTGGAGGTAGAATGCCCTTGGGTTCAATCTCCAGTACCAAAAAGAAAAGAAAAGAAAACAAAAAAATCCTTTCCAGTGAACCAGAGGGAGGAGGCTTCACTTTCTTACCTTCATTACTTTCTTTTTTTAGTTTCTCCTCTGTCCCCTTCCCCCCATCTATAAGCAGACCCCTCTTTTTTCCCCAGCTGGTTTTTCATTCCCTTCTTTTCCACAGCCCATTCCTGCAGTGGCCAACAGAATATTAACCAGGGAGGGTGCGTTATGCCCAAGGGCTGCAGGATCTGAGGGTTTAGAGTCCTGAGAATAACCGTGAGTGAGTAATCATAAACCGTCCCTGCGTGAGCCCAGGTCCTCCCTGCCCGTCCATCCGCAGGCGCCCTCAGGGGAAGGCAGCCGTGTAGGCAGCTGGGGCTGAGGCCAGCCTAGGAAGCCATTAGGAAGCAGGAGCAGTGAGCATGCAGGACGGCAGGCTGGTAATGAGTTCAGTCAGGCTCACATCCCACCGCCGGCTCTGCCAAAGCCCAGATCGCCAAAGGGCCTCACGTGATCCTTCATGGAGGCAGCCTCTTTTACACTTCACCTTGAAGGTAGTCCTGTGTGCCTTGTGGATGGGGGCTCTCAGCAGTTACATCACTGTCCTTAAGGGATAAATCAGTGTAGCTGTTATCCTCTTTGTATGGAAAGAAGCCAACAAGCATTCAGCTCCTGTCATATTCCGGCTAGGAGCTTGGGCGCCATGGTAAGGGTTAGGATTCAGAGGCAGGTCAGCCTGATTTTAACATCTGTTCTGCTCCCTCACCATGAACCAAGTGATGACGAAGCCACTTCCCCGACTGTGGCAGAACCTGCGACCCATTAAATTCAACAGGTATGTGAATTGTTGAAAAACAATTATGCAAAATAATATAGCCACTCCAGACCAGAAGTCTCATTCAGTGCCTTTTGCATTCTGAAGAGGACAGAGCATTGCGTGGGAATCTGACGCCCAAACTTAGCTGGTCATAGGAGGATCTGGGTTTTAAACACTAGAACACAAAACTTCTTCCCAGATCAAATCCATTCCCGATCTATGGGGAAGCAAAGTCTCCTCTGTCTGGTGGCCTCCAGCGGCGGTGGTGTGGTTAAAGGAGGATTGCATTTGGCCTCAGAACTGGATTCAAATGCAGACACAAATGCTTAGTAGCTCTGCGGTGGCGGACAGGCTTCTTAACCCCCATAAAAATATTCTTTCTTTATAGGGTTGTGCTTAGGGCGAAATGAGACAAACATCTGAACATACAAATTCCCTTGCTTACTATGTGGTGAGATCTAAACATATTCATTTCCTTCCTATTTTAATCTCTTTAACTTCTCCTCCTTAAGATCAGTGGATACTAGTCGGCCTCTGTTATGAACATATATGTGTTGAAACCGGCCTTGGCAAAGGTCTGAATGCTCCAGGGACCAGAGGTATCACAGAGTCTCAGGGTTTGGGACAATTTTCTGGATGGAGTTGTCAGCCTCCTTTGAGAACCAAAGCATACGAAGAGTTCTGGGACCAGACTGTCTGTGTGTGAGTGCTTGAACTTATACTCAATTCTGTTCTTCAAAGATCACGGCTGGATTGCATTATTAAACATACAGTGGAAAGCTATCTGCATGAATGCATAAAATTCAGGACTGCATATAGTTTGGAATATAAACAGCAGGGGTAGAAGTGTACTTGTATCTCCCACAGGATCTTAGAGAATCTTTGAAACTTCGATTTTTTTTTTCTGAGCCTTTGCACATTATATACAATACTTCTATGAACATTACAATACATGTCTTTTAGTGAGCATATGTACATATTCTGTTGGGTATGAACAGAGGAGTGAAACTACTAGCTTATATTTTCCCCCAATTTTTCATCATCAGAGCAAATAGCAATTATAATAGTAGTTTCACTGAAAGAATGAAAATCTCGGTTCTTTAGGCGGAGTGCACATTATGGGACACAGATTCTGCACTCTCACATATAGTCTCTGACTTAACGTTCAGAACCATTCCTGAAGTTGCTGTCATTAGCCCCTCTGTAGAGATGAGCAGTGCATGTCTGAACCAAGTTGAGTCCTTTGCCCAGTATTGTGCAGCTTGTAAACAGAAATGTCAGGCCCCATCCCAGGTCTTTTGACTTAGAAACTTTGTGCTCTGCTTAGGCATTGCTGCTTTTCTGAGGGAGTTGCATTTTCTGTTAGGCCTTCAAGCACCAAATATTTATACTTTTAATGGTATTCTTGCTGTCTTGATTGGAAACTCATCTAAAAAACTTGTGTGTAGCCAGGAGTGGGTGGTGCAGGCCTGTAATCCCAGTACTTGGAAGGCTGAGACAGGAGGATCCCAGGTTCGAGATCAGCCTCAGAAATTTAGCGAGACTTTCAGCAACCTAGCAGGACCCTGTTTCAAAACAAAACAAAAAAAATAAAAAAACAAAAAGGGCTGGGGGTGCAGCTCAGAAGTAGAATGCCCCTGAGTTCAATCCCCAGTACCACCAACAAACAAACAAAACAAAAACTTGCATGTAGCATGGGGCCTAGAATACAGTATCATCCCTCAAACCCTTTCTTGGTTACAAAAATTCATCACTTTTGAATAATGCTTATTATTGAGACTGGCATCCAATGAATTGAATGGTCTGCCCTCATTAGCATGTCTGTATATTTAGAATTTCTTTTTTTGTGGAATAATGTGTTAGCATATTTCTAGATTGTGGTTGATACTCCCCCCACTCCCTTCCTTATAGCCCTTTCTTTCTATTCCCAGCATAAGAGTTCTGTGTAGTTTGCTGATGCCTAAAACACAGGTCATCAAGCCTGTTAGTACTATTTGTAAAATAAGAGAAAATGAGGGCACAGTGAGAGGTGCCCACCTGTGATTAAGTGCTTAGGTTTTGGTCTTAGGCATGGACTCTGTAGAAATGAATTTGCTGCCTAGGATTGTTGTTTGTTTTGTGGTTCTTGTGTTCTAGAAAAGGTGTGTGTGTGTATGTGTGTGTGTGTGTACACTCTTAGAAAAGATTAGGGTAGCCGGGCGTGGTGGCACACGCTTGTAATCCCAGCATTTGGGAGGCTGAGACCAGAGGATCCGGGTTCGCGGCCAGCCTCAGCTACCTAGTGAGGCACTCCACAACTTAGTGAGACCGGTTTCAAAATAAAGAATAAAAAATAGGGCTGGGGGTGTAGCTCGGAGGTAGAATGCCCCTGTGTTCAACCCCCAGTACTGCAAAGAAAAAAAAAAAGAAGAAAAAAAAAAAAGAAAAGATTAGGGTAAAAATTTCACACAAGGTCTGCAGAAAGGTCTGTAATAAGTTTTTTTTAACCAGAATTCTCTCCCTCAATTGCTGCTTGGGTTACCGGCTCTCGCCATCGGTGATATGTACAAAATTAGCTATATCAAGCAACAGAAAAAAAAAAGTGTGGAAAAATCTTTCCTTCCCCCAAATGTTTCATTCTCACTTCCATCATTGTGGTTTGAATTCCAAAGAGCCCAGGAGAAAGAAGAATAACCAAAGAAAAACTACCCTTGACCCAGCAATACTGTATTAACCTGCTGTTGGATTATAAATAATACACCAGCTGATAAATACAACATCAATCTTATGTAAACAGATAAATAACAAAACTGAGATTCTATTTCAGTCATGGAAAGGCCTCTGCCGTTTGTCTTCTGGCAGGGGAAAGTAATTCTGGAATTTTAAGTGATTGCACTGGAAAGATTGGGCAGAACATCGATTTTAAAGCAAAGAAGTCTTTGAGCTTAATCATCCTAAGTTGTGTCTGGAACCTGCCCTGTCTCCTCTCCCTTAGCTAAATTGTGCAAAGGTTTTGTAAACAAAGTTGCTTCTTCAGAAATCCACTTTGTGGGAGCCTGTGGGCTCCTCTGTGGCTGATTTTCTGAAGCCGTTTGGGAGATGAAATTTAAGTGCACATAAAACGTAATGTCTGTACTTGGTGAGTTGAGACCAGTCTTTTTAATGATTCCATAGCTCCACAAAAATCAGCCCTGGTGAGTGTCTTTAGAATAAGTTCAACAGACTCCCTATGCCTCTAAGTATAGAATCCAAAATGTCCAGGACAGGTTGGGAAAACGACTCTGGTGGAAAGATTTTAATGCGACCACATCCGAGATGAGCTGTTTTCCTACATTTCTTGTTGGTTCAACATTTTCAGAAGCCCAGTGTATGAGTTCAGATTAAATTTCAACTGCATATAAACAAAAACCCAAATGGCATTAGCAATTAGACTCTTCTTCTCCTTCTCAGACTAGCGAAGTCTGGAGAGAATCCAAAGCCAGATGGTACCTCCAAGGTTATCGAGAACCTAAGCCTTTTCTGTCTCTTTCTACCATCCTTAGCATAGTGCCTATGACTCGATGGCTTCTGGGATGTCAGCCATCACATCCACATTACAGGCAGCAGAAGAAAGGGGGAGGGGCGGCAGGAGTCTTTCAGCCAGGTTAGCCCCTTTTAAAGGCACTTCCCCCAGATTTCTACACAGCACTCTGTGTACATGCCACTTGGGGAGATTTAGCCCCATAGACGTACCAGCTGTAAAGGAGGCAAAAAGCTGGGTGTTTTAGCTGAGCCTATGGCTGTACTGGATCAAACTGGGGCTTCATTACTCAAGGAAAGGAGACCAGATAGCACGTACATAACCAGTCATCCCTGCCACCCCCAGCAGAGTACTGTTGAGACAGTATTATATAGTGGGAGGGGAGTAAACTTTGAAATCAGATAGACTTGTGTTCGAATCTTACTAATTACAGCACCCTGGGTCTAGCACTTCTCTGAACCTCAATTTCCTATCCATTAAACATGAGAAAAGGAATAGCTACTTTGTAGAATTGTTGTGGGGGTTGTAAATTGCCTTGTATACAGTAGATGCTAAATCATGGCCTTTAGAGTTATTATTAATTGGTAAGTTTTGCCCTCTACCTGCAATGCCACAGTGGTTCTTTTAAAATTGAGATGTAATTCAGACAACATAACATTTGCCTTTTTAAGGTGCACAATTCAGTGTTTTTTAGTGTATAACTTCCACCATGATCTTATTCCAGAACATTTTTATCACTCCTCCAAACCTTGCAACCATTGGTAGTCATTGCTTATTATCATCTTCCCTGATCGTCTAATTTGCTGTTTCTGTAGATTTGCCCATCCTGGATATTTACAATAAATGGTATCATATAACATGGCACCTTTTTATCCCCCTTTTTTCACTTTGCATAATGTTTTCAAGTTTCATCCACGTTGTGGCATCTATCAATACTGTGTGTTTCCTTATGGCTGAATAATATTTCGTTGTATGGATATACCACACTTTATCCATTTACCCATCCTGGACATTCAGATCATTTCTACCTTTTAACTATAGTAGTGGTGCTTTGAACATTTGGGTACAGGCTTTTGTGAGAAATAATGTTTTCGTTTCTCTTATGTATTTACCCAAGAGTATGTCTTGGTTCAGGCTGTTATAACAAGTCACCACAGATTGGGTGGTTTATAAACAACAGAGATTTATTTCTCACAGTTCTAGAGAAAGGCTGGAAGTCCAAGATTGGGTGCTACCATGGTTGGGGTTCTGATGAGTCCCTCTTTTTGATTCTACCGTATCCTTTTATGGATGAAAAAAAACTAGAGAACTGTGTGTGTGTGTGTGTGTGTGTGTGTGTGCGCGTGCACGCACGTGCACTACTGGGGATTGAACCCAGGGGCATTGTACCTCCAAGATACACACTAGCCACACTTTATTTTTTATTTTGAAACAGGGTCTCACTAAGTTGCCGATAGCCTCACTACATTGAATTGCTGAGGCTAGCTTTGAACTTTTGATCCTCCTGTCTCAGCCTTCCAAGTACATTATGGCTGAGTGCACCACCATGCCTAGCTAAGAGCTGTATTTTTTAAGGTACTATTTCCGTTTTTGAGGGCTTAATCCTCATGACTTAACTATCTCCCAAAGACAAAACTATCTCCTTCTTTTTTTTTTTTTTTTTTTTTTTTGCAGTACTGGGGATTGAACTCAGGGGCATTCTACCTCTGAGCTACACCCCCAGTCCTATTTTTTATTCTTTATTTTGAAACCGAGTCTCACTAAGTTGCGGGGTGCCTCACTAGGTAGCTGAGGCTGGCCATGAACCCAGATCCTCCGGTCTCAGCCTCCCGAATGCTGGGATTACAAGCGCACGCCACCACGTCCAGCTAAGACAACACCTTCTAATACCCATCACATTGATTATGATTTCAAATGTGAGTTTTAGGGGGATGTAGACATTCAGTCTATATGTAGTGGAATTTCTGGGTCATAGGGTAACATTATACATATACTTTTATATGATTATTAGTGCATTGTAGTCTCACATCATAATGCAGTTCACAGTGATCCTGGCGTGTGTGTACACAGCCCTTGGTGGGCTTTCCCCAGCCCCCTCTCCCCTCCCCCTCTTCCCCATACATGAGATTAAGATTGACATCAGCATTTTTACATGTATACATCATGTCCGTGGAAGTGTTTCCTTCATTAATTCTCCATCTTCCCCACCCTCCCCTAGACCACATCCCTTGCTCCTCGCTCCTCCATCTTCTAAAGTCCCTCTGGTACCCCGATTATTCCCTAGCTTCTGCATATGAGAGAAAATATATGACCCTTCACTTTCTATGACTGGCTAGTTTCATTTAACATAACATTTTCTAGGTCCATTCATTTTCCTGCAAATGATATAATTTTGTTCTTTTTTTTTTTTATTGCGGAGTAGAGTTCCATTGTGTGTATATATCCCATAATTTTGCAATCCATTCATCTGTTGATGGACACCTCAGTTGGTTCCATAATTTGGCTATTGTGAATTGTGCTGCTCTAAATATGGATATGCAGTAACACCATATTTAACCTTTTGGGGGAATCTCAGTTTATTTTCCAAAGCTACCAGCAATGTATGATGCTCTGATTTCTCTACGTCCTCATCTTGTCATATTCAGGAGTCTGGAACACTCTGATGGCCAACCTGGGTCCAGTCTTTTGGTTGGGAAGGAGAGATGTATGAATAACAGTTTCTGGAGAATCACAAGGATCAAAGAGGGTTAGTTTCTAAGAGAAGGAAATGCAGGGCAGACAGAAAATGTAGTCAATGTCTTAAAGCTTTGAACTGCTGATAATTTCAGGATACTAAAATTAGTTAAGGGTAAATGAAGGTTAGTTCCTAATTCTAATTAGGAAAAGAGTCCGTTTATTTACGTACCCCCCAAAAAAGATATTGGAAATTATCCCCAGAGCCAATCAACAATAAGTTCTTTGCTAGCCATTAAAATATAGCAATTTTATAAATTAGTGTATATAATAAATACTTCTAAACCTCTAAGGCCAGAGGAAAAAGACTAATTTTTCAAAAACAAATAAAAACAGGGAACAGAAGCTAGATGCATCTGTCAGAAGGCTTGCTAGTAATTGTAGAATTTTTTTTTTTTTAAATTAGAGCCCCTAGTGTGATTTGGAATGTTCACATTTGAAAAAGATGTTAACCAATAGCATATGTTAAGAAGAAAGCTCTGCAGTGGGTGGGCATTTTTCCTTTTTTTCAAATGGAGCAGTGCCCTACATTTGACAGAATTATGGTAAAATTCTGTGATGATACAACTCATTGTTAGGTGGATTCAAAAACACTGCAGGTGAAACCACAGTTTTGAAAAATAGCCATGGGATACTGCTATAGACTCGTGTAATATAGGGTATCCCTATTGTGTAATATAGGGGCCCCCACTCCAGGGCTGATAACCTTCCGACACTTCTTGGCTTCTCAGTACCCTTTGAGGCAGTACTGGGAGCTATATGCTGTTTGAGGTTGGTTGTCACACTGATGTAAAAAAAAGAAAAATGCATCGCGTTATGGGCTAGTACTGCCCTAGAGACCTTAGGATGCGTCGCTCGCAGGCTGCTGGTTTTAACCACAAGGAAAATGAGGCCGAGGGAGGTGGAGAAATGGTTTGGTAGAGAAGAAGACAGCCTCCCTGGCCTTCTGTGTGGCTTACATCTCAGTGCTAACATTGCAAATAGCTACCATTTATCTCTTTTCTTCTCTCTCTCTTTTTGAGTGGTATTTCATATCATCAGCTTTGAAAAGGGCTCATAAAAATAGGTCTAACTGGGCTTTGGGCAAATCAGAGAGAAAGCAATCCATCAAGTTACCTTTTCTTCAACTTTATAGTCATAGATCACTCCCCCCCCCCCGTTTGAATACTTTGAACATTTCATCAATTGTGCTGAAAACTGGCATCTCTGCCTACATGTGAGCTCCTTGCAGACAGAGACTATCTTTTTTTCCAGCTTCTGAAGAGTCTAGCTTAGTACTTGTTTAGATTTCAAAAGATATTCATAGCCAACATTTATCAAGCTCTTACTATATGCCAGGTCCTTTGTGGAGCATCTTGTATGGATTGTTAAACCTTATAACAACCTTACAAGAGTGGTCTTAGCATTGTTTTCCTTTTGAAGATCAAGAAACCGAGATTAAGTACCTCGCCTAAGGTAACAAGCCCTGTTAAGTGGCGGAGTTGGGCTTGAAGCCAGGTAATCAGAATTTGGGCTGTACTTTTGTCCACTGGGAATGTGCCAGAGCTGCCTAGTAACTGTAGGACAGAACTGAGATGATTGGGTTCCATCCTCATACCTCTGCACCCATTAGAGAGTGTCCTCAGAGACTCAGGAGGCAATGATCTCATCTCTGAAAACTGACCACAGAGGGGAGAGCAATGCCAATCACAAAAGTAGTACAGTGCACTTGGCAAAAAGAGAAATTTGACCTGCAGGCAGCAGGCCCTGGTTGGGGTAAGAGGTGGTTTGCTTGTAAAAGCATCACAACTGACTCTCATTTCTAAGGTTACCAAATGTGTCCTTTTTATACAGTAGCTCTTAAGGCAGGGCAGAGGATTGCAAGGGGGGCACTTAGAAGTTATTGGCTTTGGGGAGCAAGAGAGGGAAGGGGATGGGGCAGAAGATGGAGTAGAGAGAAGGAAAGCAGGACTTGAGTACTGTGGGGTGCCACCTTCTTGCTTAAATTTCAGCTAAGTGATGGTGTGCCAGGTTTCATACTGTTACAGTTCTTAAATAGCAGGTGCATGTCTGGAGGCATTCCTTGACACCGGGATGCAAAGACCAACATAGCCCGTTGTAGATGGCAGTTTCTAAAGGCCACACCTTTACTCCCACCCTTGAAATGTAACTGGGAAAGGTAGAGAAGTGAGAAAGAACTTGGGGACTACGACATCAGGCCCTGGTCCCTACACACCTACCCAGGAATGCTGGGTGAGTCCCCCCGACTGCTTGGGAATTGATTGTCTCATCTGAAAAATGGAAGGATCGGAAAACACATTATCCTTGAAATTCTCTCTGGCTCCCGCTGTTTATGATGCTACAAGGTAGTGAAAGCAACTCTGAGGACCAGAATTCCTCTCTCCAGTTCTCCTGTCCTGATTCCTCTCACACTCCTCCCCTGCATGTATTTGCTTGCTCATCCATTCCTTCATTTTTTCATCTCTTTATCAAGTACCTCTAAAGTACTCAGAGATCTGGGGCTTTAATAGCAAATAGAACCCCCCACCCCCATCTCAAGAAGCTCAAAGAATAATCAGAGGAAGGTAAATATTTGGAAAATGTGCTGTGGAAAAAGGTTATAGAAGCCGGGCATGGTGGTGCACGCCTGTAATTCCAGTACTTGGGGGGGCTGAGGCAGGAGGATCACAGGTTTGAGGCCAGCCTCAGCAACTTGGCAAGGCTGTCAGCAACTTAGTGAGACCGTTTCCAAATAAAAAGTAAAATAGGACTGGGGGTATAGCTCAGACGTAGAATGCCCTTGGGTTCAATCCCCAGTACCAAAAAAAAAAAAGAAATAAAATTGAAAAAAGGCCATAAAAGAAGCACATTCTCAGTCTTGAGATAGTACAGAAACAGGCATGATTAAGTGTGATCAACTAAACCGAAACTCATCAGAACAAGAAAGAAAAGAAACCTGGCTGTTCTGTAAGTTTTTCTCATTTTTCAGGCGAATGTTTCTTTTTCAGACATAAAGTCAGACTTACAATCCTTCACTCGCGTGGATTGCAAGTTTGTAGGAACCCTATAAAATGCCACAATTTTTCTTCACTTGGAGGTTGTTTTACTTATATTAGAAATGATGTTGCCCATAAAAGGGAGCCAGCTCAATTCAAAACACATTTATGGGGGGCCCCAGGGGGCCTGCAGCAGGCAGTGCCTGGTGGAGAAGGAAGGGCCTGCAGGGTTTGATTCAGACCCCCTTGGAAGGCATTTCTCCACTTAAACTGTTGACCTTGAGCAGCTCGTGCACATCTCCGAGTTCTCTCAGCAGAAAACATGCCATCTCACCAGGTTCCCCAGAAGATTTCAGGAGTCTGCGGTTATAAAAGTTCAAGCCTAGCCGGGCATGGTGGTGCACGCTTGTAATCCCAGCATTCGGGAGGCTGAGACCGGAGGATCCGGGTTCGCGGCCAGCCTCAGCTACCTAGTGAAGCACTCTGCAACTTAGTAAGACTCGGTTTCAAAATAAAGAATAAAAAATAGGGCTAGGGGTATAGCTTGGAGGTAGAATGCCCCTGAGTTCAACTCCTAGTACTGCAAAAAAAAAAAAAAAAGTTCAAACCTAGACTGAGCATGATGGCTCATGCTTGTAATCCCAGTACTTGGGAGGCTGAGACAGGAGGATCGCAGGTTTGTGGCCAGCCTCAGCTACTTAGTGAGGTCCTCCACAACTTAGTGAAACCCAGTTTCAAAATAAAGAATAAAAAATAGGGCTGGGGGTGTAGCTCAGAGGTAGAACATCCCTGAGTTCAATCCCCAGCACCCAACCCCCACACACAGAAAAATAAATTTAGTGATTTACTGAGACTCTCAGCAACCTAGTGAGACCCTGTTTCCAAACAAAAATAAAAAAAGAAAAATGGTTGGGGGTGTATCTCAAAGGTAGAATGCCCCTGAGTTCAATCCCAAGTATCACCAAAAAAACAAACAAACAAACAAAACAAAAAACAAAAAACAAAAAAACCCCCAAAAACAAACAAAACAAAACAAAAAACTCAAAACAAAACAAAAGCTTGCATGTACCACAAAACAAATAAAATTAAAGTTCAAACCTGGGGCTCCAGGAACCTCCTTTCCTTCCTGTCCTTCCTGAGGGACATAGATGAAACAGTGATGGATAGGGTTGAGTGTTTGAGTGACCCCAGGGACCGACAATCTGGGAAGTCTGGTAGTGCAGGAAACTAGGTAGGAAGATCTGAGTTCTCAGCCAAGCCCTGATAATTCCAGAGCTGTTTGTCACCGGGAGAGTTCTCAGCCATGTGTACCTGCAGCACGGTGCCAGTATCCACCCGTAGCTCACTGCAGAGGGAGCAAGGCTATACTGGGAACATCCATGAGGAGCTCCATCCCCAAGGAGTGAGGCAAGGACAGCACTCCCCAGGCAAGTGAAGCTTGCATGTGAATTGGGCTTGTAAAGAGTTCTCCAAGCCGGGCGTGGTGGCGCACACTTGTAATCCCAGCATTCAGGAGGCTGAGACCGGAGGATCCGGGTTCATGGCCAGCCTCAGCTATCTAGTGAGGCACTCCGCAACTTAGTGAGACCGGGTTTCAAAATAAAGTAAAAAAATAGGGCTGGGGGTATAGCTCGGAGGTAGAATGACCCTGAGTTCAATCCCTACTACCGCAAAAAAAAAAAAAAAAAAAAGAGTTCTCCAGGAAGAGAAGAAGATTAACACACAGACTCTGATAGAAAACTTATCCTGGGGCTGTGAACCCACTCATAGTCTCCGTCATTACTCACAGAGCACTGTGAGTGATCACCTGGGCTATGACATCAGACTGCCCGGTCCTGCTGCCCTCCTGGCCAAGGTGACCTCTGTGCTTCAGGTTTCCCGTGCATATAATACAGGGATAATATAATACCTGATGATTATGGTCTCTGTGGTCATTAAATGAGTTCCTGCCTACCATGACTCAGATCATACAGGGCACATGACATGCACAGTAATTGTTAGCTGATGTTATTATTCTTTGACAGGACAGAGCAGAAGTATATTGCTGAGTTCATTCACTGGATATTCGTCCAGCATGTCTTCTGGGTTCCACACCCTCTGCCTGCGTCTCCGTTCAAGGGAACAGTCAGGGACCAGGAAGGCAAAACAGAGAGGTGTTTTTTTTTTTCTTTTCTTCAAATAAATCCTATTGTCCTCCATACTTGCTAAGAACACTCTAGTGGCTTTATGTGAAGTATTCAAATTAAGTACATTTGAGAATAAAATAAGCTTTTTTATATTTTCTGCTGCGAGACCTGGGAGAAGTTGCACTTGAGACGCACTTATGCAAAGAACAAGAGGAAAAGTGTCTGTAGCTCAGGTAGAATCTGGCAACATTGGCCTAATAGTAGAAACATGGAATCCAACACACCCTCCCTGCTTCTGCCCCTAGAGGGCTTTCCTTTCCTCTACAGCTTCTTCTTTACTTTGGTAGAAAAATAAATTCATAAGCCATGAGGTGAAATAAGGACATTTTCTTTGGTCCTCTGGGATGGGAAACATTGTTTGTAACAAAGTTGCACTATACCAGGTACAGCAAAGAGACGGATTTTGCAGACAGTGGAAACAGCACTGGGTTTAGAGCTGGCCAGGCTCAGAGACATTCAGGGGCAGTGAGATTTCATTGTTTCAGGTCCTGTTACTGTCACACTTGTATCTCAGGACTGCTGGGTGAATGATTTCAGACACTGCATATATAACAACCCGTGCAGTGCCTGGCCCAGGGTAGGAGCTCAAGAAGTAGCATCCTGTGCCCCAGTGGCCTCCAGCTTCTTTCTGGTGAATTGGGGATGATTATACTTAGTTTTTAAAGTTGTCTTAAAGCTTAAAGAAGGTAATGCATGTTCAAAATTCCATAATTAGCAACAGATATGCCTTAGCTGTTTTTTTGGTACTGGGGATTGAACCCAGGGGCATTCTACCTCCCAGCTACACGCCCAGTCCTATTTTTTTATTCTTTATTTTGAAACAAGTTCTCACTAAGTTGCAGAGGGCCTCACTAAGTAGCTGAGGCTGGCAGTGAATCCAGATCCTCTCAGCCTCTTAAGAACTGGGAGGTGCCACCATGCCCGGCTATGCCTTAGCGTATTGAACCTTCAGAACACTAAGAAATACTAGGTATTATCATTGCTCCACTTTTATAGATGTGAAAACTGAGACTGAGGGAAGTAAGTTACTTTCACAAGGTCTAATAGCTGCTATGTGGCAGAGATGTGAGCCCAAGCCTTTCTAACTCATGTTCCTGCAAAATAAATGTCATGTTTTATATCCTAGAAGTTTCCTTGCTCAGAATATCTTTTTTCTTTTCTTTCTTTCTTTTTTTTTTTAACTGGGGATCAAACCCAAGGGTATTCTACCTCTGAGCTATACACCCAGCCCTATTTTATTTTTCATTTTCAAATAGAGTCTCACTAAGTTGCTGAGGCTGGCCTCAAACCTACGAGCTTCCTGTCTTAGACTCCCACATAACAGTTAGGTGCCCACTGCACTTGGTTAAAGAATATCCTTCTTTATAGGAGCTGTACTTTGTGAAAATTAGGCTTTTATTTTATGACCTCAGTTCACTTCTGGTTTTGATTGGCCATCTTATTTGATGCTAGATACTGTTTAATGTACTTCTGAAATCCAAAACCATCACTAATGGATCTGGCCTTACAAAGGATACTGAAGGACTAATTGAGGTCTCTGAAAACTATTTATCACCACACCCAGGATCCCAGACTCTGGGAATTACCATGCAGCCTTAACCCCCCTCCTCCTCTTTCCTTTCTCTAGGTGACTAATTTAGAGATATGCGAGTCGGGAAATGAAAGATGTATTTATAGTTATACTTCACATTAAAAAAAGAGTTCATAAGAAATTCACATTGGCGGATTATTCACTAGATGCCAACATGTACAGCCATATCTTCTCATCTCATTTCACACAAGCTGAAACATAGCTTTATTATTACCCGTTACCCTACTTTTTGCAGATGAGAAAACAAGGCTACTAAGTGATAGAGATTCAAATCCAGGATCATGTAACATGAATCATTTTCTCTTCCCTTCTTCCTCCTTGTCTCTCTCTCAGGAGGGCCTTGGGAAGCTTTGATGAGCGCTGTCACTGGTCACTGGCTAGTACTGTGGCTCGGAGCACCAGCGGCTCCTCTGGGGCTCAGACAGCACCCTTGATTCCTCACTCCTGCTTCACTGTCAATCATCTTGCAAATGGGCCCTCTTTGGTTAAAAGGCAGATGAGAGAGGGAAGCTTGCATCTGGAAATGTGACTCAGAGCTAGTTCTCCAGTGGCAGTAGGGCTAGTGATACAGGCGCTGTCCAGAGCAAGCCACCCCTGGTCTTGCTGCCTCTTTTCAAGAGAGAAAGAGCATCCTCCCTGGACCACTGTCCTGACCCCTAGAGCAGTGCTCAACAGGAGAGGTACAAGGGTGTGCTTAAGTTTTTGAGAGGGGTTTTAATGATGACAACAGAGATGAGGGTTGCTTTATATAAAGCTGGGTTGCACACAAGCATACGAATGTGTGCGTGCGTTTCCTAGTTTTGGAAAGGATGGTGTATATTTCTGGGCAGCTGTACCCAAAGAGATCCAGCATTTAAATTTTGCCTACGTCAGACTCTATTTGCTTTCAGATATCCAGGAATGGTTTTCAGGGTATTTGAGAAAATGAGAGGTGCATATGGTTTGCACTGGGGCACAGTTTCAAATTGAAAGAGGATTATGGTCCATCAAGCCCAGAAATGGTGGGTTGAGGTGTGAACCTTTGAAATTCTAATTGCAGACCAGTCTGAGGAGGTATATATTTACCGGAGCACAATATCTCATTGTTCACGTATTCCTTTCTTGGCCGAAGGTGGCAGGGGAGGAGCAGATACATAACATAATCTTCAAATGAAACTGAAACAGCAATTGATGGCAGCAGTTTGGGCTCTCTGGCGAATTCAGTTGAGAAAGAAATCCCAGGCTGTTTACCATCGCAGCTAGCTTAGCTTGTCTTCATATCTTTATTCCTTGCATCTGCAGAGCTGCGGGTACATGCAAATCAGCTGCAGCTGGGAGGGCTCTGGGCGGTCATCTTAACACACCCATGCCTTTATTTTACAAGTGATGGCACCCCAGCCCATGGTGACAGTGTCAGTTCTCAGGAGAGAACACTCTGGAAACCATGACCTCCCAGATTTGATGTAACTGTTGACCAACTCTAGGCTTTTAATAACAGAGCTCATATTTGTTTACCATATGCCAGCTATAGAGGATCGAAAGAGCTCCCAGCTCAGTGGAGGTGACTGGTGTTAGATAACAACTCAGAATAGAATAGAGTGAATGCAAAATTCAAAGTCTGAATTTATTTCCACCCTAGAGGAAAGAAGGTCTTCTAGAGCAGAGGGAGGTCCAAGTGCTCTGTGTTATGTTCTCAGAGCTCTGTGGGGGAGCCCAGGATTGCTGAGGCTCAGAGAGCTTAATTAGCCCAAGCCAGTAGGAGCCATACTTGCTCTAAGTTACAGAACTTTCCAGATGCACTGGAAGAAGAGGTTGGATTTCCTCCTGGGTGACTCATACTTCAGAAGCCCAGGTTCTGCAACCACTGCACACAAGTAAGTGACCTCTGGGTATAGAACTTCAACTGCTTGCTATCTCCACCTAGCTATTTCCCCAGTCCCTCAACTCCATGTGTCCCAAACCCAGCTTTTAAAGTACTAATGAGGAGAATGCAGTCCTGTTTCTTTTTTTGGGGGGGGGGGGCGGTGCCTGTTTATTTATGATTTTGAAAGGAATGCCCTTTGATGTGGATTTTCTTGATAGTTCTTTGCCAGGGAAGAGTTTTTTGTTTTGTTTTGTTTTGTTTTTGCGGTACTGGGGATTGAACTCAGGGCATTCTACCTCCGAGCTATACCCCCAGCCCTATTTTTTATTCTTTATTTTGAAACAGGGTCTCCCTAAGTTGCAGAGTGCCTCACTAGGTAGCTGAGGCTGGCCTCCAACCCGATCCTCCTGTCTCAGTCTCCCAAATGCTGGGATTACAAGTGTGTGCCAGGATGCCCGGCTCAGGGAAGAGTATTTATTTGTATGTCCCCTTACAAACTCTTCCTTTAGTTGGTAGAGCTCCTTTCCTATCCGAAGCACCACCTCTTGGAGGACATTGATGAGCACCTGGGGGGAAGCACAGTACAGGTTTGGCACCTGCTAGTACAGGGAGATAAACATCTCACACTTTTATAATGGCTTGCCTGTGCCCAAATCAGGTTCCATCCATTAGCATTTAACTCATAACAGCCTCCTGGGGGTGGTGCCCTTATCTTTTGCATCCAATAGGATGCAGCTGAGGGCCAAAGATCCCGCAGTGAAGAAGGGAAGAGGGTATCTGTGTAGTTCACCCTTCTCTCTTCTCCCTTCCTTCCTTCCTTGCTTCCTTACTTCCTTCCTTGTACTGGGGATTGAACACAGGGCCATTCTACCCTTGAGCTACACCCCCAGCCCTATTTTAATTTTTATTTGAAACAGGGCCTCACTAAGTTGCTAAGGTTGGTCTTAAACCTGTGATCCTCCTGTCTCAGCTTCCCAAGTACTGAGATTACAGGGGTGTGCCACCATGCCTGGCTCACCTTGCCAGAGAAGCCTTCTCCGAGCCCTTCTACTACAACAACACCATCACTTTTGTGCTTTATGTTTACTCCACTTTATTATATACTTGTCTCTTCTATCAGATGGTAGGCTCCCTGAGAACAGGGGCAGTGTCATTGACTGTATCTCCACGGCACATAGTAGGTTCTTGGTAAGTATTTGGCAGTTAATCAGGTGATGCACTTCCATTTGCCAAGCAGCCCTCTACTTCTTGGTGCCAGGCCCAATATAAGACAAGATCCCTGCTTTGGGGCTTTGGCTGTATGTAGCCAGGGGTAAGGACCATAGAACAGACCCCTAATTGTACAAGATGGCAGAAGCAAGGTCCTGGGGAGGCTGGAAGACCAGCTACAGAGCCAGTATCAAGGGCTCAAATTACAGGGGTTTCCAGGAGCCTCGCTTTTTGTCATTTCTTCTTTATAAATACCAATTTCATCTACAGTAAGTGTTGGGAAGTCAGATTCTTTGCACTAACAGTAGATTGAGCTAGTTTAAAAATCAGCCATCTGTTGGGGCTGATGAATGAGCTATTGGGCCTTCTTCAGCTGAGACTGGGCATTGCACACCATTTGCACCTGGGGAATACCTTCACACTCCCTGACCCTCCTCTTTCCTTTGGGCTTAAAAAAAAAAGTGCAAACGTTAAAATGAGGAAATTACAAACACACACACATCTTCCATTCGTCTTCGCTCGGCGTTTTAGCGACCTAAGCCACTGCACAAAGCTAGCCTCCCTGGGCGGTGGAAGGCGGCTCTCCCAGCCTCGCTTCCTGCACCCACACGGGACTAAAAAAGAACGCGCACAACTTTTTTTTTTTTTTTTTTGGTCCCTCCTCTTGCAAAACGCTCGCGTAACCAGCGCGCTGAAGTAACTAACCACCCGGGGGCGGCGGCGAGGGGGAAGCGGGCTTCCGGCGCCCCACGAGCCGCGCGATCCCCACTCTCCCGCCCGCCCGCCCGCCAGCCAGCCAGCCTGCGCTCCCCTGAGCCCTTGTCGCCAAGAGGGCGGGGCGGGGCCTAAGCGGGGCGGGGCTTGCGAGGGGCGGGGCGGTCCTGGGAGGGGCGGGGCGGCGTGAGGGGCAGCGCGTGCGCAGAGCACTTCCTTGTTTGTCCCCGTGACCGGAGCGGGAGCACCGCCCGCCCTCAAGCCCGCAGGAGTGTGTGCTCAGTCCGCCGGGCCCTCGCCGCCGCCTGTCAGAGCGACTGAAAGCCGCCGCGGCCGGCCCGATCCGACCCCGCGCCGCCGGCATGAGCAAAGGGAGGCCAGCCCCCAGAAGCCCCCTGCCCCGCGCGCCGCTCCGAGTTTGAAGGGCCCCGCGCCCGCCGAGCACCGCCCGCCCTTCCCCGCGCCGCCGCCGCCGGGTCGGGAGCCGCGCCAGGCCGGCGGCGGGTGGCGGGCTGCGCGCGGGGCGTACATGAGCCCCGGGAGCCTGCGCCCGCCGTGACTCACCCCCCGCCCCCGCTTGTGTCTCGCTCCCCCCGGCAGGATGCCGGACCAGATCTCCGTCTCCGAGTTCATCGCCGAGACCACCGAGGACTACAACTCGCCCACCACGTCCAGCTTCACCACGCGGCTGCACAACTGCAGGAACACCGTCACGCTGCTGGAGGAGGTAGGTCGCGGCTGGGATCGCTGCCCCCGGCTCGCCGCCGCTGCCTCGCAGCGGGATTGTCTTTCATCCTGAGCTGGGGAGGAAGGGGGTGTTGGGGCTGGGGGAGCCACACCCCCTCCAGGATACCCCCCTCCTCGCGCTCCTGGGTGAAGAGGGGACTTCAGATGTGCAGTATCCCCTTGCCCATCTGCTCGCCTTTCCCGGGGTCCTGCAGGTTTAGAGGCCCGGGGACTGGAGGTAGGAAAGGAGTGACCTAGCTCTGGACACCCGAGGAAATAGAAAAGAGAAGTTCTCTTCCTCTCTTGCACCCTGCTTGAGTGCCAAGACCGGTCTGCTCCGCGTTTCTACATCATTGTGACCCTCTCTTCACCCTCCAAGTAGGTGACATCAGGCCACTGAGGGCAGAGAGGTGAAGCAGCTTGGCCAAGGTCACGAGCAAGGGACTGGGAGATGGGCAGCGCCGCCAGGCAGGCTTAGCTGCAAAGATAAGGGTTGGTGGTAAAATCCCCAAAGACTGAGAGAACTCCGGCTGGTACTGTCTCTACCTCAGGACCCCTCCCCACTCGTGTCTACATTCCCTGGATTCCCAGGTGGAAGGAGATGTGTGCAAACAGGTCCCCAGCCGGGTCCCCTCTCCGCAGCAGGGTTGGAAGGGCTTAGGGCAAGGACTAGGTCCTCAGTGCTCTCATGGGCTGTGAATGGAGGGAGGGCTGAAGCTGATGCAGCCTGCAGAGCTGATCAGAGAGGAGAGACCCGGCGCTGCAGAAAGAACAGCTCCCGTTATCTGGATCCTCCAGGAAAGCTTTGGGGTTGTCCAGGGGCAGGGTCAAGGGCAAAGTGGTTTCCTTTACAATTTTAAGTGAGTTAGTGATAAGGGGTGGGGGGTAGGAAACCCTGTAAGCCCAAGAGAGATAGAAGCCTCTGGAGCCTCAAAGGAATTAGGACATTTGCCCTGGAACTCAGCACCGTCTTTAAACCCCATAAAGCATCGTTCTTCAAAGAAGCCAAACCTACTCCATCTGAGAAAGGCAGCACTAGGTGGAAATTAGAAAGGGAGGTGGTTTTCTCTGGGAGGATTATGTAGAGTTGGTTTATTTGAGAAGCTCCCCCCCCCCCCCATTTAAGGCTGCCATGGCCAGCACTCTAATATTGGGAAGCTAGAATTTCTGTAAACAGACTGCTCTTGATACCTGCCTTGATACTCATTCCTGCTTTAATTAGTATTTGCAGAAGTGGCGTTCTGAAACACAGTAGTTCTAAATTTTAGGAGGCAAGAGACTTCTGTTAGTGCTGGGTTACATCTTGACTGCCTGCTAGGTGCTGTGAATTAGTCTGAATGTTTCAATCCAGTCGGGGATGCTTCTGGAGTCTTTTGGGTTTTTTTTTTAGGTGATTGAAATGAATTTTGAAGTGGGTGGAGATATACCACCAAGCTAGGTTTGTTTGAAAGCGAGAGGTAAACGTGTGTGGGTTTTTTGTTTGTTTTGTCTTTGTGGACTGTCAGTCTGTTGTACTAGCCTGAAGGTTAGTAACTGGGATGAAACACAATTGCCAGGCATTCAACCTCATGATGAGTCTGTCCTTCACTTAATTGTAATAAATTGGAAAATGCTGATACAGGAGCATTTTGTATCCTTTCTCTATACCAATTGTATATGCCTTTAAAGGATGTGACATTGATTAGACCACTAGGTTATTTTCCTTCTAGATAACTTCTTCAGTGCCTTTAATAGAGCTGTCAGTTACTTTAACTTTCTCTCTGTGCATTCAGATAGTGTTGCTGTATTGTTTGTGCAGCAGGTGATAAAGCTAAGGCTTTGATGACACTGTTTGTAGGGCTGTTTGTGCATATTACAGCAATACTTTAGGATAGGCTTAATGCCAAATTACATGCAGCTGCTTCCAAGTAGCTACATTTAAATGCAAATGTAAGATAGGTTTTTTTGGACTTAAGAATAGGTTGAAAGGTTAGGTAGAAAAAAAGATGGAAACTTGGGAAGCTGAGACAGGAAGATCATAGGTTTGAGGTCAGCCTAAGCAACTTAGTAAGACCCTGTTTCAAATTTTAAAAAAGCCGGGCGTGGTGGCGCACGCTTGTAATCCCAGCATTTGGGAGGCCTGAGACCGGAGGATCCAGGTTCGCGGCCAACATCAGCTACCTAGTGAGACCCTCCGCAACTTAGTGAGATCCTGTTTCAGAATAAAGAATAAAAAATAGGGCTGGGGGTATAGCTTGGAGATAGAATGCCACTGAGTTCAATCCCCAATACCACAAAAAAAATTTTTTTAAAAAGGGGGGTGATGGTGGCTAGAGGTATAGCTTGGAGGTAGTATGCCCCTGTGTTCAATCCTTAGTACCTCCCCCAGACCCCCCCCCCCCAAATAGCTTCAAGCCTGGTACAGTGGTACATGCCTATAATCCCACTATTTGGGAGGTTGAAACAGGATCACAGGTTCAAGGCCAGTCTGCAATAACTTAGTAAGACCCTGTTTCAATATTAAAAATAGAAAGGGTTGGGAGTGTAGCTTAGTGGTAGAACATCCCTGGGTTTAATCTCACTATGAAAAGGAAGGAAGGAAGGGAGGGACGGACAGACAGACAGACATCGGGACATCTTACTGTCTTTCTCACAAAGAAGGAAGGATGGATGGAAGGACCATCTGCAAGTGTGGTCCACCTGTGAATTTGAGAAGTAATTGCAAGCAGAGGGTAATTGAGAGTAATTGCAAAAGTGTCATGATAGTACATTGATGATACTCAAACAGTAAATATTTCATTCAGGTTAGCACAGTTTGGTATTTTTTTTTTGAACTTAAGTACAGTGTTGATTAAGAAAGCTTTGTCCCCTAACTCTCAAATCAAGACTAGCCTCAGCAACTTAACTCTTGAATCGTAGTCTGCGAGGTTGGATTCTTTGAGTGGCTACCTTTTGCATAATTGTGAAATGTGTGCTTCAGTTTCTTACTGATGGATGACCATCACAGTTTAATTTTTATTTGCCTTTTCAAGTTTACATATATGGAGGAGGTACATTAATATAAATGTCTTAACGAATCAAATTCAGTTCTTTAAAAATATGGGGCTTCAGGGTACCACCCCTAGAATATAAGGACACATTTAGGGACATACCACAAAATCTTGTTGACATACACTTCACAAGTGAGATATTTATTTGTGTGTGTGGTACTAGGAATTGAACCCAGGGGCATTCTACCTCTGAGCTACACCCCCAGCCCTATTTTGAAACAGGGTCTTGTTAGGTTGCTGAGAGTCTCACGACTTGCTGAGGTAGAACTCAAACCTGTGATCCTCCTGTCTCAGCCTCCCCAAGTTCTGGGGTTACGGGCATGCACCACCACACCCAATTCTGGAAATTTTAAGAATGTGGTTTGTGTTATTTTGTGGTTATTCCTAGGAATAGGACTTCTGGGTACTTTTTCTGGTGATGTGGAAACTCCAGAATAGGGGTTAATTTGGATATCTTGGAATTCCCTTTAAGAAAATATTTTCATAGTCCTGGCAACACCTTCCTGTTTACCTATGACCTTCTCTGCTGCTTGGATTACTAATTAACATATATAGAACTCAACCAAAAAACGGTTAGGTCTCCACACTTGGAACAAAATTAAAAGAAACTCTCGCTATTGCTGTGTCTCCTTGGCAAAGAGTATGCTGTGTTGTGCAGATATTGGCCGTGTTATTTAACTCCTTCTGTGATGAGCAGTCTAGGAATTGAATGAGAACTATATGGTAAGAGAGGTGGCATTTACTTCTGTGCTTCCCCTGTGGCGGCAGAGTGTCACACATGGCAGTAGGAGTCACAGTTTGGCTGGCACACAAGCAGTGGCTGTCTTTGGGAGGCAGGAATGGATTGACTGGTATTCTGCCAAGATTTCATCCTGGTGTGTGAGTGTTTTCCTAGCAAAAAAGCTAGTGCTTTGCTTATTCAGCAACCAAAGCACAGTGACGTGGACCATTTTACTTGTGACTGTTTGGAAGTTACGAATAAATGATCAGGAGAAGACAGGGCTCGCCCTTTCTCTCTCTCTCTTTCTTTCTTTCTTTCACAGTACTGGGAATTGAACCCAGGGGCATTCTACCTCTGAGCTACACCCCCAGCCCTGTTTTTTATTCTTTATTTTGAAACAGGGTCTCACTAAGTTGTGGAGGGCCTCACTAAGTAGCTGAGGCTATCCATGAACCTGGATCCTCCAGTCTCAGCCTCCCAAGTACTGGGATTACAAGAGTGTGCCACCACACCCAGCTGAAGACAGGGTTTTCTTGAAAAGGGAGCCGACATGCATTTTAGGACCACTGTGAGGGAGACAGGAGGAGGAAGCCTCCATTTAAAGGCTTAGAGTGGCTAATACTTACGTATTTACATACTTAAGTAAGAGGGAAATGGACTGCTTGGTTATTTTATACTGGACCAGCAGTTTATTTTGGTGATGATGGAGTCATGTTCTGCCCATTTATTGAGCAGCTGCTCTGTACCGGACCTGTAGTAGGCTCAAGCTGTGCTTGATTACATTTAATCCTCCTATGAGCTGTATGAAGGATGAAGGACAGTTGTCATCTCCATTTTATAGAGAAGAAGAAAATTGAAGCTCAAAAAGATGGAGTGAAGCCAGGCGTGGTGGTGCACGCTTGTAATCCCAGTACTCGGGAGGCTCAGACAGGAGACAGGAGGATCGCAGGTTTGCGGCCAGTCTCAGCTACTTAGTGAGGTCTTCTGCAACTTAGACCCTGTTTCAGAATAAAAGCTAGGGCTGTGAGTATAGCTCAGAGGTAGAATGCCCCTGGGTTCAGCCCCCAGTATCCTGGAAAAAAACAACAACAACAACGTGATTTGTGTTTCTTTTTTTTTTTTTTTGGTACTGGAGATTGAACTCAGGGGCATTCTACCTCCGAGCTATACCCCCAGCCCTATTTTTTATTCTTTATTTTGAAACAGGGTCTCACTAAGTTGGGGAGGGCCTCACTAAGTAGCTGAGGCTGGCCTTGAACCCGGATCCTCCGGTCTCAGCCTCCCAAATGCTGGGATTACAAGCGTGGGCCACCACGCCCAGCTTACGGCCTCTTTCATAATAACAGTAACAATAGTTATCAGTTACGTACAAGCCCTATATATGCTGTTATTTTAACGCTTATCCCCCTACTATTATAACCGGCCCCATGCTACAAATAACAAAACCATGTATTATAGCAATTCAGTTTTTGCCCACGGTCACAGAGCCAATAAGTAGTAGACTTGGATTGCATCCTGCTTTTGTAGAGTGCTCCTGCATGCCCGTCAGACTTCCTCTGTGTGTATTCTTTCATTCTCTATGTCGGTTTTAATGTTTATCCCGGTGGTTTTGCGTGTCGTCTTTCACGCTGATGATTAGAGGTCATTAGTCTTTGATAAATGAGGTGTGAGGTCCTCAAGTGCTCTTCTGTGGAATCTCACACGTTGGCCAAGATTTGAGGTATCTTGTTCAATAGTTCCCAGTGTTCGAGAATGGAAGCGTATTACCTGTCTTAAATTTGAAAGCTGGTAAACTTAATAGGAAGCTCTACTTAATATTGCAGCTGACAAGAGCTTAAGGAACCCATTGATTACTCCCAAAGACTATGTAGTCTTTAAAAAAAAAAAAAAATCGGCACCCTTCTTGGAGTAGATATAGGTAAAATTGAGGTACATTCTTCTGCTTAAGGTAAAAAAAAAGAAATGTTTGGGTTTTCCCTGACCTCTTGAAGATAAAACAACAAGAAGTCTAGCAAACCTGCCTGTGATACTGCTGTCCTAGGCAGAATTCTAGCCTGTTTGCCCTTTATATACATCTTTGCTGTTTAAAAAGCATTTTTTACCTCTGTCATCTAATAAAAGGCCATTTTGGTAGTATTCTTAGTCTTATTTTTATATCTATGGATAAATAAAGGCCCAGAGGTTAAATGTCTTGCCCAAAGTCATATAGTAGTAACTGCTACTTTGGGGCTCTGAATGCAGGATTTCTAAGTTGAAAAAAAAATAAAGGTTTTTTTCTTTCTTTCTTGTATTACCAGGGATTGAAACCAGGCCCCACCCACGCTAGGCAAGCTTTCTACCACTGAGCTACATCCTCAGCCTTGGAAACCTTTTATTTTCTCTACTTCTTTGTCTTTTATGCTTTCTGGCTGCTAATCTTTTTTTTTTTTTTTTTTGTCTTGCAGGGCTCATGAAAAAGACATGTATTATTTTTCTTATCTGTACTTGACTTCTACTACCATAGAGAAAAAGTTAGGGAGAAGGAAGAAAAAATAAGATCATTGCTTTTCTCTGTTCTTTTGAGACCTGTTTTTAAATCTCTGCCTGTTGTGGTCAAAGACAGGGCTGCCAGCAGTCCTCCCTGGGCTGGGCAGAAGAGAAAATAGCCCTGAAAACCACCCTAGCATGTAGAGTCTGGAGCTGTTGACCAACCTGACTTTTGCTGGACTGAAGAACCGCTGCTCTGAGTTACAGCTGGACACACAGCTGTGTACCTTCCAGCTTCCTGGTCATCCACAGCCTGCGTTTTTGCTGGGTGCTGGTTACTCAGGGAATCATTAAAAATCTGAGTTGAAGGGACCATGGAGAAAATCTAGGCCGGGGCCTGCTGTTCTGATCTCTCAGAGACCCATGAAAGCAGTGAGCGGGGAGTCAAATAACCATTTGAAGTATTGCAGAAAAATTAACAGACTCCTCGATAGTGTGGTGTGGCATACCTTTCATATCACATGTGTTTCATTTTGACTCTAACTGATCAGCCCAGTGGTAGAGCACTGATTATCTTCTGATTGGGTTGTCAGTTATAGATATCTAAAGGTGGGGAAGCCGAAGTGTTATCTTCCTCAATGATTGCTTTATCAGAAGAGCCTTCAAGCTTTATATCCCCATGGGAAAAGCTCGTGGGTGACGGAGACCTGTGCAGGTCTACTTTAGTCCTGTTGCTTTCATATTTGGAGACCGAGGCTTAAAGATGAGAAGGAAATTAGGCAGGGATTTGAATTCCATGCCCTTGACTCAACCTAGGGCTGTTTGCTCACCAACAGGGCCATGGGGGCTGGTTATACAAGCTGGGCCAGGGGGAATCTTCTCCAGGACCACTCCTTGGAAGTTGCTTCCAGGGAGGAAGACTAGGAGTAAACCTGAGATTAGAAGCCTCATCTTGCTGGCCCAGTCTGCTGGTTTAAGTCCCGTCCTCACAAGACGTGCTGTGCAGGGCCACAGAAGCCCTCCCTTGTTCATCGGCCAAGAGGTCAGTTGTGTTGTTTGTTCAGACACTACCCAGGCTATTGTGTTCGTTGCGGATGTGTCCACAGAGCCTCAGAGAGGTGGTTTCCATTTCTGTAACCTAGGCATTGGGGGACTTCTGGTCCTCGGTCATCTCCACGTGCATTTTTCAAACATGAGTAAGCGACGGGGCTGGAGATCACTCTGTGTCTAAGCCTAGGTTTCCTCGTTTGATAAATGGTGATGTTTTCGTACTAAGGGAGATAACCTGTGTGATGCACTCATTAAATGACTTCATGTGCTGGTTACAGGTGGCTGTGTGCATGTCAAGGTCTGGTGAGTCGGGGGCAGGGAGGAAGGAAGTGAGTAAGAGACCAGCAGCATTCCTTGGTGGACAGGAGCTCTCAGTGTGGACCAGTTGGTGAAGCTGGGTTGAGGAGGGTGAGGTTCCCTTGCCTAGGCTAATTGCAGTTCTGTTGTTTTTAAGGTATGTTGGGCAAGTTACTGAACCTTACAGAGTCTTAGTTTCCTCATGGGAAGGGTACCTACCGCTTAGTCAGTGTATGTAAAGTGCTTACAACAGTGCCAGGTATGGTAATTGTCATATACACGACTGCTCCTGTGATCCTCATTACTGTTGATTGCTGATTATTATTATTATTATTATTATTATTATTATTATTATTATTACATGGGACCATTGAATGCGTGACCGAGAAGGCAACACTTGGTAGACTCATTTGGGAAGGGTAGGTGATGAGGAGGTCAGAGAACAGAGCCAACTGCGTGTACTTCAAGGACTGGTATGGTGGAGGCACAGATGGGACTAAGGGAAGGACCAAAGCAGCACGATACACTTTGAGCATTGTGGGTCAGGGTCACAGCCACTTTGATCTGAAGCAGGCTGCCTGCTCAGTATAACTGGATGTTCAGCCCTTGGTGGGTGTTACTGCGAAGTAAGGGAACCAGTGACTGGTGTTGCCCCTTCTGACCCCGGCTAGCCCGATGGGCTCCACTGGCGCAGCCTTGCTGGCTGAGCTTTCTCCAGTGGCTGCTAATTCCTTCTGTTTACTTCCACACCCCCTACAGCGTCCCCTCCTTTGGTGCATCACAGGGAGAGCAGGGCTGCCCCTTTGATTTCTGCTGGGGTTTGGGGATAATGAGCTGTTTTCTCTGTTACTTGAAGAATGCAGGTATTTGATTTTGTCGTTTGTTGGGAGGTGCCGGGGGGGAGCATTAATGCCTTGGTCCTGACTGTAACAGAGCATGTGGCAGCTAGGCTGTGTGCTTTACTGATTATAATTTGAAGCACGGAGACCACAACGCATTCTATTTTGGTTTTGGAGGCAGGAGCCTTAACGGAAAAAGAATCTCTCCATGAATTGGCATTTCTGCATGCTTCACGTACTTTTCAGAGTCAGTGAAAGAAGATTTTAATGATATTTGGGGCAGGGGCAAGGGCAGGTCAGACTAGGAGGCACTTTACTTGGTCGTTAACAGCGTGTGGGAATTCACCGTGGGCTCCTTCCAGGCCAGGCCACCATTTGAGCAGCCCTGTGCCGCGGTGCTGTTTGCGGTCAGTTACGTAAGAACTGAATTTTAATGCCAAGGCTATGGTATAATTTTCCCCAAAGAACTGGAATATGTGTCCCTTTGATAAGACAGTACCCAATTTAGCCACCCAGAAGCCAGGAAAACAAAATCAGAACCTCATGTGCCAGGGAGGTAACGCCCAAAAGACAATTGCATTTTGGCGCCAACTATTGTGGAAAGCAAAGAGTTGGCTAAGGCAATCGAGGCCATCCCTGTCCCTGCCAGATGTGCTTTGGGTGGAGGAAAGTATAAGCTCTTCCTAACTATTTTTAATACAGTCTGGATACCCTGTGTCTCTATAGCATCATGCCCCAGGACTAGGATGGCCATCCTGTACGTGATACCCAGCACAGAGTGGGCTATAATAAGTGTGTATTTGTGATATGAGCTTAGTGAGGCTGGAAAAGTCCTTAGAGATCATCTGGTCCTTTTATGGATGAGTAGGCTGAGGCCCAGGAAATCCTAGTGTGTTTGGATCTTTTGTTGTAAGTTACATATCCCTATCCTACCCTACCCCATTTCCCAGCAAAATAAAACACAAGTAGTTAAGCAAAATGGGGATTTATTGGAAATACTTATGAAGGTTTTTTTGGGGGGAAGGGTACTGGGGATTGAACCCAGAGGCATTCTACCTCCAAGCTACACCCCAGCCCAATTTTATTTATTTGGAAATAGGGTCTCACTCGGTTACCCAAGAGGCTTGCTAAGTGGTCAAGGCTGGGTTCAAACCTGCGATCCTCTTGCCTCAGCCTCCCAAGTACTGAGATTACAAGCGTGCACTAACACGCCTGGCTACTTATGCAGTTTTTTATGAAATGCTGAGGGAAGAATGACAGGTAATAAAAGTATTCTTTTTTTCAGGTTAATGGCAGATGACAGCCCGGGTCCTGTGTCTGATTCTGGGACAGGCACATCTGGGAGGGAGGATTGGCTTAGCCCAGTCTGGGTCAGGGGATCCCCTCTGGTTCAGTCAGCTTGGGCAGGATGATGGGGTGCACGGGTAGGGTTAAGTCCTCCCCTTCAGTGTCATTCCTGGTGGTCCTCAGGAGGATAGGGAAGCACACCTGCCTGGTACCCAGGTGGCACAACAAAGCTGGGACTGGGGCTTTCCTGGCCTCATCTTCATTTTTTATTGAAGTTAAGGTTAAATGGTGACAATAGGCCCCGCATTTGGAGAAGTCAGTAATGTGAGGTGTGTAAGTGCCTGACACCTCGTGGCACTTGGAAAGATGTTTGTTCCTCTGTCCTTCCCTCTGCACATGTTACCTTCCGGTGACCCCCTTCTGCTCTGTATTCATTTTAGATAATTTGAAGGTTGTGGTCAGAGCCCTGTGCTGCCTAGTTTTAGCTTTGCATATATGGTCAAGAAAGACCAACATTTTATACAGGGTGTGGGCAGAGAATAAACACCGCATTGCGTTACATCCAGAGTGATGACATGGTGCTCTTCCATCGATTTCAAGGCTGGGTGGAGGACGAGACAGGGCAGTTAGGCTCTGTTTGGGAAAATTTCTGGTTTGATTGGCTTTCTCCCAGTGTTAAATGATAGCCTTTGTAAAGGTCTGAGGGCTAACAGCTTTCCTTCCATTGAACAGGCTTCTTCACTGCCCAGTTACACATGAAATAAAACTTGACTGTCTTTGTTTTAAAATGTGGGGAGCCTTTCTTTGTTTCATCACTCATTTTCTTTTTGTTTATGAAGCCCATTTCCTCTTCCTTGTAATGTTTATTCACATTAATAGCGTTGACATAAAATTAGATACTCCTTATTTCCGCAAAGTGCAAATCAAAATAAGCATTTGCTGCTGGTCCAGCAGCTGCTGCTGCTTTAATAATAGTAATATATATATATATATATATATATTTTTTTTTTAATAGCAAAGCAAGTGAGTGCACTGCTTCTCAGTAAATAAAATGGTTCCAAGTCAGTTACGCTGCCACAATCTCAAGGTTTCTGCATCTTGTGTATAGAGTTTGAACAGATTCAGAATCTGAGTGCTGTGATTAAGCACCTACTCTGTGCTGGGCACCGTGTTGGATGCGCTAGACACATCATCCCACTGAAGCCTTCCAGCAGCTTTGTAGTGTGAGTGCTGTTTCCTCATTTTATTGATTCTGAACTAGGCTTAGAAAAGATTCAACCCGAGCCGGGCGTGGTGGCGCACCCTTGTAATCCCAGCATTCGGGAGGCTGAGACCGGAGGATCCAGGTTCGTGGCCAGCCTCAGCTACCTAGTGAGGCACTCCGCAACTTAGTGAGACTCGGTTTCAAAATAAAGAATAAAAAATAGGGCTGGGGGTGTAGCTCGGAGGTAGAATGCCCCTGAGTTCAATCCCAAGTACCGCCAAAAAAAAAAAAAAAAAAAAGATTCAACCCAATCTGTGCCCTATCCAACTCAGACTCAAGAAAGAGAGAGAGAAATGAAGTAGAACAAACAAGAAATAGACTTTTTTTTTTTCCTGAAACATGAGCTATTTGGGTTAGATCTTCAAAAGAACTTCTTGACATGGTAATAAATACCAATTAGATGGCCCCGGATATGGAGTTTTTCCACCTCCGATTTTAGGGTAAGTTTGTCAATGATAGGCTGTGAACTAAATCATATTCTTACTCATATTTATACATGTCTTCACTTTTAGTAGATTAAAAAGACTTTGGGGTCAGGGATACCCCCCTCCCCACTTTTAAATCTAGTAGGCACTCAGATATTTGATGAAAATTATAAAATGATAGAAAAACTGCATTTGACTTAGAATTCTTGAAGGCAGATCTTATAAAGGTTTTTCAAATATTGCTAAGTCTACCTCTCTGGACATTAGCTGTATGCCTACTGCTTGATGAAAACAACCTACAATTATTGAATTTCCTGAAGGTTGTGTTACAACAGACTTGGAACACAGAGTTAAACTGTCCTTTTGGTATCTATGACTTCACAGGATTAGTCCTTCACTGGATTAGCAATACCAGTAACAGCGATAGCTGCCACTTTGAGCCCTAGCTTTGTTCTGAGTTTGCATATGTTATTTTCACTCCTCACATCATGTAGGACATGATGGAGCCAGAGATCCAGCCTGGTCTCAGTGGCCCACAGCCTCCTCCCCCTTCTACCATGCCTTGCTTTGTTGTTAGGGACTTGACAGCAAAGTATAGGTAAACAGAAGAGAGCTTGTACTGTCTTAG
This sequence comes from Graphiurus murinus, assembly GCA_004027655.1. NCBI lineage: Eukaryota > Metazoa > Chordata > Mammalia > Rodentia > Gliridae > Graphiurus > Graphiurus murinus. The sequence continues at coordinate 41,512 of PVLC010000468.1, forward strand.
TGAACACACACACACACACACACACACACATTCATCTGCTGGTGGAGAAGGAAAGCATTTCCCCTCCTGATTTGTTTCCTTTGCGTGGGAGACATTTAGATCTAGGTAATTTACATTAGTCATCTGGGGCAGCCAGTTCATGGTGTAGTATGAAAGGGATTAATGAGAGAATTGGTATTTTCAAAAAAGAATTGACCTCTCTGATTTTTCTTTATGGATGATAAGTAGTGAGTCATGGTTTTATGAGCACGTGTGCCCTGGGTTTACTCTCCCAGCATTTTTGTATCCTGTTTTAATACATCATCTTGTTTTTATCCACACAGTACTTTAAGACAGTAAAGCCACCTTTTCCTCATCTGATAGGCAGGGAAACAAGCTCAGGAAGTTCCAATGATTTGTCATAGAAAACTTGACTTAAAACATGGTGAGGCTTAGAGTCTGTTCTGCCTCTCACCTTCATGAGATTCCTCCCCCATAGTTCACTATCTTAAAGAGACAGGCCTATATGGTAGGAAATTGTTGGCCAGCCCTTCCTTCCTTCCTTCCTTTCTTTCTTTCTTTCTTTCCTTTCCTTTCCTTTCCTTTCCTTTCCTTTCCTTTCCTTTCCTTTCCTTTCCTTTCCTTTCCTTCTCCCTTCCTTTCCTTTGTGGTACTGGGGATTAAACCCAGAGGTATTCTACCTCCGAGCTACACCCCAGCCCTATTTTATTCTTTATTTTCAGAGTCTCACTCCATTGCAGAGGGCTTCACAAGTTGCTGAGGTTGACTGCAAACCTGTGATCCTCCTGTCTCAGCCTCCCAAGTATATGATTACAAGCGTGCGCCACCATGCCTGGCTTTTATTTTTTTAATATATATAAAAAGTTTAAGTCAGGATCCAATGAGATGCTTAGGTTTAAATTGATGGAGATATATTTTAGTTTTCTTTAACCTGTGCATTCTCTACTATTTTTCTCCCCTGACCCCCTTGCAATTTGTTTGTCAAAGAAACCAGTTGCTTGTCTTGTAGCATTTCCCATAGTGTAAATAGTGTTGCTTGCATCCCTGTGCTGTTGTTTAACATGTACTAGTCTTAACATATTTTTGTAACTAATAATATTCTTCATATTCCTTAATAAGTAAAATGATTCCCTACGTATGTATATAAAAAAACAAGTCATTCATAATCCCACTAACCAGACAGCCACTGCTCTCACATTGGGTATTTCTTGCAGATATTTTTATATCCTTTTTACTTTCATTTAATGCATCTTGAGCATTTCTGTATCATGAAAAGTCTTCATTAGCATTAAAAAGGCATGCCATTGTATTGATGATACCTCTCTCCTTCCCTTAAGTTGCTCCCAGCTGAGGAGTTTGTGTCTTCCAAACAGTTGGCTTAGTTGCCCCACAGTTTGACCTTTTGTTCACATTTGAGTTGTGAATATTGGAATGCATCTGTAATTCTCTGCACTAGTGTGGAGAGATTCCTAGAAGAGTTATGGAGTCAAAGGCCAGGTCTAGTCATAAGTTTCTGATAGAGTTGTCACACCACCACATTGTTCTACCAGAAAAGGTTGTTGGTGCCACATTATTCACACAGGGAGAGCTATAAGTGAGACCTAGAGATAGAAGTTTCTCCAAAGGAAAAGATTGGGCCCTGAGTGTACCCAGATGTGTGTGTGTGTGTGTGTGTGTGTGTGTGTGTGTGTGTGTGTGTGTGTGTATTATAGGTTATTGGCAAGTAAGTAGTGAAGCAAAAAAAAAAAAAAAAAAGGCGGGGTGGGGGGGCACAGTTGGGAGTTCTCAACACTTGGCAGAGAAAGTCAGTATCATCTCAGTGTTATTGGGAAGTGGGCAGCTCTGCCTCATCAGCTCCTGGTTTCCTTACTGGTAACTTCTTTATCTGCCCCATATAGACTCTCTGAAATTCCCACTTACTGTGGAAATAAGTTTGTCAAGGACTCAGAAATAATGAAATAGCACTCACCATGAAAGGGGGGAAATTTGTAGCAGACCATACATGGCCGGCTTCTAGCTTGGATATCCCCTGGCCTCAAGTAGCTTCATCTTTCCTCATTGTTGCTTAATCATTTTCACTTCCCATTACTAAATCCACAGAACATGTGGATCAGCCCCCTTTCTGTTACAATGACCAAATACCAGAGGCTGGATATCTTTAAGAAGAAAAGAGGTTATGTAGCTCATAGTTCTGGAGGTTCAAGCGCATGGTGCCAGAATCAGCTCAGGTGTGATGAGTGACCACGACTGCAGCATCTCCAGTGACTTAAACATCTCCCCTCTAAAGATTCTACTACCTCAACACTGTCACACTGTAAACTAGACTTCCAACACATGGGCCCTTAGGAGACACACTCAAATCACATCTGAGTAACAGCAGTGTCTTTCACAAGGGGCACTGCCCGGGGTACTGGCCATGGTGGTGTTTGATAGTTGGACTGTTTCCCATTTGGCACTTGGCTGAGAAGTTGGGAGGAGGGCATTTTGGAGAGAGAGCTCTTGTAGAAGTTGGGTGGACCCAGTGGGTGGCGAGCGCTTTGGGAGCACCTTAGGAAGGAAAAGAGCAGCAGCAGATCGGACCAGAAGTGACTTTAATTTGTCTTTCCTGCTGGTTGGCACATCAATTTTTGTTTGTTTTTAAGCCAAGTTTGTATTTCAGATTTCCTCCTTGAGCCATCTCTTGGCTATGGAGCCCCATCCACTTTGTTATGTGAATTTGTTATATTTTGAGTTTGTAACAACCCCTGTTGCTTTTCTGTCTTGGTGCTTTCTTAGTTCCAAAAGTTTGAGTGGCTTTCTTAAGTTCGAGGTTGCCTCTGAATATGTTGGGCCTCTGTTTCCCCCCGGGAGTCCGGGCAGTAGCCCTAGAGCATCTTTCTTGGTTGGGGTTCAGCGTAGCGTGCACTTCTTTAAGTCGAGGTCTACTCTTGGTAAGAGGTGCTGGGCTATTTACATGTGGTGTCTTGTAGAACCTCAGAGCATCTGGAAAGCAAACAGTTTACACTTTACAGGTGAGAAAACAGTGTAGTCTCGTGAGAAGCAGTGACTTGACCAAGGTGTGCGGTCTTTAGGGAAGTTGGAGTCTGTGGCTCTAACCTCTGGGCATTCCTTGGCTAGTTTCTCCTTTGCCCATTAGGTACCATTCTTTTCCTCACCTCTTAGAACTTCTTGTAGCCGCTTAGGGTCCCAGGATATTCTCTTCCCCACTTCTCCCCGAATGCCCTGCTTCAGGATGTATATCTTCTTTTCTGAAGTCTGCTTTTAGATAATTCTCTTGGAAGAAAAATCTCACTGATTTACTCAAACGTAGGAATGCCTAACTTTGCATCAGCATACCCCTCCCTCCCCTATCAGTGTATAATGTCTTAGCCCAACAGAGTGGTGGATTTCAGGTAACCAGGGAGGAAATGAGAGGGTATTTTTAGGCATCAGCATGGGAATTCCCTCATATCTTACAGGGTAGTTGGCTGTCTCCTGCATTTCAGTAGAGTAAACCCTTAGAAAACAATACCAAGTTCCCCGAGTCTTTTAGTTTGACTTTAGTGTCTTGTTGCCGCCTTTATCTCTTGTTAATAAATAATTACATACATTAATGCTTTTCCTGTTTCCCTTCTTGGTGCTAGAACTTTTCTAAGTTTCTGAAGTCAGTCATTGGTGACTGAACTTTGATCACCTCGTGTGAGTCTGCCACTGGACTGGGCAGTTAAGGTAAAGATATTGCATCATTTAATCTTAGCTGCCTCAGGAGGGTTTTCTGGTCCCCATATTACAGATTGTGGAACAGACTTGGAGAGATGCCAAGCTCTTGATGTAATACAGATTCGCCTCCCTTGTGATGGGGTTCTGTCCTGAAGAACCCATTGTAAGTTGAAAAAATGCATTTAACACACCTGGTTTACCAAACATAGCTTAGCAGCACAGTATACTATAGAGTGTCAGTGGTTTGCCCTTACAGCTACGATGAGAGCCACACTGCTGTTGCCCAACATCACAAGAGTTTCTAGCACATACTTCTAGTCAAAGAAAATCTCCAGATTTAAAATTCAAAAAAGTATAGTTTCTGCTGAAAGCATATTGCCCTTGCACCAGCATAAAGTGAAAAATCTGAAGTCAAAGTATTTTAAGTTGGGAACCATCTGCATTTTATCACATGATCCTCATAACCAGTTAGTAATGTAAGTAATACTTGAATTTTCAGATGTGTGAGCTGAGGCTTGGCAGTGGGCAGTTTTCTGTCCCAGGTTATACTGCGGAAGGGAAAAAAACCAAGGTTTGGGCAGGACTGAGGTCTGTCTGACTTTCAATTCTCCAAGTCTCTGCCCTTATACCTGTTCTCTTGCAGCTCTTATTCAAGATCCTGCAGCTGGTGCTCAGTCAAGAATACTTGCGCACTTAGATACCTTGGATACTTCAGCTGGGCCTACGGGAAATGAAAAAGTACAGGGCAGGATTTTAGCATTGACACTGGAGCCCTGCATCTATTTGGGGAACAGGGTGATCTTCCTGGTGCCCTCTGCCCACCTAGACATGGCTGTGGCTGGTAGGTGTGCTTCAGTCTAGAGCGGACACTTGGAAGTTTGGTATCAGCATCACTTCCTGCTAGAACACATCATGTCCCTTGTCTTAGTAACTTAATATGATCTATTAGATCTCACAGCCAAATGGCATTACTAAATCTCATTAAATATTGGTCAGACCCCCCAAAACAACACCTCCCTCCCAAAAAATAAACACCTACTATTTTATTACTCTGAAGCCTTTTGGAAATGTATGACTATCCATTGCAATGATCAGCAGTCTTAAGCTACTTCAGGAGCCATTATATTGTAATAGCCACCATTTATTAAGCTTCCTCTTTGGAGACTAGTACTGTGCTAAGCTCTTTATGTAAGTATTTATAATCCTTAAAACAGCTTTTCAGTGGCTCTGTTTTAATAGGGGGAGAATAGATGATTAGAGAAGATAGGTGCATGTCCGAATTACACAGCTCTTGTGTAGTAGTAGAGCGAACTTGCAAACCAGGTGTTCTGACTCCATGAAGTTGCCTCGCACTTCAGCCTTTTAAAAAAGTAGATGTGGAATGGACATTTTAAAAGTCATGGTTTAAAGTGTGTGTGTGCGCGTGTGGGTGAATGCTGTGTACATTTATACATTTTGGTTTTTTTTGTATCAGCTACAAGAGTATGGATACCTCAAATATTAATCAAACATTTGCCCTTTCTCTCAGAAAGGCTGTAGTCTGAAGGAAAAGAGGGATTTGTTCCACACCCAGCATAAATTGTTACCCAGGGTGGGTTACTTTGTGTTTATTTCTGAAGAAGCAGTGGTTGCTCTCTGCGGGCCTAACTTTGATTCTCTTGCACACTAAATTACTATGTTAGTCTGTCTTTTGCCTCTCAGAGAGGACCTGGGTAGATTTTCATTCCCTGGGAAGTTTACCCTTTGCCTTGCAGACATCCATTCCTACAGTTGTGTGGAATCCTTGGGGAGCAGCGAATTGTTTGGAGTCCTTCCCTTCTCCGAGCAGACCTTTGAGCTATTTCTTCATGTAGGACCCTCTTAGTTGAAGGGTTAGTTCCAAGCCTGTTGAATTACTGTTTTGAGGACAAGACTTTGACTTACTCACCTAAATATCTCCAAAGCCTGGGCCCAGTGAATGAACCCACACTTGAAGAAACCAATGAACTCGCACACACAGTGGGGAGCCTTGAAGAATTTGGATAAGACGAACCTGCCTGGGTATATGGTGGATAGAGGATAAGGAGAGTCGATGATAAGGGTTGTCTGTGGGACTGACCAGGAGGAGGAGGAGGAGGAACTTCAGTACTTACAAGATTTCAAAGGAAATAATGTAATCTTGGAGTTTTACAGCCAAAAAAAAAGCCTTTAGAGGCCGTGGAGGTCAGCCACCTCATTTTCCAGATCATTGAGATTTGCCCTCAGCCCTGAGCTTACAGCTGCTGCCCACTGACCTTTGGGACACAGAACTAGATAGATCCCTTTTAAATTAGTGCTTTCTTTGATTTTTAACACTTAGTGATCATCAGCAGTGTTTTATGTTTTAAGTAATTGGTTGTGTTTTGTGTTTGAGTCCTGAAGTGGTTTTTGTCACAGAGGAAACTATTTTAAAAATTCTAGAAATCAATCAGCTGGAGCGCTGCTTCCTAGCAGAAGAGAGTTATCCCAGGCTGACCCTTGCTATAGCGACGCTCACCGCTGCCCCTTCCTGTCTGGTCTTCCTGCTCTTAATGTCTTCCCCTTGTTAGTCCCCTCTGTGTAGTCAAGGATACTGGTACATTTGCTGACTCTTAACAACTTGCTCTTCACAAAGTGCTAAATAATTTGCCCATGTCTTTTCCCCAGCTAGGCTGTTTTATGGCGGGAAAGGTTTCCAGGGCCTTACATTGTATAACACCATCATTTTGCTAGGAATCTGTGTGTGCCTTATCTTATTTTGAGTAATTGATAAGAAACAATAGCTCATAGAAGTCAACTCACAGTCTCCCAGGTGGGTGAATGCTGGTTAAGTGTTGAACGCAGGTGAGCTGATCCTTGTGGCTTCACTTTTGCCTTGGCATAGACCTGTCAGCTTTCCCCCAAGAAGAGTTGTTTCATCTCTGTGTGTTCTACTTTACTGAGGATTCCTTGAGCTTGAGAATTCATGCCCTGCTGTCTCATCGGATGCTATCTTCTTGGCTGCTACACTGCTCACCTGGGGGAATGAGACACCCTTGAATGTTCAGGTGTTTTTATTATTCTATGATTTTGATGGTCAGCCCAGAAGCCCAATTCTGGACCAATCACACTGCAGAAAGAGCCCAGCAACAGCTGACCAAAGGGAAATTGCCAAGGAAACAATCCTCTGGGGGTTTATGATCTCTCAGAACAGTAAACCTGCAGCAGCAGGCAGCCAGGATCTCTGCTGACTCTCTCTGAGGACCGCTGGTAAGGCAGGGAAGGCGTGGTCACCCTCAGCACTTAGCTGTGGAAATGCAGGCCCAAGGATGTAGTGTGGTTAGGAGGAGATGGAACTCCATAGCCAGCCCAGTTCCGTCACACTTTATCATGTGCTTTTAATAGTAGAAATGAAAAAATTCCAGTTGTGCTGGCTAGCTAGTTGACATTAGAGAGAGATTGTACTGTTTGCTGGGGTGACTGGTTATTAAAACTACTTCAGAGTGGCTGGGCTGATGTTCTTGGAAGAGGGGTCCCCTCTTGATTTTCCTCACAGAATCCTTATTGCTGTTGCTGGCTACTCTTTGTTGAGCACTTCCTGTATGCAGAGTATTTTAATTGTGGCAGCTACTTCTTATTGAATGCTAGGTAGTTAACTGCATCCATTCAGTTAAATCTCATAGCCACCATTTAAGGTAGTACCGCTGCTGCCACTTAATCACTCTCTTTGGGGCAAGTTGCTTAACTTCTCTGTGCAGGTTCCTGCTGTTGCTGGTTATTCAGTTTCTATTTAATGAGCATGTGTGGCTCGCTAAGTATTTGTTGAATGAATATGTTAGTCACTTGTTGCCTCCTTGTCCAGGTGAGGGTCAGCCTAAGACCAGGAGAGTCCCGTCATAGACATATGTGTTCAGTAGGTGGGGCCTCCGAGGAAGAGACCTGTTGTTTCCAGGAATCTACCTCCCTTGCCTTGTCCCAGGCAATTCTACCCTGGCCCCAAACTTACATACCCCATTCAGCCAAACCAACAGCCTCACCGGTAACTGAACTCCCTTTTCGTGAAGGCAATTTCGTGGCACATGTGGTGACTTTGACGTGCCCCACATTGCTCCACCACCTTACACTGGGAAGCTGTCACTTCATTCCTGCCAGCTACACTCAGAACTTCTCTCAGGGAGAGCACTACGGCATATTTTTCCACATCTCATTATTTCACCAGTCTATTTTGGTGCTCCGTTTACATTTGTGCCCCGAGCGCTGGCCTGGTTGGCCAACCCCTTGTTTTGGGTCAGCTTCAAGCAGCCTCATACATTCCAGGATGTGTCTTCATTTCTGTTCCCTGAGTTCCTTACGGTAGGGTCCCTTTGTCTGCTGTCAGACCAGCTTCCGTCATTATAAACAATCAGATCAGGAAACAGAACTGGAAAGGACACGTGTGCGTGTGTGTGTGTTGCTCGAGAGTGCTGGCTGGCACCTAAGCTTTTCTTCTTAGCCTGTCACTGCTGAAAAGTTGATCTGATTAGCTGTGTGGTGCCTTGGGGAGACCTTGACCCTGAAGGAAAGAGAGAGGGAATAGGATAGAGGTGTGTAGAATCTCATTGTCAGGTGATTCCAGTAGGGAGGCAGCATGTTCTAGAACCTCTGCTGTGAGGTGCTTGGGGCCTCTGTACTTGAGAGGGGAAGAAGGATAATTCTGGATCTCTGTAGTCCCTCCCCATTTATGGGGGTGGGTCGGGATTTCTCTCTGTCTCTGTTCTTTTATTATTCTGGCCTGGTTGCTATAGTGTTCTTATTATTAACTACTGAATAAACTGGAACTTGTAGGAATTGTGCAGCGCCAAATAAATGGAGTATAAGTAGAGGTGGGAAATAAAGCATCCTCTCCTGACCTTCAACCCTGATTCTCTTTTTCTTACCTAGGGACTGAAAGCCAGCAGGGAGAGCAGACCTGCCATGGCCCTGTCATCTCCCATCAGGCCCACCCCTTACCCTCATCCCTGTACAGGGAGAGCCTGTTGGCGGAGTGGAGAAAGCACTGGCCACTTGATCAACTTGTCATCTCCCTGGAGCTAGCCCTATGAGTTAGGCTGGCTGCCATATGTTTAGTTGCTGATAACTTCTTTGAGGGTGATTTTTGGGAAGACGTGTTCTCGTTTGTTTGTTGAGAGCCAGTGATTTCATAATAGAAACATTGTGGGCTTTTCCTGTTGTGGTGCCAAATTGTGGTCTTTAATATACAAGCTGTGAATTCTGTGTTTGTATTGCCTATAGTAAATCCATCATCTTTGATAACATTTTTTTCAAGCCACCTCAGGGCGTTTTCGGTCTCCTCACAGTAAGAGGGCAGCTCCTCATAATAGTCCATTTATTCTGTTGTTAATATTTAATGATTGATGTTTTACTGAAGGCTGCTCTGGCCAACAAGTAAGCAGATCTACTGGAAGAGATCCTTTTGTCCAAAACCAACAGTGCGCTGTTAACCGTGAGCTCAGCAACTATGGCGAGAGCCCTTCCTACCTGTCCTTGCTGAAGTCCTCCAACTGCTTTAGGGCTAGAATTGTTGTGGGGAGATAATTTCTCTTAGATGTCCTCTGGTGGTTTCATTTGAAGATTAACTCATTCCAGCCTTTCTCCTGGGTCTCATGTCTGGTGTGGAATCATTAAGTGACAATGCAGATAGATACATTTGGTTGTCATTTAGTGACTAATATTGAAATGAGAATTGTCGGGAAGTGCTCTCTTTCTCCTTGGTTGGCTTTACCAGGCTCCTCCCACATCGTAAGAGTATTGCATGTTTTCTGACCTCGTTGATGATAGATGTTGACACCATCTTGCTTCATTATTACTTTTTTTTAACTCACATAAAGCACCTAACACCATATCTGGTACGAGTAGACATTTATCACATACGAGTCCCTTTTTCTTATTGCCTTGACTTTATCCAGCTCGTTTTGAATGTGTTTCAGAGAAGTAGGCCAGCTATCTTAAACTACTGTGTGCATATACATCACCGGGGAAGCTTGTTAAATGCTGATTCTGATTTAGTAGGTTTTGGAGGAGGTCCAGTACTCTGTATTTCCAGAAAGCTCTATGTGATGTCACTGGTGCACAGACCATACTATAATAGCAAGGGTGAGAACAGTGATCTACAACCTTAAAGACACACACACTCTTATTTAACTTTGCCTTCTTCTCTCCTTCCGTGGTTATTAAGTGCAAGGCAAGAATAATTGCCTGCAATTGATCATTCATTAAATATTTATGGTGATTCATGTGATTATTTTTAGAGGGCTGTTTCTGAGCCTTCTTTTTGTGTTATTTTAATCCTAGATGTCTTCTCAGTGGTGGGCAGTGATCAGATAGCATTTGGAGTTAGGTGTGCAGGTTGGCCCTGTCCTGTATCTGACCTGGAAATCCTTATTCCCCAGTAATTATGCTTCATAGTCATTAAGGTGCCTGGAAGTTTAAAAAAAAAAAATACCCTGAAGCTTATTGCAGTCATCTGATTGATCCCCAGTACCATGAAAGAAGTGTTCCCACAACAGGTTTACTAACCTCTTGTTCCGGTTCAAGCCTGCAGAGTAGTGACTCCTGAAGTGTTCACAGCTTTCTCATGAGCTGCATCTCCCTGCCTCAGAGTGCCTCTGGAGACCAAGGACCCCTGGGAGTCCTCTGTGGGGTGGTGTAGGGGACCCAGCCTCAGCAGCAGGGACTGTTGTACCTTTTGATAAATATGATTTATCGATGCGAGAGACAAAGCAAGGCCCAGAAACTTATGTCAAATCTTTTTCCACTATGGTGGTTGTATACTCTCCAGGCACTATTGATTTCGGGCTTTGAAGCACAACCTTTTCAGTGTCTCCAAGCCTTGGTTTTCTACCTGTGAATATCTCATTCTGGTGTGCATGCATACACTTGCTAGTGTGACCGACCAGGGTCTGGGGCTGATGGACCTGGGTTTGAATGCTGACCATGTTGCTCATTATTTCTCAATTTACTCTACCTCTCTGTGCCTTAGTTTCTCCAAGCCTTGGTTTCCCTCCCCATGAGTATGGATCATATGCTGATGTTATTAGCTGGTAGAATGAAATGATATATATAAGTGGCTGGCCCGGGTCTGCTGCATGATAAATGTCCAATTAGTCTTCATTCTGATGGCCATGAACATGATCAGTGTCATCAAATTAAAAGGAAGGGAGCATAGCCTGAGATAATAGACTGGAGGAAATAGTGCTTGTAGTTAGGGAGCGTTAGCTCTCCGTAACCTACTTCACCCTTGAGGAGCGAGAATGAGCCATCCTTATGCTTCCTGTCAGTGACAGAGCAGGGGACAGGAAGCAGGGAAGGTCTTGAGGAGAAGGGGGGATGCTTGATGTGGTGGAAGGGATGTTTGAAGATCCGGTATGTACGTGGATAATCCACAGGGAGGGTTTATGACAAAGGTACTTTGTTAGTGAGGTGATGGTTCTTAGTTATATGCTGTTTTATATTACTAAATGGAGAGCTGCTGATATTTGAGCGAGATGCCTGATTTTTCCAGAGACTGAAAAGAAGTTTTTGTTGATGTTGTAGTATAAAAAGTACTCTGTGATACGGTACATGACTGCCAGAAGTGTGAAAGAAGCAGGAAAGCACTGCACAGTGGAAATATAATAGGTCTTTTCACTCATTTTGTTTTTCATTTCCTCTGAATTGTTGAAAGTTTATTTTGGTCACATGCTGCAACTGGAAGTAATTTTTAAGCCATCAGAGTGCTTGTGAGGAGCTGGAATAAATTCAAGATAACTGTATGTACTTCGTGGCATGAAGGGCTGTTCAGATTTGGTTACTGGCGTCCTGTGCTTCAGAAGTAAAAAATAGACCATCTGCATTGTCCTCTGAACTGTAACTGAATTTGCGTGTAATTGTAGGTAGACTTTCAAGGCTGGGAGGCTTATAGAAGGTTTTAGTAGTGAACGAATGAAGAGCAGGTGTTTTGTAATAGCATTTCCTCCTGTGTTTTTCTTTTTCCATAACCCAAGAAACATACTTGATATGCTCAACTTTGGGATTTTTGTTAGCTGTACTTCTTTTACATGTGGGCCTCGGTCACTTTTCATGGTTTGTGGGATGCTATCCATTCTCCTTAACAGTGTGTACCTAGTGCCCTCTGCCCCATAGCCTTCCTCTCCTGCAGTCTGAAGGAGCACAGAAGCAAATGGGAAGCCTTTGCTGTTTCCCTTCAGAAATATAAGCCTTAATGCTCAGGAATGCCTTGCATCAGACTAAATTCAATTCAGTTTGATTTTGACATGGAGTACCTACTGTGTGTTCTGTGGTAGATGCTTAGGGATAGGTGACAATGAATTTAGACATTATTTCTGCTCCAGAAGTGTTCACTTGTGGATGGGGGAGGTGCAGAGTTAACTGTAATACAGCACGGGGCTGGTCAGTGCTGTGATGATAGTTCAGATTGCCCCGGCAGCCCCCGTGCCAACACCGCTGTTTCCTGTTGGCGAGATCTTAGAAGGTCCTTTCTGTCTAGACCATGAAGGATGGATGAGGTGGGAAAGTACAGGGTAGGATGGGGCCCTCCATTAGCTGGCTAGTGTGGGTCAGCATCCCCATGGCAGTGGTACTGGCTTTATTTCATGCCTGTTCAGTTTGACTTGATGAAGCAATCAATCTCTGTGTGTGTGCATTTTTCTCTGTTAAATGCCTTTTATGTTTTATGTTTTGTTGGGGATGTGTGTGGGGGAGAGATTCATTTCCAGCTGGGTCCAGCGATAATGAAAATGTCCTGTTTGACAAATTGAGAAATTAGATTACACCCATCTTTCCCTGAAAGCTAAGGCACTAGAGGTAGCATCACATATCCCTCCCTTTGAGGGGCAGGATAGGAGGGAAGCAGTGATTTAGGGCTGCGGGGTGTGTTGACTAGGAAATTATTTGAATAAATAAGACTGTTGCTCTAGTTGATTAATAAATATGGCTTCTCACTGAGCCACATGGATTTCCCTCCAAGGAAAATACAGAATGGCGCTGAGGCTGTCCCAGCGGAGAAGTAGAACACAGCATAGGTGGTCAAAAGTTTTTTTGTTGAAAAAGTTCATGCATTTTTTGTGATTTTTTTTTTCTATTTAGTTCCTTTTTCAGAGCTCTTCGTTTTTTTTCTTAAAATGTAAAGGACTGTCAAGTTTTTAAGTTTGAGAACACCTGGAGTATTTTGTTACCTGCATGTTTATTACGAGCCATTAACATGTATATAAGGGAGTTCTGGAGTCAGGAGGCTAGTGTCACTTTGAGTGAGTGCTGTATTTTGGAGGGAACAACAACAGGTAGTAGGATGGTAACAGAGCTGGAGTGTGTGTGTGTGTGTGTGTGTGTGTGTGTGTGTGTGTGTGTATGTAGGGAATCTATCTCTGAGCTACATCCTCAGGGCTCTTTTTATTTTTTTTAAATTTTGAAACAAGGTCTCACTAAGTTACAGTGTGCTGTTCACAAACCTAGGATCCTTCTATCTCAGCCTCTCAAGGCCTGGGATTACAGGTGTGCTCCCATTGTGCCCAGCTTGGAAATAATTTTTTAAGTAGCTCAGGGAACTAATATTGTTGGTGCCTGGAGAAGAGGCAGCAATAGCGGGTGAGAGCCCGGGCTAGACTTGGAACGGGTGGAGCGCTCACATACCCCAAATATTGAGTTCATTGTGAAGAGGAGCCATCTACCATCTGGTCAGATGAATTGAGGTGCCTCAGAGAGTAGTAAGGGCCTCAGTAAAGTGACTGCAGCAGATGTGTGTCTGTGTCTGTGTGACTGGAGATTGAACCCAGGGGCATTCTACCTCTGAGCTATATCCCCAGTCTTTTTTTTGTTTTGAAACAGGATCTTGCTAAGTTGCTGAAAGTCTTGCTATGTTGCTTAGGCTGGCCTCCAACCTGTGATCTTCCTGTCTCAGCCTCCCAAGTACTGGGGTTATAGGTGTGCGCCACCGCATCTGGCTGTATATGTCATATTATGACTCAGAAATCTGATCAAAGGAAATATTGCTTGGATCTTTAGGATGCTTTTCCAACTGTTAAAGAGTCTACATATATTGAACCAAAGAGTACATATATTGAATCTCTTCCAGTACTGTTAAAAGAGTATTATATATATTGAACCATAACTGATTTAATTGGGTCTTCACAGTTTTTTGTCTTAACATTGACTATCTCTCATGGAAATAATAAGGTGCAATGTTGTGTGGTCAAAGGGTTGTCATGCATTGCATGAAGTGAGTGTTCCCAGGGCCCGACAGAGGGCAAGACACTCAACATTTCTTGTGTTCATCTAGTAAATTTATAGTCACTTCTCTTCTTTATTGTGAAAATCAGCTCAGGTGTATCCTAACAAAAATAGTACAAAGATTGTCACCTGTGCTTTTAAGACTGTTGACCACCATATTGCTTAGTATTTGAGAGCGTATGCTTTGGTCTGATGGTCCTGCTTTGGAATCTCCGCTGTGCCATGTACTAATTGTATGAAAGTGATGAAGGTCCTTTTAGTTTCCACAAGTCATGGTCGTTTCCTCATCTATAATAGTACCGGTCTCAAAGAGTTGTTACGATGACAGATGTGAAATGCAGCAGTGGCTATTGCAGAGTGTAATGCTCAATAAATGCTACTTGCTGCTGGAGTGATGGTAGAAGTAGAATTAGTTGAAGATAATAAACTTCTGTAATTTTTATTTTTTGCACAAGTGGGATCCTATTAAATAATGTTTTAAAACCTATTTCCCCTTAGTCTCCCACACTGTTTTATGACAGCTTTATTGATGTTTAATACACATACCATACTTCATCCATTTAAAGTATACTATGGCTGGGTGTGGTGGCTTACACCTGCAATCCCAGTTACTCAGGAGACCAACCTGAGCTGCTTAGAGAGTCCCTATCTCAAAATAAAAAATGAAAAGGACTGGGGGTGTAGCTCAGTGGTAGAGCACCCCTACTGACACTGTAAAAAAGTTAAACTATGCAATGAGTTATTAGCATATTTACAGAATTATACCATCAATTTTAGAACATTTTTGTCACTCCAAAAGAAATCCCATACCCATCAGCACTCATTTGCCTTTTTTTCCCCCAAATTTTCTAGTCATTTTCCCCTACCCCATCCCAGTCTACCTTCTATCTCTGGATTTATGTATTCTGGACATTTCCAGACCGTACTTTCTAATGGTTGCACAATGCTGACTTATGTGAATGTACCTTAATTTAGTCACCACCCCACTGCTGTTGGACCCTTAAATTGTTTTCACTATTGTAGGTAGTGTTCATATTGGGCCTTTAAAAAAAAAAAACAAAAAACTCATTTACCAGTAAGTCACCTAGGAGTCATATAATTAGTTTAATAACATGAAATCTTCACTGTGGTCCTATACGTCTGTTCTGTACAACTTTCCCAGGAAATCTCAGGCTCCTAGAGAGACCTGAGCCAGAAAGTCACACCCACACTACACTGAGGTCCCGCTGTAGGCGTTGAAGGAGCAGAAGCAGCTCACCTGACAACCTGCATCCAGCGGTTGGGGGGAGGGGCAAGTGGCTTATTTGAGCAGTGCTATTGGAAGACAGACCAAGCATGGGACCATAGGCATCATCACCTCTTCAGAGAGCGCCAGTCTCAAGCCCAAGGAGAAATCCAAGCGGAGCCAGTGTCCAGGAAGAATTGCATCAGCACAGGAAGGCAGAGCACCCACCAGCAACACTGTGTTCGTAAACTGAAATCCCTTGTTGTTCTTGGTCTTCCTGCTAACTCTGAAAGCTCCCTCCCTTAGCTACTTGGACGCTGTCTCTTGGGGGGCATTCATATGTTTTGTTTTTTTTTTTTAACTGTCAAAATCATGCCAGTTCCTCAGATCTGAGCAAAGATCAGTCAGCAACTAAGCAGGAACCAACAGTCACAGTCAGTCTAATGTGCAGGAGCCCAAAGGGCTTAAGTTTAAGATGACTTGGGGGAACAAAAGGGATCTGGAAGAAATAGACCACTCATCTCTGCGTCCCTTCTGTGGGATCGTTTTCAATTCCCACGGCTGGGAAACATGCGTTAAGGTCATGTTTTGTTTTTAAATGTTGAGATTTATCTTAGGGGAATCTGTTTCTGCTCACTTGCTGTTTGGCTCTCTTAATTCATTCTACTGTAGAACATTTGCATTCATTTATTATTCTCGGTATTCATCCTTTGCTGGTCTCCAGATGGACACACTGTTAATTCAGTTTTGACTTGGGTCCTGTATCAGGGGAGATGAAAATGAAGCTTGTTGCAACTGCTTAGTCATGTACTGAGTGCATTACTGAGTACATTCACATAGATCAGTTGTTCATGGTATGTACTGAAACATGTCTTTTATTTGGGATGGAAACTTGCTTAAGTGATATCAGCTTCTTTATACTTACTATATTTTTGCGTGTGGTACTGGGGATTGAACCCAGAGGCATTCTATCTTTGAGCTATACCCCAAGCCCGATTTTATTTCTTATTTGGAAAACTAAGTCGATGAGAATCTCACTTCTTGTTGAGGCTGTCCTCAAACCTGTGATTCTCCTGTTTCAGCTTCCCAAGTACAAGCATGCACCACCATGCCTGGCTTTTCTTTATACTTAAATTGGGGATTCTAGCTCAGCATTGACTGTTTCATAAAAATAAAAGGAAGGCAGAAAGGGTGGACCTCACAGGCAGCTGTATTCTCGGGCTTTGCAAGTGGGCAAAGAAGAGCTCGGGTCATGATAGTGGGCCTGTAAAAGCAAACTCCTGCTCTTTCCTTCTAGAGTGTACTGCAGCTTTCGTCATTCCCCGGTCCCCAGTAGTGAAGGATGTGCTCCCCTGGGAGGTTAGCGGTGAGGCCCAGCATCGCAGGTCCCTCCTCTCCACAGCCTTTGCTGATTTCAGCCAACACTGCTCAGAAACGTAAATGGTGCTTAAGAATACGGGCTGTGGAGTCAACAAGTCCTAGGATCCTAACCCAGCTCTGCCATGATAGATGAAATTGTACTTTCTCATCTGTGAATTGAGGGTAATGATAGTACTTTATTTAAGGAGTTGCTGTGAAGATGGAAAGAGGAAATTTCCTTTCAGGTGTATAACATAGCAGAGTTTCTGGTGGAGTTTGTGCTCCACAACAGCTTACTGATACTAAAGATTACTGATACTACTTATATGATTTGGGATTACTTAACCTCTTTGAACCTTGGTTTTGTCATCTACAAAATAAGGATAAAAGCATCTATCTCGACAGCAGTTTCATAAGAAGCAGGAGAGTGCTGGGAAGCCTTAGCCCAGCCTGACTTACATACATCCAGCACTTGGTTATCAGTAGTAAATGCCAGTACAGCACTTCAGCCTGCCCTGCGCTGTGACAGTTGTTAATGTAGCAATTCTCCTTGTGGAACTGTGAGCAGAGGCTGTGCTTTCTCCTTTGTATACACCCAATTCCTTGCTCAACACAGTAGCTAATCCACAAGTGGTCATTTGGACAGGTGTATTTGAACTTGTTGGCAAAGGTTGAAGAACAAGTATCTCTTTGGTTATAGGGTGAGCAAAATAGCACAAATGGAACAGATGTCTTCCTTTTAACAAGGATGCTTGTGGTGCGGTTACCCAGTTCACACGAGGTAAAGACAGTGCAGTATTCGTCTTTTCTCACTGTGTGCTGGTTGAAGTTGACCTCATTGTTTAACAATCTGTAATGCCCTACCGAATGTTTAGGCATTCTGTTTTCCTTTGGATACTTTGAAAGGAAAGAAATCTTTGATTTGTCCAGTTCTCCTCCCAGTTAAAGAGAAACCAGTCTTGGTCCCAAGAAAGAGCTGCTTTCTGTAGACTCCACGGAGTTTACAGAAAAAGGACAGTTGAAAGCTCACTCTTTAGTTATTGTTGTTGTTGCTATTTTCCTTCCTTAACCCTGCCCGCCATGCTACTCAACATGTCAGAGGAATTCTGCTCCCTAAGTTACAGAGAGTGTTTGGGTTGGGGTAAGACACACTTCGTTTCTGGAAGGGCCTGCAAGCCCTGGCTCTTGGCAGTCCGTGGTCTCAGCTACAGACCTACTTTACAGGGGTCACCACCTGGCTTGGCTTTTGCAGACCTCAGGGCTGCAGACTGGACTGTCTAGGGCCCTTTCTTACTTCTTGCACTAGATGCCCACATTCCACTCTGCTAGCTGAGGAAGCAAGGGTATGCTTTTGTTTTTCGAGATGAGTGTTATAAAAAAAAGTGAGTGTCTACGATGTGGCCATGTGACTGTTCATTACAAGACTCTTAAGCATCTAAATAAAGCAGATGAAGTTGTGAGTTCCACTGACTTTTCATAGCTGTGTCCTCACGTCCGCAGAATCAGAGTCCTCCTATTGTACGTGACCTTATAAATTATGCTTTCTAAGTTGGTATAGAGTCAAATCACAATGTAGCTCGTCCTCCGGGATCCCATCTGAGTCCTGCAGTGTGTGCAGAGGCAGCTCCTGTTTGATGTTCTTACTCCTTTCAGCACTTTCCCAAGTCACTTCACCTTACCATGCCTCAGTTTCCTCTTCTGTCGAACAAAAGGGGTTAGACTTGGATCATCTTTTAACTCTCACTTTTTTTTTTTTTTTTAATTTTCTGCAAGTGGAGCCAGCTCTCCAGTTGGGTATGAGGTTGAACATTTAAACCCCTACCTGCTTCCAAGACAGCCTGAGGCACTTTTGGCACTTTTGGCACTTTGCTAGACTTTCTGTTTCCTCAACGTTGATGCTTACCTTCACATTCCATTTCAGGAGGGAAAAAAAAAAAGTGAGCCTAACATTTCTGGAAACTGGGCAAAAGTTAGTAGCCGGGCAGCCCAAGGTGAAGTTGGCTGAGTAATGATCCTTCCTGCAGGACCAGGGAGGGTTCTGCCAAAGCTGGCCAGATCTTCCTGATGAGAGTCTCTGTGGCCCTTACAGAAAGTTAGCCTCTGCTGACTTGACGATTGACCAAGAGGGTTTGTCTAATTGGCATTTAACAGAGCTTCGGGCCAGCAGGGAGGTGGCTTGGCATGTTTCTGAGCACCTAGAGGAATAGGATGCCAACAGGAGAATGGCATTATAAGAAGGGCACAGGCAGCTCTGAGAGCCAGCACAGGAAGGCAGAAGTTCTCCTGCATCTGCTCCTCTGTGCTGCTGGGTACTTGTCCACGGAAGTATTTCTGTGTCTTGTACTCTGTTGGGTGGTGACTTATAAAGCTGCCCCAACGGTCTCGTGGGAGGAGGGGAGCTGCCTACTGTTGGTCGTGCATCATCAGCCGAGTGCCCCGCATGCTCGGAGGTGCTTTACAGACCTATGGGATGCTTGATGTTCATACAGTGTGATGTCTGCAAAGGGAGGGCAGCATCATGGCTGGAGATGGGGAATAAGGTGACAAGAACAGCAGAGGGAAGTAGGAGTCTACATGGCTTTTGTTAATGAGGCAGGCATCTCAGTTCTGCTTCGGGGGACACCAGAATGGCGCCTGTTTTCACTCCCAGCAGTGGAGTGCACTGCCGAGGACAAACCTGCGTTGACATGGCTTGCATTTTCCCGATGGAGTGGGTCGGTTGAATGCTACCTTTCCCCCATGTTAGTGGTGATGATAGTTCTTAAAGGTTTTTCTGTTGCTTTTAGGAAAGTGGAAGAAGAAACTATGTTCTCTCCACTGATACTTTAAAAACATCAAGAGTTTTCGCCCCTCTTTCTTAGCCCACGTCCCTTGAATGAGTCTCCAGAATGTAAGGTTTGTGCTCGCGTTGAATGGCGGGGCAATCATTTGCTTCAGCGCTGGGGCGCTTGTCTCCAAGCCTGTGGTGATGAGCCAGAAGAGCACGCTGGTGCTACTACCTCGACCTCAAGGGGAGCAGCTGCTTTTGGTTTTTAGAGACTCCTGTTCTCTTGCATCTGTGTGGTGTTGTCCTGAATGACAGGCGACGTGTTGGCGTTTTCTTTCTGTTGCCTTTTCAGGCCTCAGTCTTTCTCACCCAGTTGGATTTCACAAGTGCCTACTGTATCAGGAAGCCGGGGTACAACTATTCCCGGAGGTGTTTCATGGGAGAGCCCCAGCACATCGTCGGCCTTGTCTTTGAAGCGTTTGAGTCTCCCTGGCCTGGAAGTGATCTTTCCCCACTTCTCTACGACACAGGTCTTTAGGTCTCTCTCGGCCATTATCACATTCTGTCCTTTGATACTTAGGTGCGCATCCTGTTTTTCCTACCTGCTGTAAACTCACTTGGGTAAGGACTTTCTGTTCTGTACGTTCTTTGCAGTTTTTTTTTTTTTAGTGTAAGAGTTTGCCATAATAAGACCTCAAAAAATAATTCATTGTCTTGAACTGAATCCAGATAGCATTGTTTATTTTTAGCTGAGTCCTCATTAAGTACAAAAGGGATTGTTTTTAGAAAGGCCCATATCATATATTTTTCCCTGTCTGATGCCTTGTCACTAGTTCCATATTTAGGTAGTTATTTAAGATACGTCTTTCGTCTGCCTCCTGAAGGATATGGCAGCCTAAGGATTAGTAAAGGCAAAATGCAATCTGTTATGTGATCAGTACAACATCTCCGTAGGAAGGAGCAGGGACTCAGGATGCTTGAATACAGCAGGTTGCAGTGACTCCATTGTTTATTTGCATCTAAGACAAAGAAGGAATTGGTTAGTTACACTTTTTTTTTTTTTTTTAGCCATAGATGGCATAAAATTCATCTGCAGAGTGAAGCTTCCTTGTAGTAACCTGGGTATTTATTCTTATCTCTCAGGTTCTTACATAGTTTTTCAGTATGCATACCAGCCTAGTCAGTTTTCATAGCTGTTTTATTGACTTTCTATGTGCTTTTGTGTGTCTGTACTTGCTGCTTCTCTTGTCCTCTCCCTAACTCACTTTTCTCAGTAAGATACTCTAGAGATTAAGAACTGTGTCACTGAAGCATCCTTCATACAATATTTATGGTTTGCTCCGACAGCTCCGTGCTCTCCGATGCTTACTTTCAAAACACATTTAATTCCATCAAGAAAAGTTAGATTCATATTTGGTTTCTATCTTTGGACCATCTTCTCTGAGCCAGGCACAGTGGTAGACGTTGTTTCATTTTATCCCAGAACATTATCTCGTGGAGGCATTTTAGGAGCTTTGCATCTCATGTGAGGGAAAGAGTGCTCTGGGGTCTATGTGGCGATGGACTGTGACAGTTGATGTTACAGGACAAACACGGTGTGCCGTCTTGTCTTGGCACACCCATTTTACTCACGGCTTCGCCCTGCTGCTCTCTCTTTCCACTGACCATTCTGTTTGGCATTGCCACCAACAGTGTCTTATTTCAGAGGGGAAGGGGAGATTTCTTCAAGGTAACGTGGTCCTTGTTTGAAGTTTCACATGAACCACCGGGCTGGACCCTAACTCTGTCACCTATCAGCCATAAAGCCTGGGGAAAGGAACCTCACCTCCACTTTCTGTGTCAGTAAAGGAGGTGATAACACGGCCTGGCTGGCTGTTGCAGAGGCTGGCACCAAGTGAGGGGCACAGGTTTTGATTTTCTGTGTTACCCTCAGCTCGGTTATTTCATAGGCTGACACACTGTGTTGCTGTGAGGGTACAAAGACATGTGTGGTGTACAGTGCCTGGTGCCTAAACCTGACAGGCAAGTGGCAGTCCCCTTTGTCCCTCTCTCCAACACCTCCTGCACACCCAGCCCTCCAAGCCGGTGGCATGGCTGACGCTCCTCACAGGAAAGCACCACCTGTCTGGTCCATGGATTCCATCAAACGATTAAGTGCTTTCCCTTTTTGTCTTGTCATAGAAACTCTTATCAGTGGGTGGTTTCTGTGCACCCATTTGTAAAGAGTTTCCTGTTCCTTATTTTAGCCATTTCTGAGAAGTGACTAAGGGTGCAGCAACCATTTCTTCACCGGCCCTTCCTCACTTCTCCCCTCGGTGGCCTCCCTCCCCCACCCACAGGGTTACAGGGTCTTTCTTGCATTAGGTCTTTGAGGAAAGCGACTCTGATCCCTTGCTCATCTTTTCGGCACCTCTGTCACCTGGGTTAGCAGCGGTGAGGTGTAAAGAATGGTGGATCGGGTCTGGGGAGCAGATGTAGAACTCCCCGGCTGGCTCCTGGTTTCTTCACGCTTTTACTCATTCGTTCAGCAACCATTGGTTGGACAGGTGCTATATTCCAGACACTCAGGACCACTGACACAAACAGGGAGGGAACAGAGACCCAGGCCCGAAGTGCTCACAGTGAAGGGGACTGATTTCCAGGCTGAATGCCGTGGTCCTTGGGGGATGTCATGTCAGCCAGCGCAGGTTCTGGAGGAGGCACGAGTGGTGCCTGGGCTTTTCTGTTTGGGGGAGGAGGCCATTAGAAAGCCTTCACAGGGGCCATGGGCTCATTCTGATTCACAGACTAGGTCTACAAACCCTGGTGGTGTATTGTGCCATTTTGGTTTATCATAGGGAAACCTCCCCCTCCCCCTGTGTGTCCTCCACTCTCTCAGTACCCTTCTTAATGAATTGTGTTGGAGACCCTGCGCCTCATTTCACCGTACACCAGTGTTTGATCCTTGGCCTGTATTAATTAGGATGAAACTGAGCTATATATCACAGGGGGCAAGAACCCCATCTAAGCGATGGTTCAATGTGATGGTTTATTTCTCTCTCGCCTAAAAGCGATCTGGAGGGCCTGGACTGCCAGGTCTGTGTTGTCATTTGGGATTCAGAGTCAGTCTCTCTCTCTCTCTCTCTCTCCCCTCCTCCTCCTCCTCCTCCTCCTCCTCCTCCCTCTCCTCTTCTCTCCTCTCCTCTCCTCTCCTCTCCTCTTTTCTCTTCTTCCCTCCCTCCCCCTCTCTCCCTCTCTCCCCTCCCCCCACCTTCCTCAGCACGTGACTTCTGTCCTAGAGGTCACACCTTGGCTAGAGATTGCTGCCATCTCTGAGATGCAGGTTCTGAAAAGGAAAGGCACCATGGCACCCTCTCCACCGAGTCACTTCTTTTGGAGAATTGCATAGTAGCGCTAGAAGGTTTTAGTCCCATGGAACTTGCAAGAAAGGCTGAGAAATGCACTCTTTTATTCCCAGTGACAAAATGTCCTGCTTAGAACCAGGATTCTGATATTAGGGAGAAGGGGAGAGTGGATGTTGGGGCAGGCAATTGGCAGTTTGTTCCAAGGACAGTGAGTGTTTGGAGTAGGAGAGAAACAAAGCCCAGTGCAGCTGGGAAGTGGGGGTAAGGTGAACGTCACTGGTGTTAGGTACAAAATTGCTGAAAGTGATGTTGGCAGGGAAAGAATCGTGGGTCACATGGAGAAGTCGTTAGAGTATTAGTGTTGTGGAGCTCAGTAGAGAAAGATGGTCGGCACGAGCCATCTCTTTGAAAGAGGAGGCTGTGTTATGATGGTATAGGTATAGGAGTGGTCCCATATGGACTTGTGGATGGGAAGAGACAATAGTGAAAGGCCTAGCATTCTTTGAGAACAGTCCTTGAGGAAAGGGACCAGTGTCTTTTAAACTGAAAAGCCAGAATTGCTGTACTCTCCCAGCCGTGGAAGAGCTGATAAGTTAGTTGATCCTTAACAGAGAAGGGACCCAAGGACACAGGGGAAGGATTGGCTCCAGCCCGTGGAAGATGAGGCATTAAACCAGGTGTGAGGAAGGAGCTAGTGGGATTTATGTCTAGATTGGTAGATAAATTACCAAGGAAAGGGGAAACTGGCATGCCAGTGAGGGAGAATGAGAATGATAGGTGGGTGGAGAGAGAGAGAAAATAATAATAAATAATAGTTCACAGCAAGCAAATGAATGTTAACTCTTGGCCTGAACAAGATCCAGTTACAGTTGTTAATCTGTTGTGGCCGAAACACTTATCTACATATCCTGACCACATCTAAACCAGGCTTTGATTATTTGATGCTTGGTGTCGTCTGTGGCTCAGCCCCCTTCCCTTTGCATTAGTTACAGCATTCCTACAGCGATTCTGTCCTGGCCATGTGAGTCAGGTTCATACAGGTCCCCACCTCACAGTGTGCGAGAGTGCAGAAAGCTTGCCCAGGCTTTGGTGCTGGGCAGGTCTACGTGTCGAGGTGTTAGTGTGGTTACTAGCTCTGTTAGCCTTGGTGCACTCCTAAGCTCAGTACCGTTTTAATTTGATGCTTTGCAAATATTTCACCTTTCTTGTCTTCCTCCTCATCTTTTCAAAGCATTTTGAGAGACTCATAAAAAGTGGCATGGAGATTAAAAAAAAAATAAAGTCAAGTATGTCGCAATCTGCAGTTTTTTGTCCAGTTAGTAGAATCAATGCGCGGTGTGTAAGTGGGAGAGTAAATTTACCTTTTTGACCCAGAAAGAGAGTCTTGCAAGTGACTGTTTTCTGAAAGATGGGCTTGATCTGACCAAACTGAGGATGACTCATTCTAACCTTTCACTGATAGTGATCATTTAGATGCAGTGCTTTCATTGTCAAGTTGACTTCCTATGACCCTGAGTTAGTGGTTGGTGGTCTGCCAAGAAGGTGGTGAGGGAAGGAAGCCCCTGATGTGCAGGGCCACCCTGAAGTGGAGAGAGGCTGGAGGTGGCACTCTTGTAGACAGGCTGTCTCTCCTTCACATTGGAGGATTCATTTCTCTTTCTGTCTGCAAAGACTTAAAATGGTCTGAGCTGATAGTGGAAAGTCCTGAGTTTTTTTAGTTTATGCTGAAGGTAGTGTTTAAGATAAAAATCCTTAAGTTTTGAACATTCAGAGGCTGATAGCTTCAGGTAGTGAAGTTAATTGTCTTTTTCTTTCTCCTTTTTTCTTCCTTTACTTGAAACCGGGTTTTCTGTGAGGATGTTAATGACATGCCCTGCCACCAAAAGGAGTTTCCCATTTTCAAATTGTAGCTTCCTAGTTTGACAGTATGGCGGTAATTCGAGAATACCACAAAGCTAGTCTGTTACTCTGCAAATAACCCTGCAGTAAATTTGCATGAAGGTGTTATTTTAAAACAGTTTTCTTCTCTGACCCATTATTGCAAAGCAAAATAACAATTTCCTTTATAAGGCAAGAGATAGGGAAGGAGGGCTAAATTTATATGTGACTTCCTTGAGACTGATGGCAACAAAAACCAGGGGAGGAAGTGGTCCTTTGAAGTTTCACTGTGGTTATTTTGTTTTGGTGAAGGCAGAGGATATATTTTATTTTGGGAACCCATCAAAATAAGCAACTCTTTTTAGGGGTAAAATATCTGTGTTAGGCCTTGTTTTCAGAGTGGTTGAGTGTAGGTGTTAGATCTGGATTCATATCCCCGCATTGGTATGTGAGAGTTGTGTGGCTCTGATTTAATTTTTCTTACAAATGGAAATCATAATAGTCCCCACCTGTTATGTTGGTTCAGTGAAATAAATTTACTTAAAATAATTTAAGTAAAATTGTCTGCAAGCCGTAGGGACTTTTGCTCAATTCTCTACTATTCCCCCCTACCCATCCCCACCCCAGTCCTTCAGCCCACCCACCACCTCGTCCAGTTGTTCCAAAACACTAAACTAGGAGAGTGTAAGCATTTGGTATGTGAAGTTGTACTTGTGGTTCTTATGTGAAAACTTTTAAAAAGAACTCTTAAGGAAGGATTAAAAACTCACGAGTTCATACCTGCTCCTAAAAGAAGGCGTTCTTTGAGCAGGCATGTGCTTGCTTCCCTCTCTCCTTGCCTTCACTTGCAGGTCATTTCAGTATTATTTTCAGTTCAGAGAGCTGTGGCTCTGCTGTGATTGGATCAATTGTAGATGAGTGGACACCTGGTGGGTTGTCATTCGAGGTCTTTCTCGGGTGCCTAGAGAATCACAAGACTAAGTCTAGAACTCTAGGTTATTACTAAATAGTAAAATAAGCTAAGCAACTCTTTTTAGGGGAAAAAAATATCTGCTGGGCCTTGTTTCCAGAGTGGTTCAACATAGGCGTTAGAACCAGACAGATCTAGATTCAAGTCCCCATATCGACACAAGAGAGTTGTGTGACTATGATTTAATTTTTCTTGGCTTTGTTTTCCTTATCTGCAGAGGGAAATAATAATAGTCCCCATCTGTACTGTTGGTTCAATGAGATAATGTGTATGAAGTATCCAGCTCAGAGTTTAGCACCCAAGTAGTACTCAGCTCTTCTTCCTTTCTTTAGTTCTCTATTTTATGAAACTAGTTTTTCTTTCACTGAGTCCATGCAATTTTAACTCAAACCTGGAAAGATTTTCAAACAGTTGGGATAAACCAGTGGTTATCAAACCTTGGTGTGCATGAAAATCACCTTAACGGGCTTGTTAGAACACACTACTGGGCCCCAACCAGACTGTCTGGGTCCATGGGCCTAGGGTGGGGCCTGAGAATTTGTATTTCTAACAAGTACCCAGGTGACAGTGCTGCTGCTGGTCCAGGGACCCACTCAGAGGATCCCTGAAATG
Organism: Graphiurus murinus; assembly: GCA_004027655.1. Taxonomy (NCBI): domain Eukaryota; kingdom Metazoa; phylum Chordata; class Mammalia; order Rodentia; family Gliridae; genus Graphiurus; species Graphiurus murinus. Next base: position 67,605 of record PVLC010000468.1, read on the forward strand.
AGCAAGGCAGAAGTTCAGGACAGCTTATTCTGCCTGTGAGACACTTGCTGTCCAAGGCTCAAGTGAGTGTGCAGGAGGGTTGACTCAAGAGTCTAGAAACAGCAGACAGCTCTGTGTGTGTGTGTGTGTGTGTGTGTGTGTGTGTGAGAGAGAGAGAGAGAGAGAGAGAGAGAATGAGAATGAGAGAATTCTGTAGGAGAGGTTACATTTTTCTCATATTTATTTATTATGGTGGTACTAGGGATTGAACCCAGGACCTCCAGCATGCTAGGCAGATGCTCTCTTACTGAGCTATATTTAACCCTCATGTCTTTAGAAGTCACATGGCTGTTATTGATGTCCTGTGAGTTTTTCTTCCAGTCCCTTGCTGATTTGGGCAGAGCTTGTACCACCTGTACCTATAACTAAGATTTTTTATTTTTTATTTGGTGCATTGTAACTACACATATTTGTTAGCTACAAACTAGTATAGGTAAAGGCATACATGCATTAAAAAAGAATGTCTGTGTGTGTTGGGGAGGGAGGGGGTTCTGGAGATCAAACCAAAAAAGTTTTTACTGTAGAAATTATAAAAACATAAAGGTGACAAGAAGGTCATAATAAACACCCTTGTGTTTAGTACCCGACTTCAACAATAATTGTCTTTTTGCCACCCTTATTTCATGGACACCACACCCATTTCCTAACTGTCCCCATGAGGTCATGCTGAAGCAAGTCCCAGGCGTCATATTTCATTAATAATTGTTTAGTATGCATCTCTGAAAAATAAAGGCTCTGAAAAATAAGCACAATACCATTATCATATTTTAAAAATGAACAGTAATCCTTTAATATCATTAAATGTTCAATGTTTAGATTTCTCCAGTGGTCCCAAATCAACACCAGAAATGACACATTTGGTTGACACATCTCTTAAGTCTCCCCTCGTCACCTCCCCCCCAAGAATTTATTTGTTAAACCAACTATTCATTTGTGTTAAGAGTTTGCTTAGGTTTTGCTGATTGCATCACTCTGATGTTTAACCTGTTCCACTGTTCTCCTGCTTCCTGAAGAGCAAATATAAAGACATATCAGATTCAAGTTTGATATATCTTTTCCTCCCTTTTTTGAGGGAAGGGGAGAGGTTGACATGAATACCACACAGGTGACATTTTCTTGCATTAAGAGGCATGTAGGAACCTGGTGTGTTCATTCTTTTTCTCCTCCTGTGTTTGATGGTCACATTGACCAGTGTATTCAGGTATTGCCAGCGCGTGTGTGTTTTAAAAGATACATTAGGTAAAATAAATGAGAAATTTTCCGGAGGATCAAGATATAGGCAAGTATCTGAGATGCATCATCTGATAATTTAACAGTTGATGTTTGCTGCTCTAATGAACTGTTCTCACACTGAGATATTACTTTTACAGTTTGTGCTGACTTGTTTAAGCCTAAGGAAAACATTATTGTTTTGATTCATATTAATCCTTCCTTATGATAGCTACTTTTTTAACTTGCAGTTTATTTCAATCATATTGATCCTGGAAATTGTTTATTGCCATGACACTGTCTGTCCAAAACACTACTTTAGGGGAGACTGCAAGTTGTAGCTAGGAACCTACAGGTGAAGGGCTTACTGGCTAACCTTTTTACACATAAATTAGCCAGTACTCAATGGTGTGGCTATTTAAGATCACCATTGTTTTAGAATGTAATATTTTCTGAAGTAAAGGTATAATATTTTCTGAAATAAAGGTATGCTTGTTTTAATTTAGACCAAGGGCTAAAGACCAATGTAGAATTTGAGTTACGGATATATAAATGTCACATTGTACAAGAGACAGTGCCATTGCTTTCACAATATAATAAAACATTATTTCAGTTTGGAGCTGTATCAATCATGTAGTCCAGTCCATGAGGTCCAGAAAGAGGAGGTGACTTCTGCAGTGCCACACACTGAATTAATGTATAGTGCTCTTCAGTAGGGGAGAGGCCTAGAAGGTGGCTCCAGGAATTCATGCCCATTTGTTCTTACTAGGGAAAAGGCCATCTCTTTTACGCATGGGGCTGAAAACCGCTGACTTTATCCCAGACATGTATGGACTGGCCTCCTTCAGACTTCAGAAATTGACCCATGTCATTTGAAGGGTAAGCCATTTTGGCAAGTGAAATGTGGTGACGTCAGCTTCTCAGAATATTTCAAGATGAGATCATCATTTACTGTCCTTGAGGGCATGGAAAGAGGAGAAGTCAGTGTCTTTGTCCTTAAGCTCAAGGGAGCTGGTGAGATCAGGTGACTGGGTTGCCATGTCCTCTGTTCAGCCAAGGCTTGGAAAGAGCCACAGAAGCAAGGTGGTACAGGAGAAGAAGCTTTGAGACCAGAGTTAAGAGTCTGTACCTTTGTCTCAGCTTTATTACTTTGTCTACTTCATGGAACCTTAGTCTCTTCATAGAGAAAACTAGTAGATTGGACCAGTTGTGGTTTTAGATTTTTATCTTGACCACTTGCAAAGTTCCGTGGCCTCTCCCACATTGTTTAACCTCTCAGAAATAATCCCACATAGGAAGTTAGGGGAGGACTGGACTGACTGGTCTGCTGTGATAGCCTGGGACTGTATAAACACAGCGAGATACAGGGTGAAAATGTCTGGTAAGCCAGGTCTGTGTAGATCATTCTGTCCTGTCGTTACTTCTCCTTCTTCGGCCCCAGCCTTCTTTGTAACTGATAATTAATTTAGAGGCAAAAAATTTTAAACTGAAAAAATGGCTGTGAGCTAGAGCATTTGTTTTTATTGTGATTTTTTTTTTAGTAAGAATGTGAGAAATTATATTGCCCACCATGAGGAAGGCATGATGCATTTGTTGGGGTTGGAGGAAGCCCAGTCAGCAGTTGGCTTGAGTTCTGGACTACATTGTGAAATAAAATAAAGGAATGAGGCAAATGGAGGCCGAGTGGACCATCCTTATGACTATGGAAGCTTGCTTCTATCTGCGGGCAAATAGGCTTCCTAATACTGAGCTACAGGATTGAAACACTCACCTGCGGAGCAGTGTTAGAGAAGCAGAACAAAAGGTGAGCAACCCACTCCCAGGATGTATGAGGACAGGGCTGGGCTCTGCTTCCTCTGGCTTCTCCTCCTGTGCTTCCCCTAGGACTGAGGGGGAAGAGAGCAGGAGAAAGACAGGAGAGCCATGCCAGGGGAGCAGCATCATGTGAAGGAGATACCTGGCCGAGGTTAGAAAGAAGTGCTCCTCCCGGCATCCTGCATGTAAAGAGATGTGGGAGCATCTCTGCAGGTGGTTTTCCTTGATAGCCTGGCCAGATGCCATGGTTTCTGTTATACTAGCAGATCTATATTTTCTTACCTTGGTGAAGCTCCTAGGGAACCAGATGTAAGTGAAGCTGCCTCATTATAGCATCTACCCATCTGGATGTACTTCCTCTGTGCTTAGCTACTGTACTAAAAAGCATTTTGCACTTGCACATTATTATTTAATTCTCACTCCAAAAGAATTAAGTGGGTGCCATCGTTATCCCCCTTTTGTGATTTTTGAGGCTTAGTGAGGTTAAACAAGTACCCAGAAGTCACATAGCTACTGAAAATTAGGAAAACCACACCATTTTGTTCCGTTCTGATTGTGGATTGCATGTCTATGTTGTTCTCCTTAAATCTGATAAGATAGTTCCAGGAAGATAGTTGGAGTAGTCTCCTGGCTAAGGAAAAATCCTCATCACCTTGGCTAAGAAAATAAGAGTCAGAAAAGATTGATCAATAGCATCAGCTTTAGGGATAAAGTAGGAGACATAGATACCAGTGTTTACATTAATACTACTATTTATTGATGGCCTTGCTGGGTGCAGGACCTCTGCCCAGTGTTTTAAATGCACTGATCTCTTTAGCACATTAGTATCATAATGTGTCTTGAAGAGACCAGGGTGAGCTGTATCCTCTTTCACAACATCCTGTGCATCTGCCCTTAAGTCTTCTAACCATGTATGTAGGGATCCTCCTGGACCCAAACACTGCTTAATTTGGTTAATTAAAGCAGCCTATGTGTCTTAGGACTGGAAATATCCCTAAAACAGAGGACATTCACTATCAAACGGAGAGAAGGTCCCCCGGGAGTAGGTATAGGTTGCAGTGTTTTCATTGTGAACCAAAATTTCAAAAAAAAAATTTTTTTTTGTTACTTCATTTAATGATGATGTATTCTGCTTGTGTTTATTGGATGAAGTTTATTTCTGGCTTGAGTAGTGTTCAAGCTCCCTTTCAAAGGGGCCATCAATGTCCAAGGCCAGTGGGTCAGCTGTAAGGGTCTTGTAGTGGTGGTAGCTGCCGACTACATTGGGCACACCACTTGCATCTTATAGTGGAGCGTTTATTCAAAATCTAATGAAGTAAATAAGCAAAAATGTACTTGCATGTGGGTATTCAAGGCAGAATTTGAATCTCTTTACATTTAGAGATCTAATACAGTGCACATCTTTATGGGTTATATTTAGATTCCAGTAGTTTAAAGTTTATTAGTTGTTTTCACTTACTGAAAACAGATTTTAAGGTTCTAGCTTGACTTATGATCTCTTTGATATAACAGCTTTGCTTTCTGCAATTATAAGTAACCTATAGTATATATTGTTTATTTTGCTTTCTAAAAATAATGGTTTAAAAATTGAAAAATGTGTATGCATTTAAAAAATTAGAGCTAGTCTACAGTGTCAGTAGAGATTGCCTTTGGGTGATAGAATTGGCCATTGTTATTTTATTTTTTGTGATACTAGGGATTGAACCCAGGGACCTTCTACCTCTGAGCTACACCCCCAGCCCTATTTTATTTTTTACTTTGAAACAGGGTCTTGCTGAAGTGCTGAGGACCTGTCTCAGCCTCCTAAGTACTGGGATTATAGGCATGAATCACCATACCTGGCTTGGCCATTATTATTTTTAGGTTCATATTTCTCTTCTTTCTTAAGTTTTTATCTATGTGGATAGCTTTTCCTAGTTTTACAAAATATTGACATTCAGGGAAAAAAAATTGGAAATAGAGCAAAATACAGGGAAGAGAATTTAAACACGACCATTGACTCCACCCCCCAGATCACCACAGCTGGCGTTTCCTTGCGTTGCACTGCACAAGTCATTTGTAGTTAGAACAGGGAATATGCTTCATTTCCCAGGCCCATGATTCATTCCCTAGCACACATTTCTGACAGTCTGCTCTAGGCAGCATTCTCACAGAATAACTGTCTTCCCCGTATTAATAGGCGCCTAACCTGTAAGGCTAAACAGAAACCTCATCAAGGAAGCAGAACCCCCTTCCTGATTCGGGCCCAGGTTGGTCATTGGCACTGCCTTGAAGAATATGTGACTTAGTGATGCAATCTATAAATAGTGTGACCCGTTTTTAACTTGATTGCGGGTGTGATTTTTCAGCAGGACTTTGTGGTTTGGCTAATGAAATCTTTTCAGAGATGATACCCTTAGCTTGCTGTCTAGTTACTATCACTCCTGCTGCTTTTATGACTTAATTGCCTTTGTGGTTAATTCACTTCATGACCCATCCATCACCATGAAGTTGACACTCTTCCACGGTCAGTCCTAGTGTTTGCTTGATGACTCTTGGGGTCAAGGAGAGGTTAGTAGGTGGTTTTATGCTATTAAAAATAAGTGGTTTGGCCAATCTGTCTTGTTTAATTAAAATAGTCCTTTTAATTTTAGTTAGTGCACCGAAACTACCTCCTCCTGAAAACTTTCTCTTCCATAATACTATCACTTGAGCCTATAACAGCTTATTTCTACCATTTGCAGAGAATTAAAGTTTATAAAATCCTTTCATATTTATTCTGTCATTTAACTGTCCACAGCATCTCCCCCGCAAAGAAAACAACACCCCACTATGATATTAGTAACCCCATTTTGCAGATGGGGAAACCAAGGCAGAGAAACTGTAGGCGAGTGTACCAAGTCAGCATGGAAGATACATGGTAGAACAGAGACTTTCTGCCATAGAAATTGGACAGTTGGGATATTACGATTTCTAAAATAATTTCTGTTTGCTGTTGTCTGCTATTACTGGAATTGCCCCACCGTTAACATCATAATGTCTGAAGGCTCATACTGATTACCAGCTTTGAGAAAATTTCAACTAAACCTAGTAAGTCGTCCTGATATCATCTTCATGTTTGTGGATATGTGTTAAATATGCTTAGTTTTAGAGGAACCAAAATCTGTTGTATATCTTTTTACTTTGCATAGCTTCTCAAATTTATTGGCTTACTACTGTCCCCTTCTCAAAAACAAAACCCTCAGATCCGCCTTGGGCGCACCCATCTACCCCTTACTTTTACTCAACACCTCCCAGTTGCACCTGAGGCTGCTTCCGCCCTCCAGAATCTGCTTTAGAGCCAATCTCTGTTTACGTAGAGGTCTCACATTCTTCCCTTTCTACACAGAGTCCTTTAGTGGCTGCTGGGTGCTGCATGGTGAGAGCCACGTGCCTTTCTACAACCCGCAAGGCCTGCCTAGCAAAGCCCGTCTCTCCCCATACCTCACTGCTTACCTTGCCTCATCCCCAGCAAGTGCTCTTCTGTTCTTCCTTTGTGACCTGTCTGTTCATGCCAGCCCAGGTAGCTACGTGTTCACCTCATACTAGTCACTGTGGAGGACTCCGTCAGAGAGTCTCAGCACACAGTCTTCTCTCAGACCTTTCTACCCATCCCTTCTCTGTCAGTCTGGGCTGGGTTAGTACTTCTTTTTTATAGGAACCTAACACACCTCTGTCATAGTACTTAAATTATTTTTTTATCTGTCTCATTTCTACCATTCTACCCCCAGCACTGAATTTCTTAAAAATAGAGACCGTGGCCCAAAGCCAGCACTGTTTCTTACCTAGAGAGTAGCTATTCCAAAGACCATCCTGTGGAGGATCCCACCATCTTAACACACTAACTCCTTGATGCATAATAGGTGCTTCAAGATGTATTTGCTGAAGAAAGGAGCTGAGGCTGGCCACGAACCCTGATCCTCTCGCCTCAGTCTCCCAAGTACTGGGATTACAAGAGTACACCACCACACCCAGCTAGGACCTCTCTGTTTTTTGCCACAGGATCAGATAAAATTTATGACCTTTGATAAGTGTTACTTCGTGAGCACTCACTATATTCATTTAGTACAGAGATACTGAGTGCTTACTGTTTGGTCGTAGTTGTTTTAGGTACTAGGGATTACAACAGTGGAAAAAAACAGGCAGAATTCCCATCTTTGTCGAGCGTACATTCTAGGGAGAGACAAGGCAAACAAGTGTGAAGGTGAGTTCAGGTAGTGATGTCTGCTATGAAAGAAACAAACAGGATGACTTGATAGTGTGGGGTGTGGGAGGGCTCAGGATAGATGGGAGAAATTACTTCTGAGCTGCATTTTGTGATGTGAGAAGGGACAGCAGTATGAGGAGTTGGCCGGGCACAGGTGCTCCAGACTGAGGCTCTGAGCCAGGTGCAATGAACTACGTGTTTCTAGTTTCATTTAGCTCTGTGGTTTCTGGTCTGAAAGACTTACATATTTAATTGGAGGAGAAAAGCATGATAGCGTTAAAAAAGAAATGGCAAATACAAATAAATGTTAAGTTACATGCTGGGTATGTTGTGAGTGCTAAGAGTTATGTGGTTCACTGGAATTTACTTGAAGTATACTCTTAATGTATGAATGAAATAGTTAATCCTCTCCTTTCATCCTTACATTTCCTAATCTTGTGCAAAAGGTCAATTTGTTTCCTAAGGTATTGACCTATCTCATCATGTCTGGAGCAAAAAAAAAAAAAAAAAAAATTGGGATGAAGGACCAGCTCTACTCAGACCTTTGACCATGTGAATCCTTTGGGGGCTTTGAGTTAATGACAATGGATAAGGTTTTCTTTTTGCTTCTGAATTGATTTTGTAGCTTTACAAAAGAAAAGAACATTAATCAAAAGCTAAAGGGATTGTCTATCTAGGGAGAGGAATTTAAAAAAAGCCATTATCCAAGTGACTGGTGGAAAGGAATCACTTATGATGCACATTTATAATGACTAGCATACATAGAAGTCAACAAATCTTTTAGTGAGTGATTGACTTACTAAATAATAATACTTAAAACGAAAGGTAATACCTAGTAAGTGCTTTCTCTTTGCTAGATTGCCTGTGGTACTGAGGCCTTTCTATGCATAATTCTTCTCAAAACTTCCCAGGAACTCTATGAGGTAGGCCTTATTATGGCCGATATTCAGGTGAGTGACTTAAGGCTTAATTAGATTGATTTCCTTGCTCAAGTTCTCATAGTCTTTGGTGGCCAAGTGAAAAGTGGACCTGGTCGGGAGGCTGAGACCGGAGGATCCAGGTTCACGGCCAGCCTCAGCTACCTAGTGAGGCACTCCGCAACTTAGTGAGACTCGGTTTTAAAATAAAGAATAAAAAAAAAAATAGGGCTGGGGGTATAGCTCGGAGGTAAAATGCTTCTGAGTTCAGTCGCCAGTACCACAAAAAAAAAAAAAAAAAAAGGTGGACCTGGTTTTTCTGATCCCAGAAACATGGTAACAACTCATAGCTTGACCTGATGATAGCAGGATGCTGTAAAGAGCATTGAGTGAATGTTACCTGGGAAGAAGTGAGGACTCAAGTCAGCAGCCTAACCTACGTAAGGAGAACCAAACACGCTAAGCTGAACTTGAGGCTGGTGTGACTGAGCAGGCCTTTAGTTTCCTCATTTATGAAACGGAGGTGGTTGATGAGGAATTGGTTATAAGAATGCATGAGTAAATTCATTATTGTTGAGTACCTACAGTGTGGCAGAAATGCAGATGACCTGGATGGGCTTATATTTAACAAAGATCCCTCTGGCTGCCCTGGAAAAAGGCTGAGAGTATGAAGTACAAGGTGGGAGTGCAGTTGGGAGGATATTAATACAGTTCAAGCAAGATTAGCATCCAGTTTGCAACACACCTTCTGTGCTGCATGCTTTTAGGAGAACATATGTAAACACTTGGGCAAGATTGAGATTAAAAAACAAGATTGTCATGCACAGCCCCTGGGGTAGAGAGCGACCTTTGGTTGTATAACTATACATTATACAGCATCTTTCAGGGAGGGCGGATTTGCAAAGCCTGGTTGGGCTCTGCTCTATCCTTATGTGAAATTCGACTAGATTTGACCAAATTCATGGATCAAAATTGTTTTTTGTCTTTGTTCTTCCAGTATATTAGTGTTGCAATAGCAGACTTAGGGAAGAATTGAGAGGGGAGATAATGTTCTTCTTTAGGATGAAATATGTCAGATTTTCAAATATGACTCTGGGAATTCCAGACTTATTTCTACATAGAACTGCACGAAAGGGGTAATATACAAGGTGGTCTTTTCTGAACACTGTAAAAGATTAATATATATTCAGTTCTGTTACAAAGCCTAGGAGCCATTTTTACAGCAAAAAGAAGGGGGCAGACTATCTCCTTAATCAGTGTTTCTTAGTGGGGATGGGTTATTTTTGTTGCCCTCCTCCTTTGAGGGGAGGATATTTTACAGTGTCTAGAAACTTTTTTCCTCTCTGTTCTAAAATACTTTTTAATTAATAGACTTTTTTTTTTTTCAAAAGAGCAGTTTTAGATTTACAGAAAAATTGAGCTGAAAGTACAGAGTTCTCCTATACCCAGTTCCCTGCCCCCCATGCCATCACCATGATGTCCAGTTGTTAATGTATTACATTCGTGTGGTGCATTTTTCACTGTTAATAAGTCAATATTAATGGATTATTATTAACTAAAGCCCCTAGCTTACATTAGAGTTTATTGTTACACCCTCTGTGGATTTTGACAGACATGTGATGACATGTATCCTCTATTTTACCATATTAGTTTCACTACCCTAAAAATTCCATTTCTCCCCCTCCCCCCTTCCTTCCCCTTAACCCAGGCAACTACTGATCTGTTTACTGTCTCCATAGTTTTGCCATTTTCAAAATATCATATGGTTTGAGTCATGAAGTGTGGTAGCCTTTTCAGACTGACTTCTTTCATTCCTCCAGGTCTTTTCCTGGCTTGAGAACTCATTTCTTATTTATGGCTGGACAGATTCTATTGTCAGGATGCACCATAGTTATGCTTATCCATTTGTGTAATGAAGGACATCTTGATTGTGTCTCTGGAGATGCATTTGATTGTCACTAACTAAGGGAGAGGGATAATACTGGCAACTGGTAGGTAAAGCCCAGAAAAAAACTGCTAAACATCCTACAATACACAGGAGACTCCCACAACAAAGAGTCATCCCACTCAAAACGTCACTAATGCTGAGATTGATAAGCTCTGTTCTAAATATATCTTAAGTAATATAGAGAAAATATTTTAAGCATACACTTTAGTTTTGCTGTACTGGAGCATAGTTTGAGAAAATTAGCCTCACCTTATCAACAAGGTGTAATATAAATTCCATTTCATAGATGAAGAAACAATCTAAGATGTTAGCAACATGCCTCTGCTCATTTTGCCAGTAAATGGCCAAAGGCAGGATTCAAATCTCCAGTTTCTGTCTCTAAGCTCAGCAGACACAGGGACCTGAGGGTATTATGTATGGTCTTCTCTTTTGCATAACCAAATTCTGTTACACTTTTTCCTTGGTGACAAATTTTTTGTAACTTGGGGCTGGAGGGTATCTGTGGCTTAGTGGTAGAGCACTTGCCTCGCATGCATAAGGCCTAGGGTTTGGTAGCAAGTTTTTCTTGGAATCTTTCCTGCTTTAATTCAGTAATACTTTGAATGCATACTAGATCTCACAGTGTTGTAGAAACAACAAAGGTGGAAAAACCAGGGTACCTGGCCTCAGGAGCTTTCAGTCTGACTGCTTTCTCCCCAAGGTTGCAGTATCTCAGGAGATAAAGGTACAGTGGTACCTGTGCTCTGGTGGTGCAGCTCTTCCAGGCCCCAGAACCAAAAGCCGGTTTTCTCCAGAGACCCATTTGCTTAATGGAACTTGAGCTATCCCTGCCCTCCCTTCCGTCGGTGTCTGTCTCCATGGCTTGGCTGCCACCTCGGGCGAGTCTTCTTCCTGTGACCGTCAATCTAGTTCTCCCGCAGATGGCCACTGATCTGGATAAAGAAGTTGGTTGTTCTTTTCAGCACTATTAGCAGCCTGCCCTCTTGATCTGTTCTTCCTGTTTGCCATGAAGAACAACTTGGCAGTGTTGGTTTAAAAGACAGCATTTGTATTTGTTTGAGATTTGGCCTCTTCCTAGTTAGCATTTCTCTCATCTTTGTGAGCCTTTGAAGTAGCTGTTATAGTGACACATGTTCTGTATCTCAAAAAATGAGCCGCCTGATCCCTAATGCACACCTTATACACCCCTCTAAGATATTTATTCTCTTAGCACCCTGTCTGGTTTCTGTTACATATATTTAATCTTCAGAGAATTTTCTTATTATATGGTTGACACAGTGCCTTCTTATTGGTTAAAGTGAAAAGATGTACTTGGGTTTTCAAATCTCTGTGCCGATGAGTGTATCAATCTGTGCATGCATGCGCATGTTATACCACAGTCGTGAGCAGATTGTTTATTTACATGTCTTTTTCTTTTGGGAATGTAACTCTCCAAGCACAGAAATTACTAGTATTTGAGTAATTACCAAGTAGCAGGCTCTGTGTTACAGGTTTTGGGGAAGCCCTTGCCTTCAGGTTACAATCTTCTCATTACCACGCCAGCCCAGTCATTCTGCTTCTTTGAAGTTTCTCCTGTATGTGCAAGCTTTGTTTAGAACTCTAAAAACGCTGACACATCCTTACTGGGATCATCAATGAAATCTATGGATGGAATTCTCTAAACAACAATGCACATGTACACACACACACACACACACACACACAGAAAGGCAATCATGTTATATTATGTGGGAAACAGTTATAAAACAACATGGAAAGGAAGTACCATCCCATTGTGTGTACCTATTAAAAAACATTGAAGACATATTTCTAGTTGCACTAGTTAGCTCTGGTTGCTGGAATATAATTCTTTTTTGGTAATGAACTTTTAATATATATTTAGTCAGTATATAAAGAAGTAAACAGAACAAGAAGAACCACCACTGTGTAGCTAGATGCTCCTGCCCTAGAAGTGCTCTTGAAAATCATGGTGACCATGCAGTTTAGCAGAAGTTTTCTCATTTATTCAACAGACATACGGAGTGCTCTCTGGCAATATGCAAAAATCCTTGCCTTCTCAGGGCATCCTTCTAGAACACACTTCACAGTCAACTCTGTTCAGTGATGGAAATGTCTATGAAATGCTAAGGAACAGAAAAGGAGCGGCAATACACACGGCTCATGCTAAGGAACAGAAAAGGAGCAGCAATACACACAGCTCAGAGCCATCCAGGACACCCCTTGTCTCTCACAACGCACTGTTCTCTTGGTGGGTGGGCTAACAGAGCCTGTGTGTTCCGTGTACAATATTGAGTGAGAGAATGAGGTTTCTCCGAGAGTAGACATTGATCCGGGTCACTTAATAGGGGGCAGGGGAAAGTAGCCTAATTAGTTATGCAAGCCACTTATCGTTAGGGTAGTCTGGATAAAATATAAGGTTCTGCTTTTTGTCATGCCCTATGTTTATGCCGGGTCTCCATATGCTCATCTGAGCTAATGGGCTTTTTGGCATCATCTCCTTAAGTGCATCACAGGGAATGAATTTCCCCATCGAGGAGCCCCATTATGGCTTTGTCAGACTGGGTTTTGATTTAGTGATAGTGCGATTTGGCCTTCCAGACGCAGGATGGCAAGGAGGGAGGGCCCCGCCAGTGCTTAAGTGCAGGCAGCCGCTTTCTAAGAGATTAATCATCATCAAGACACACATTCTGCTGCTGAAACCTGGACCCGGCAGGAGGTAAAGTACTGGGTGAGACCTCTTCTCTCCTGCCTCGGCCAAAGGTGGCCATTCTACTCGTGGGCTTTCATTTTAAGAATCCAGTGGCTTAAAAAGAAGATGAGTATGGCAAGAAAAGATAGGGTGCTTTCTGACCTAAAGGTTGAGTTTAAGTTTCTTTGACCTCATTGTCTTTGTCAGAAGTTGAAGACTTGCAATATTAGTATGAAAAAGGATATGGCTGCAGTTCTGTGTCTTGGCTGTGCATTAGAATCATGCTGGGAATCCCAGACCACACCCCAGAACAAATAAGTCAGAATCCTGGATGGGGTAGAGGAGGAGGGGTCTAGGCAGTTGTAGTCTTAAAGCTCCTAGGTGATTCCAGTGTGCCAGACCGAGAATTTAGGTGATGTGGTTACTCTAACTACACAGGGCAATGTACATTTTTGTATTGGCTGCAGTGTGTATGTGTGTGTATATGTGTATTTGTGTGTATGTGTCACAGAATTTTTCTTGGTTGGCCAGAAAGCTATGTGTTACAGCTTGTTTGTTTTTGATTCTTTCTTTTGGCTAAATTGTTTTTTCAAGAAACTGCCTGCCTCCTTGGCTAAGTAACTTCCATAGCCGCATATGTGGCTCATGTCACAATCTCACCACCCTGTAGTGACTTTTTAGTCCATGGACAAAGATCTGTGTGAGGAACTATCCACCTAATGTATTTATACAATTTATCTTAACATTTTTCATTATTTCTCTGAAGTTCATTATTTCTGGTCTTGTAATGTCTTTATTAAAGTTTATTTTTCTCCTGTGAACTGCCTTTATCGTTCCTTTGGATTTTGAATTTATTTAGCTCTGTTTTGGAGAGTTTCTGCAAATCTCTCTCTTCTTGATGTCTGATTCTTTACATCCAAATCATTTTGCATTTCCCCACTGTTAAGGTGCAACGCTTAATCTGCCTTTCTATCTTGTCACAATTTATGGGGAATGACAGCAGAGCCTATCATAAAAATGGAGCAGCTAAACACATATGTCATTGTTTTCTAGCCAACAGCCCCCTGGATGTGTGTCCTTTAGAAAAGGAGGGAGGAGTGTCATGCCAGACAGTGCTGGGCACGACACCGAGAGGGCTAGACATGATTGGTTAGTGATGACCCGTTACTACCATCGCCGAGTTTGTGACCCACTTTTACTATAGTTCCCTATGCGTACGTGCCGCACTGAAACAGCGTTCTGTTGCCAGCACCTCCAAATGTTGCAAAGATAACTAACTGGTTTTTCAGTGTCCCCGGGGCTCCGGAGTGTAGGATAGCACCTAGCAGAGTCTGCCCTTGAATGCGTCTGAGCCTCTGTCATTGCTCCTCCTGTTGAGCACCCAGCCTGCCCCTCCCTAATTTTCAGCCTCTCCCTTCACTTGCCTTCATTTCCCATCTCCTTAGGAGACCATTTCTTCAACAAGAATGTTCGTGTTCCTAAAATACCTAATATTTGTCAGGCACTGCGAGGTGCTAGGATGCAGCTGAGTATAAGACGAATTGATTTCTGGTCCCCTGACACCTGTCGGCTGGTGGGGGAGACAGATAGATAGGAATTTACAATTAAGTGTGGTCAGTACTGTGGTAAAGCGCCCCTGCTTCTCGTGGCTGGCTGGTCCTCAGCTAAAGCATTGGATTGGTTGAGCAGCATCCATACTCATCCGTGAGCCCCGTGTCGTTTATTTAGAATCCAAGAATGTCAGAGCAGAGCTACTGCTTAAGGCTCGTCCCGCCAAGCTCCACATGTAAGCAATGGAGACACGGTGGTCCAAAGAAGGGAAGTGATCTCCTCAGACTCGCACACGTTTCAGTTCCTAGTTAAGTGGTTTCTTGGGCTACACAGTGGCTTCGCTGGTCACTGTAACCACAAGAGTGTATCAGTTTGGCAGCTGCACCCGTAGGTCTTCCTCAGCGGCAGTGAGTTGGTCTGAAAATGAGTGTCAGGTAAATAAACCAAGGCTGGCCTCGGATGCAGCCTTCCTTGAAGGCCATGGGCTTCTCCAGCGGGAACATCTGCCTTGACTTTCATTGTTTCTACTCCTCTTTTCTCACTAATTTGATAGCAGTGAACTCCCGAACCTCGATTCCCTTTTAGAAGGTGCTTGCTGGGTGGCAGGGAGCACAAGGACCCCTGAGGGCTTCTGGAGGACTTTATTGTGGTGGAAGGTGGTCCTGCTTCATTTCTTAAGAAGATGGCCCTCCAGTTAGGAGCCTGGGCTTTAAAATTGGCCTGAGTTTAAATCCCAGCTCTGCTACTTGGTCCCCGGGGCAAACACAGCTTCAGTTTTCTTATCAGTGAAGTAGGGACGGTCATATGTAACTAATTAGAATAAGTAAATAATAAGTAAAAACTTACTACCATGCCTGGCATATAGTTGATGCTCAATAATGGTAACAATGTTTATACTAGATTTCTGCTTTCTCTCTTTTCACTGCCATTTCCCAAACCATAAATTTAACTACCAGGCAGCTATCTACCACCAGCTACATTAGTATTCAGTTCCTTGGTGAAATTCCCAGAGCATGGGATTCTTTGTTTCTACCCTGCTCAGTGGTAGGCTTGAATCTCTTCACCCTGAACTGGGTCAGCTCACCTTGGAAGCTACCACACTGGAAAAATAAAGAGCCATGGCCAGGACAAGGGTTTTTTTGTTTGTTTGTTTGGTTTTTTTTTTTTTTTACATGTTTACCAGTACCTGAGGCAGAAGAGTGGGTAGAGTATTATGTGTGAGAGCAAATTTTACTTGCTTGGAAGGTTGCTTTTTTTTTTTCTTTTCCTTTTAAATGAATTGCT
This sequence comes from Graphiurus murinus, assembly GCA_004027655.1. NCBI lineage: Eukaryota > Metazoa > Chordata > Mammalia > Rodentia > Gliridae > Graphiurus > Graphiurus murinus. The sequence continues at coordinate 83,282 of PVLC010000468.1, forward strand.
TAGTCAGCCTTGCACTCTGCAGAGATGGCTGATTAAAAATGTAGGGTAGTATAGGGGGAAATCATAAGAAATTAGTTCTGCGGTTCAGAACCGTGAATCCATCCTAAATGTAAGATCTGAGGTTGCTGCAAGGGGTTAAATATTTGAGGGCCAGAAGGAGCTGTGCTGTATGTAGTGAGTGCTAAACTTCTAGCTGCCTCTCAGCCCAACAGCATTGGCTTAGAAGAAAAAGCCTAAAGAAGCCCGGCGTAGTGGCATGTGCCTGTAATCCCAGTACTTAGGAGGCTGAGACAGGAGAAATACAGGTTTCAGGCCAGTGTCAGCAACTTATCGAGACCCTGTTTCAAAATAAAAATGAAACAGGGCTGGAGGTGTAACTCAGAGGTAGTAGAATGCCCCTGAGTTCAATCCTCAGTACCAAAAAAAAAAAAAAAAAAGGAAAAGAAAAGGAAAAAAGTAAAAGGAAGGAAGTGTGGGGTTGAGATATTGATTTAAATTTGCTTTGTAGTGAAGTGCCGCGGGGTTGGGGAGGCCTGCTGCCTCCTCCCAGGGCCTGAGCGCAGTGGCCTCAGTGGAGCAAGGTTTCTGTGGAGCTCAGGGTGATTGCCATAAGCAAAGGACATCTATCCTTCAAACTGATACAGACAGCTACTTTATCTGGTGTTCAACCTGGTAAAACTCTGCCTAGTTAAAAAGTGTCATCCTCAGGAGCGGGGACTAGCCTGTCCTGTGAGAAGCCAGCCCCCTGATTGTAGTAGGTGCAGAAACAGGTTGGGTTCAACAGGCCTGCGTTTCTCCTGAGCAGTGATGGGTGGGAGAGTGACTGACTATCAGGCACCTCTGCATCTGTTTAATGACTTCCATTCTCTTCCGAGTTAAGCCAAAGAGTCACTTGTAATTTGCCTCAGTAGGTAGACTGTGACTTCACATGACTGCCGGAGTTCGGTATCTGACTTTACAGTTGCTCAAGATATTTTCGGTTCTCATCAACCCAGTGAAAGACTTGTGGTGCTTTCTCTACCACAGAAGCAAGGCAGGCACCCTAGTAAAGGAGAAGAGAAGTGTTGTGAGAAGTCCACTGTGTACTGGACTCTCGAACACACTAACGGTATTATCTCATCCCCTCTTCCCCGTGTGTGAAGGTGCTACTGCTCTCCCGTTGTGTAGGTGCAGAGAGAGTTAAGGGGCAGCACATAGCTGACAGGTAGGTGGTGGAGTCACACGCACAGACCTCACCAGCTTGTGTTATTTGCACTGTATCTCACTTCTCGCTTGTGTGTCATGAAGAACCAGGGCTTATGGGATTCCGAGGAGGTAACCGGCACATGGGAGCTCCGTGTCTTTGTCCCCTTTTGAAACTCATCACTTAACGCTTCAGATCATTACCACGAAAATCTTATGAGTACGTTGAGAACGAGTGCTGAGCCATAGAACTGTTCTGTGGGCAAAAGCCAACTCATTTTGATTATTGGATGGAAAAGTCCTCTGTGGTTGATAGAGAAAAAAAAAAAAAACAAAACCCTGAATACGCTATTGTTTCTTTATATGAAAAATTGCTTGTTTTGTCTCATTTCCTGCTAGTCACATCTGGGTGTGGGGACAGGAGCATCTGTATCTCCTGGAAGCTGCTTCAAAATGCTGACTGAGCCTCCACTCTGGACCTCCTGAATCAGAACTTAGATTTTAGTAAGATCCCCAGGTGTTTGTGTACAGTGTGCAGTGTGAAGTTTAGGTTTAGGAAAGGAAGTGCCATTCTGTGGACTTTGAGCCCAAGAATGAGAATATGCTTTTGGAATCATTGAGTGTCAGCTGTTGATCAAACAGTTACAACTACTTTTTTTTACTTTTTAGTACTTGTCAACTGTTTTGAGAAACAGCATCCCAGACTGAGCTGCTCACTGAATAAAGGTGGCATGGTTACTGATGGAAACAGTCGTAGAGTTAGAAAACATTTTTTTGCATGTTCTGTCCTCTGCTCCCATTGCAGTCTCGTGAGAAATTTTCGTTTCTGCTACAGATAGTAAAACTAAGGCACAGAGGTTCTGTGACATGCCCGGAGTCATACCATGAAACCAGTAGCAGATTTGAACTGAGATGGTAAAACTCGAAGTTCAGAGGTTACTTTTTTTTTTTTTTTTCTTTTCATCATCTTAAGTTTCCATATTGAGATATCAGAAATCCTCCACTGGCACCGTTGCATCTGTATGGGTGCACTTGTGTGCACAGAGGACATAGGACAATCGTAGGCAGAGAAGAACCTGGACCCAGAATGAAATTCTGTGGTAATGAGCTCTTGAATAATCAACTTTTTGGAAGTGTGCTGGGTGTTTCAAGTTTATAACCTGGAGCAGCAATTTGCTTTTTCTTCTGGAAAGCCTTGCTCAGAGGACCCCTGCTCTGCAAAGCCCCCCTTCTGGCGTGGACTGGGGGTGGGATAGGTAGAAAATCAATTGCTCCTATTATAGAGCTGGCCACTCCATCTTCACAACCTGTCTTATTATCCGCCTACTCAGACAGCCTGTAAGTTCCCCGAGGACTTAGAAAGAGCCCAGTTCATCATTGTAGCCTTAAGTCTGGGGTTCGGACCCTTGATACACACTGTGAATGAATGTGTGATGTGTTTCTGATCCATACTCTTTGTTTTCTGCCTTTCTTGTTCCCTGCTGTCTGCTTTTTCTGGGTTTTAATAGCACCTGCAAGAGAGGAGAGAAAAAGAAGGGTAACTTCTTCAGCAGCTTTTGGGAAAGCATTTTAAGAAGGGAGTGTCTGACCTGGGGCCTGAGGACCGTCCAGTCCCTGGCGGTACTTAGCAGCTTCTGGGCTGCAGTTTATAGGGAGTGCTTGCACATTCTTTCCAGTGTTCCCTTGCAGGTGACATTCTAGGGAGCCTGAGAGCATCAGGATTCCCTGCAGTTTGTTGAATTTTAACATATGGCAGCTTGGGTTCTAAGGAAATACTTCATGCCTGGAAATATAAGCGCATGAGTCTTACCTCCTGCTATATAAGCGGAGACTGTGACTGCTTTTTCAAGTTTTGAATGGAGTGTGTTCATTTATTCATTCCACTGATTCCTACCATTCGCTTATTATCTTCACACATTCATTCTCTCACTTGTAAAACTTACCTCCCTGCCTCTTCTCACCTTCTGCCCATTCTTCTTCTCATTTCTGTTCTCAGTGGGTCCTTGGGAAAGTGGAAGATAACGAGTAGTATTGCTCTGTGGGAGCCCTCGCCCCACACCTGCCTTTCTTCCTTCCTGAGGACATCAGAGAGAGGTGATAGATGACTTTCTGCAGACCTCTTCCTTTAACGAGGACAGTAAGTCCTGGAGTACGGGTGTGTGGAGGCGGCGATGAAGGCGATGAGCGGGAAACTGGCCCACGTCTTAAATAATCATTTTCCCCTGAATTAATCAATCGTCTGTTTGTGCACCTCATGTTGTTCTTGGGTGTCAATCCTGGTTTCATCTGAGTTTTTCCGACACTAGGAGGATTTGACATGCACATCCCAAGAGTGTTTTGTAACGTTTCCATTTACATACCGGTTTTCCTCATTTCTAGCTGGAGGGGTATGTGAATATACGCCAGAATCTGAAGTTCATTTTTAGCTGCAGCAGAGGCAGGCCTCGGGGGGAAAGTCAAAGCTAACTGGATTCCTGAAATGGTAGCTTGGCAACTCAGCCTGCAAGATGCTCTTTGGTTTCAGGAGATGAGCAGCTCCTACTCCTGAAGGTTTTCATTGGAATGATGCACGAAGAGCCTTTACAGTTCTCATTGTCTTTAGCCCAAGTCAAATCCTGTTTGCTTGAAAGCCTATCACAGCGGGAGAGGGGGACGGTATGTGATAGGATACTTAAACTGGTCATGCAGGACTTGTTAAATGCAAGGTGTAAGGATTTGTGCTGGTTCAGAGCACCTGCGAGAAAGTAATCCACAGTTAACATGGAGCTGTGTGGGGGTGGTGGACACGGTTTGGCATTTTTGACAGGCTTTGTCAGCAGCCTGGAAAGAGGGAAGGAAGTCAGGCAGTGTCCATTGTGCATCCTGCTCTTCTCATTCCTTGTATTTTCTCATGTTATTTCCATACTCTTGGTAGATATTATAATGGCTGCATTTGTCATAGTTTACTTAGTCATCTCCCACCATCAGGGATGTTTTTGTGGGTTGGGTTTATTTATTTATTTTTTTGGCCTCTATAAATACTATTGCTACATCTTCAGTTAACTAGATACTGGACAGATGACCTATGCTTGATCCCGCGTTTCTCAGTAGTGCAGGTGCTGCCTTCTTCCCACCACGCCTGTGCTGCTTTGCTTTGTACATTCTGAGCAGCTCTTTGGAGACAGTCTCCTGCACATCATGTCTCTTGGTTCTCCTGTGCCCTGCTCACTGTCTTCTAGGGAATTAACACATGCTTGTTGAATCCACATGCAGACCAGACTTCTGAGAGGCCTTTCCCCCTTCAGCCGCTCCAGATAGAACATTTCCAGGGAGGGCGCACCTGTCAGAGGAGTTCTGTGTCCTCTCAGAAACACTTATTTTTAAATTATTTTTTTATTAACAGTTGTTTCAACAAGGGATGCTTTTCTGTAGCAGCTGTTTCAAAAGAATGACATTTTTCTGAGGACTGGGTTCTGGGTGCCTAAACTGAGAAATGGTACCCTTGAAGTTCGATACTTGGACCAGAAAGATTCAAGATAGATTAAAAGTCCCATCCTTACCAGGAAAAAAAAAAAAAAAAAGCCGCAGATGAAGAAAAGTCTCAAATGGCCTATAGCATGGTTGAGGAGCTGTGCCTCATACTTTGGCACTCAGTCAGGTGCTGATGGAGCCCTGTGTGTGGATGCAGCTGTGCCAAGAGAGAAAGACCCAGGAGCAGGAGTAGGGCTCAGTGTGGATACTTGATTGACTGTGTGGGAGGCTAACTTGTAGACAGAGACCTGGGCAGAAGGAAGGCCATTGTAAAGACCTAATTGAGCAAGAAAGTATACCTTTGAAATTTTAGGCAAAGGACAGGTCAGTGTACCCAACTCTCCCTAGGTTTGTTGTGTCCTAGGCTGCGTGGGAAGGGCTAGGAGCACAAAGTTGACCAACCCAGACATAGCCTACTAGGCATTCACTGCATGCAGGACGCACATAGCTAGTAGAGTTCTGTACAGAGTGGCATAATTACAGCCCTTGACATGATCTAGGTCTGGTAGTTTGCACACCAACCTTGTGAAATAGACCTCATTCCCGTTTTACAGATGAGGAACGCAATGTGGAAGGCTTAAGGGATTTCTTCCAAGATCTGGGCTTCAATGCCTGGCCCTTAGAGTGGATGTCCCCATCAAAACACTGACCTGTGTTTCCCTTTGGCTGGAAAAATTAGTCTAATTAGCCCTCTCCTCCCAAATCAGTTTACCTCCCCTGTCAAGGATGGATGGATGGATGATGGATGGATAGATGGATGGATGGATGGATGAATTGCTTAGCATTATTCAAAGAGTATGACTTAGTGAGTGCATGCCTACTTGTTCCATTTTTTCAAGCGCTTCCTAGTCTGAAATAACCTTACCTACCTTCTCTTGTCTATTATTATCCTCCAACTTTAGTCATACTGTCGTTTCATCCCTGTTTACCTTCATCCAGCTAAGCAGTATTTACCTGTTTGTGGCACTATCCTATGGGCAGATAATATGCAAATACATATAAAGTTCAATCTCTGGCTTCTTGATGCATATGTAGTCATTTCTGCTAAGAATTAAATAATTTAGCTTTAACAGTCTCCATTTCCCAGTGTTCCTTCTGGCTCCGTCATTGAAGTGTACTCCCAGCTCTTCTCAGAGCAATAAACTTCAAGGTTTTTATTCAGTTTAGCCTTCTGGGATATTTTCCCACAAATTGTGCCTATTCTCCTTTTTTATCTCTGGAGTCAGTACATCGCTGACTATGGAGGTGTTTTCTTACAATATCAGTGTATCTTGTTAATAATGCATGCCCCAGCCGGGCGTGGTGGCTTATGCTTATAGTCCCAGTATTTGGGGGGCTGAGACAGGAGGATTACAAGTTGGTGGCCAGCCTCAGTGACTTAGTGAGACCCTGTTTCAAATAAAGGATAAAAAATAGGGCTAGCAGTGGAGCTCAGAGGTAGAATGCCCCTGGGTTCAGCCATACATACATACATACATACATACATACTTACATAAATTCTTGCCCCGATTAATGTTCCCTGCGAGTGTGAAATTTGCCTCCTCGTTATCATTGCGCAAGGATGAGCACATAGACTTTGCTATGGTGTGGGTGTTGAATGTCTGCCAAAGGCTCATGTATTAAAGACTTGGCCGCTGGGGTGGTATTTATGGGAGGAAGTAGGACTTTCAGGAGGTGGGGCCTAGTGGAAGTCTTTAGGTGATTGGGATGCCCTCAAAGGAGATTGTGGAAGCCCAGCTCCCCTACTTTTGTTGACTTGTTTTTGTTGTTTGCCTCTTGTCTATAAGGTCAGCAGTTTTACGGACACACATTCCCACTACGATGTGCCACCTCACAAGACGCCAAAAGCAATGAGGCCACCTGCTCATGGATTGGTACCTCTAAAATAACCCTTTTCTCTTCATAACTTGATTATCTCAGGCATTTCAATATGGCTGTAGAAAGCTGACAAACACAAATGTTAAAGGTCCTTTGCTCATTTGTGGGCCAATTGGACGCCTTCTTAAGCTCAGTAAATATGTTTGCGCCCTCCTAAGTTCTGGTATAAATATAGATGTAGGGATGGGGATGTAGCTCTGTGGTAGAGCACTTGCCTAGCATGTGCATGGCCCTGGGTTTAATCCCCAGTGCTGCAGATAAGTAAAAGCCAAACCTGAGAGTAATAATAGGAGCCTCTACACAGTACTGATGTGCATCAGGCACTGTTCTTAATGCTCTGCATGCTTCAACACATTAAACCCATACTCATTTTATAGGGGAGGAGACTGAAGCAGAAAAGTAGTAAGTACTTGCTCAAATAGAATTCAGAATCCAGGAATTCTGGCCTCCACACACCCTGTGTAACCACAGTATCAACAGTTCATGAAAGGGTTCCTGTAGCTGCTGAGCCTCTCGATTTTGTGAGTGTTTTTATTTTATATAAAACTAAACAGTGGGCTTACATGCATATGCAAAATAAAATCTCACATACACAGTGACATAAACATCAGCAAATTGAGTGCCAGCTTTGCTTTTGGGTGAAATGTAAGTACCTTTGGAAGTTCATTTTGTAGTAGCTTTTTTGTTTTGGTCTTATTTTCACCAGAATCTATTGTTAGTGTTTTATAGGATGCTTCTATAAGCCTGTTTTTCTGATCTGGAAAAGAGAGGTGATGATTTTTTGCTTGGCACATCTTTGTGAAGACTGGGGGAGGGAACACCTTCTATCTCCTACTGTCACACGTGGTACCTAGTGGGTTCTCAGTAACTGGCAGTTGAAACTTACCCTGCTATTAGCAGGCAGTGACTTTCTAATTTAGGTCAGGCACCAAATCACTTTATCTGTGCCAGTAAGGCTTGGGCTCATGATTTTGCTTTTGTTTACTTTTAATCAATATCTAGGGCATTATTGATAACTTCCCAGCAGGAACAAACCATCATAAAGTTACTGCAGGAACCAGAAGCAGCAAACCTTCCCCTGTGAAGAGGTATAAGCAAATATTTCATGTTTTTAAAGGAAGTCTGGCTGTTGCCTATAGAAGACAAAACCTGATACCAGCCTTATTCCAGCTAAATTTGAATGCCAGATTGACACTCATCATGGAAGCTTTCCCGGGGCTTTCAGAAAAACAAAACCAACCTGTTGTGTGTGTTGAATTTTCCAGAGATGTCAGGGTTACAGTTGGCTGGGTGTTTTTGCTGCTACACATGTGATGACTCTCTTCATTTCAGTAATTAAAACATTTTTTTAAATGACTGTTGAATAGATAAATGTGTTCATAATTACACTTTTCCTTGGCTGTATTTAGACCACCAAAAAATGTTTCTAGTGATAAGATCATTTAGTTTTGGCTGACGTATGTAAGATTCTCCTCATTCATGAAATTCTGTGTTTGCTAGGCAACTGACAGGCTGGCACCAAGTCAGTATTTTCATTTAACTTGATGCTTCGAAACGCCTTGAATATTTTATTTTTATTTATGTTTCTGGAAGTTCTTCAAGGAAGGTCGACTATTTAAACTCATTACTGTATATTAAAGTATATCCTAGTATATTTGTTAATACTTCCCTTTCATGCCTGTAGGAAAGTATGTGTGGGTTAACGTGCCTTCCTCTTTTCTTTGTTCTGGTATTCACTGAAATAGTTCACTTGTAGTCTAGAAGACAGCAATGTTAAGGAGCTGGTAGAAACATCGCTGCTCGTGATTGGTCTGTTTGCTTTCTTGGGTCTTGAGGAGGATGTGGGTGGTAAAGGTTTTTTGGTTCCTCCTTCACAGACATGAGGACCAGTCTTCATGGGCAGCCACCACTCATCACCGTGTGTGTAGAAAAACAGTAAAAGGATCTAGGCCTGGTGGTGCATGCCTGTAATTCCAGGTCAAGACAGGAGGATCACAGGTTTGAAGCCAGTGTCAGCAACTTAGTGCCTCCATGTTTCAAAAAAAAAAAAAAAAAAAATAGGGCTGGGAATGTAACTCAGAGGTAGAACACTCCTGGGTTCAAGCCTTAGCACTACAGTATGACCAAAAAAAAAAAAAAAAAAAAAGAGGAAGGAAGGAGGAGAGGGAGGGAGGGAAGAGAAAGATAAGAAATGGTTTGTTTTATTACCTTCTAAGGAAATCCCATATTCTTTATGGTGGGAAGGAGTGTCAGAAAGGATGTTTTTCTTTGCAGAGCTGTCACGTCACAGCTCTCCACGTGGCCACATCTTAATCACAGTGTGTGTGTGGCCACCATGGTTCACTGTCGTTGGTTCCCAGACGTGACGAGGGAGGCCATTGGCTTCGTTGAGTGGTGACGTTTGTCTTCATAAATCCCCAGCTTACCCAGCTCTTCTTCCAGTTGATTCTCAGGCCAACCCTCATCGTGCTTGCTCTTCATACACCAGCTCACCTTCCCTTGTTTAAAATCCTTTTGTGGGTTTCCCCATTATTTTTAGGGAGAAGTTGAGTTGCCACAGTTTGGCTCGTGTGTTTGCCTTTCTGGCCCTCAGCTGAGCCTGAGCTCTGTGGCCTAAATCAGGCTATCGTCACTTGAATCCAGTTAAGTCTATCATTTAAAGAGTCTGGTTATCTTCTAAAATGTTTTGCCCAGTGTACCTCTTCCTGCTTTCATTGCTCCAGTGTTTGAGATCTTAGGTTATGATGACTAAATTTCCAAGTTTTATGAATGGACATTTTTTTTTTTTTAAAGTCACATTTTTTTTTTAAGGCACACTTTGCAGGGATGGGGCATGTCCGTGAGCATCTCTGCCCTTGATGTAAGGGAACTGGGAGTTTAGGAAAGATGCGGTGGTGATTTGTCTAACAAAGAGCTCTCCAGAGCATATCATTAATCCCCCACCGGGTTATCACAGATGTAGTCAGTGAAATATCCACTCTTGTGGCTGTCTGGATTAGTTCCTCAGGGATCCCGATGATGTCCTGCACCTGATGAGTCACGTTGCTTGACTGGAAGCTCCGTGGACTTGGTGTTCTCCTGTCATCTTGGCCCCCGCATCCGTCTCTCTTGACATGCAGTACCGTTTTTTAGGCCCTTAGTCTTTGCGGGAGTTTATCCTGGCTTTCCTGTGAAGGCAGCTGCAGAAAGTGATTTTTCTTCACCCATCAGGGAAATCAGATTCCTGTGCCTGGTTTTAAAGCCTGTCTCTGACTCTTCCTCACCTACCCAGTCTCACCTTTGACTTTCTGCTCTTGTCAAATTAGTTTCCTCTTTACACCTCCAATGTTCTCATACCTCCTTGCCTTTCTGGGCCTCTCTGCTCCTCCCCAGTCTTCTGCATCCTGCCGTCTCTTAAAGCTATGCTTAGACACTCCCCTGTTACTGGCAAAGTGGCCCCTACTTCTTCAGCGCCCGTAGTAGTATGTGCTGAGCTTACAAACTAGTGAGGCAGTTGCTACATCTAAGCCACAGAAGTTTTGCCAAATTTGACCTAGTTACTTTCATTTTAATTCCAGGAAACATCACATAAATATTGGATTTCTGGTTTGTTTTGAAAAAAAATCAAGACAGTGTGATAATACTAAACCCTTTTCCCCAAATGTTAAAAGCCAGCTATAGCTAATTAATTAGTGTTTGTTTACTTAAATGGCGAAGGCTGTGGTTACTTTGCCACAGCGATGTCTTACCCTGCTATAGTAGACCACGCTTGCTGCTCTTAATAACATTTTCTCTCTATCTCTAAAAAGCATCTGGGTTTGTGATCCCTTGGTTTCTTGCATCATCCTCTGCTCTCCATCAGTCTGGGTATTTTCAAATTATTATTTCTGTAATTTTCATTAGAGTAGGGATGGTACCTTTAAAAAAAAAAAAAAGACTTCCCTAAGAGTGTGTGTACTCTGTTGAATAATGACCAAATCAGTAATTGCTATAGACACTGTGGTTTGAATGGTGGTTTTTTAAAAAAAACCCTGAAAGTAAAAGAGAAGGAATATTAGGGAAGGAAAATAGAATTGGTGAGAGAGGGGAGGGAAAGAGGAAAAGAGAGGGTGGATTTGATCAAGGTACGATATATGTATGCATGTATGGAAATATCACACAGACCCATTAATTAATTTGTACAACTAGTATGAGTTAATAATAATGAAAAAATAACCACCTATCTTATATAACCTATCCCTTTGGACTGATATGATTACTGCATATGTTTTTCTTTCCTGTCTGAATTTTTGTAGGTCAGGGAATGTGTTTTTATTCTTAGCATCTAACACAAGGCAGGCACTGAGGAAATATTTGAAGGTAGTTTGTGTGAATCGGTTTCTTATTTTTTTTTCCCAGCTTATTTGTAGATATTTTTATGTCTCTACTTAAATTATCATGTAGTCATATTTGGGATGAGGCTTTTTTCTCTTTGGGTACAACTTGTATTATAGAAAGGAAAGGCACTAAAGCTATTTTACTTTTCGGTTTGCTAAAAGGGGATCTCATTAAGTGTTCACTGTCACGTTCACACAGCATGATCGATAATGGATACCACTTGGAGTGTAGATGGTACCAGTTTTATTACAGTTGGTAGGCTGTACATAGTTTCAGGAGAGATTTAAAAATATTTTAAATTGTTTTTGCAAGTAGACTGATAATAACAAAATCTGCAAATAAAAATGGAATTTGTAGGTTTCGACTAAAACATTTAAAAATATGGAGTCACAATATAATTGTTTATGTCTCCTTTTTCCTGATTGGTAAAAATTAGTAGAGAAATGATTAATTTCCATACTGATTACTGGATCCCTGAAACATTGTATAATTGCAGGATTGTAGATACCTCTACTTTGACATTGTGATCACATCAGATTGGATTCTAATTAGCTGATACTGTAAAATATAGAACATATATAAGGTACAGTTTCCTAGAAGAAAATCTGCTGACCTTCCATTATCGTGTAACTTGATCCATATATCACCACATAGATGTGTCCCAGAACAGAATGAAAAACCCAAAAAACTACTTTTTAAAACCTGAGTAAGTTTTCCAGTCAGAAAGTCCTGAAATAATAAAGAAACAAAGGTATACCCTCTTCTCCAGTAGTAAATTTTCAAATCCAGTTAATAAGTATTCATCAGTCTCTTAATTAAAAAAAAAGTCTAGAAATGGTGATGGCATTGACCATAAGAGATGTCAAAATTTCAAAGCAAGGGGAAAAAGTCATAAATGGCAGGGAAACACTGTTTTTGTTGTTCTGTAGATCTCTAATGCTAGTAGTAGCTACCTTCTATTGAATTGTAGGCCTATTTGTTCCTCTCAACAACCCTTGGGTGTGCTTACCATTCCCACTTTTACAAACGAAGTAACTGAGTTCATTGAGATGAAATAACCTATTCAGTGTCACACAGTCCCGGTTATTTGACCTCAGACCTCTATTCTTTCCTACTTGGCAGTGCCATCACTAAATATGATGTATTTTCTGAGTGTATGCATACACATTTGCCCTAAATCTACTTGTTTTTTGGAAAAATAAAGTCTATAAACACATCTCTTCTTTGACAAACCAGGGATTATGAACATGACGTAGATTGTGTGTGAGTTAAGCCAAATGGATGGACAAATTCTCATTTCCTTCTTTGTTATTTTTAACTTTCAATAAAGTTAAAAATGTTAAATTCTAATATAGAAAATTAAACTCACTTCTGGCAGTCTTCCCAGCCCCAATAACTAATTGCTTTGAATTTTAAGTAACTACATAATTCTTATTTTATTATAAATTTTCATTCTTATATGGAATCGTTGTTTATATCTCATTCTCCCTCTCTTCTATTGCCTTTATTGTCTTAAATAACTCTACAGCCCAAAGATTAAAGAGTTCAGTGTGGTGATTAAATTATGTTGTGTGCCAAGTCATGCTCTAAGAAGAGAGTTCTTGTCCAGACTCTGAAAATGCTGCCATGATTGATTGTTCCCTGCCCTGGTGCTCTGTATGTCAAAGGCACCTCCTAGTAGTGCTGCTGATCCGTGAGGGCGTGGTTATCAAAAGATTCAAAAATACTTACCACAGTTAGACTATGTAAAATACCCAGAACATATTGGGGGGAAATATGGTCAGGGCTGAATATATAGAAACCGCTTCTCTAAACTTGTGTTCTAGGCCAGAACTGCCATTTTATCCTGATGGGCTCTCCTGAAACCGGTATTCCAGATGAGGGGTAAAGAAGTCAGGAAAGGGACAGCAAGGAGTGCTGGCAAGAGCCGGTCACTATCTGTTAACATTACTTTTGTCCAAGTCCAGCCGTGCTACTTAACTAGCCTCCAGAGCTGTTTTCTGGTCCCCTTGCTCCCTCTGAACCACAGTTTCCTTCTTAGCAAAACAGGCTAGAATATCAGCTTTGCCTACCTCTTTTGGATGACCAAATAGAATAAGGAACATAAAAGTGCCAGCTTGAGGTACTCTCTGAGCAGTGGAAAGTTACTGAACTGAGACACAGACTCAAGTTTCTAATCGAGTAAATAGATAATGTTCGTGCATTAGTTTCCACCCCTTTTTTTGAGCCATAGGTTTTTTTTTTTTTTTTTTTTTTTGCGGTACTGGGGATTGAACTCAGGGGCATTCTACCTCCGAGCTACACCCCCAGTCCTATTTTTTATTCTTTATTTTGAAACCGAGTCTCACCAAGTTGCAGAGTGCCTCACTAGTTGGCTGAGGCTGGCCGCGAACCCGGATCCTCCGGTCTCAGCCTCCCAAATGCTGGGATTACAAGCGTGCGCCACCACGCCCGGCAGTTTTTGTTTTTTGTTTTTTGGTTTTTTTTTGTTTTTTGTTTTTGCCTATTATTGGTTCAAAAGGAGCAATGGTAAACAGAGCAGGGGCACTTTAGTATTGACTGCTCAGTGGACCTTCTGCCTATATCTACCTGTGTTCTTCCTTCCTCACCTTCTCTTTATTCTCATTCTCTTTCCACTACATTTCTCACTTTCTGGCCTTTCTTACAGAAATTATAGGATGTTTTCAGAGTTGAACGAGATCTAGAAGTCATCTAGTCAAATCGATTTATTTTATAGATGGAACAAATTAAAGTTCAGAAGGCAATTTCTTATTCAAGATACTATAACCAGTAAGCAGCCAAACTTGAATCTGAACTCAAATGCTTGTCTCAAAAGCAAATCTGTTTGCATCACACTGCACTGCTTTGTAAATTTGTCTTCCTATGGAATGGGGCTACTCAACCCCTATTTTAAAATATGGTGAAACATTCCCCTAGATGTGGATTTCTGACACCTGTTGTTGATGGTCCCTGTGCTGGGACAGCCCTCACATCCCTTGGTGGTTGTGTCCGAGGCTGCATGGGGAACAGTGATGGATCTTGCAGACAACCAGCTTGTGGCACAAGATTTGAGTGTCTTCGCATTCCCTAAGCGGGGTGAACAAACCAAACCTGGCATGAGAAAGGAGTAATTTCCTTTGCCTCTCCATATCCTTGGTCTGAAGCAGCCACACAATTCAGAGGAAGGTGTAGGATTTGTGCACATCTGTTAATTTTCCCCGTTAGTTTCATTGTGACTCATCTACATAAAGTTTGGGGTTTCTACTTTTACCTGAGAAGCAGATACACTAAGAGTCAGATCGGTTTCATTCCTTATTAGTTGTGTGACTTTCACTAATGCCCATATATAGCTTCCTCTTCTGTGAAATGGGTTTAAGGGTTCCTGCCTTGCTTGTCTCTGAAGGTTATTTTTAACAAACGAATGCATGAGGGAGGGCTTTTTAACCACGTCCAGTGCCCTGTCATTGTAAGGACTTTGTGAGTTGTAAGGAATTGTGAGACCCCAGTTTGAATTTTAGTGTTTCAGTATGATTATCCAGGAGGGTAAGATAAATAGGGTGACCCAGGAACAACAGCTGTCTCTCCTTTGTTCCACCCCTACACATTTATATTTAGAGAGGACATTTACTACATATGGATTAAATATTCTGGGAGTTTTTTCTGCTTTTGTGTCCTGTATCACTCAACTCTGTTATCATGTGTGTGAGCCTGCTATGTGGACTCACTACAGAACTGGGCGATGTATACTAAAAAGGAAAAGAAGAAACACTGGTTCGCATGGAAGGCTTTTGCAGTGACAGAGGAATGTTTTCTCATTGGCCGATACTGTCCTTTTGTGTTTCTAATGAAATAGAAGCCGGGGAGCTCTGGGTTCTACCTACCATACCCCTCTAATTTAATAAAGTAGGTTTAGAAAATGGGCTTTCTGTGGTGGGTCAGATCCATCCTAAAGGTCTGGGCCTAAGGTTCTTTCGGAAATGCCTCTTATAATGAGAAATACGCATGTCACAGCCTACTATTTACGTTGCTTGTTTCCTCCGTGCTTTCTCATATCATACAGAGTTAAGCAATTCTTGGTTTGAGGATTTTGGTGCTAATTTACGTAGACTTTTGATATTTTTTGGATTTTTCTACACACTCATTAGGTCTTGTAGCCTGAGGATAGAAATCTTCAGCCTCATTGAGAACCAGTGTGCTTGGGGTTTTCTCCTGTCATTGCTAAGAGTGCCTTCACCCACTTGAGCTCCTCCTCCCTAGGGATTCCCTGCTACTCTATCCATCGCTCTGAACACCATTTGAAGTCAGAAAACTGCCCCGCCAGGGTCAGTGTGCTGAGCCCACAAATGCTGACAGCGCTAAGTCAGCAGACACAGTTAGAGATGCAAAGGCATTTATGTAATCTGGGGACAAATTGGGAAGCTCCTGTGAGGTCCTGCAAATCACTTCCCAACTTGAGCTAATGGTTGTGTACGACGGTTTCCTAAGGCATTTGAAAGCCATTTCTATACCTGTACTTCCTTCATTCCCACTCATCAGACCATTTTGGTGCCATGTTAGATTCTGAGTACTCTGATACTTCTTTTAGAATTTTATCGTGAGAATACTTAATATCACATTCTTACACCATGTGTGTCTTTGGGGGTTTTTGTTATTTTTACTTACATTTTTAAGATGGGATTGTCAGCTTGGCGTGGTGGTGCACTCTTATAATTCTAGTATTTTGGAGGCTGAGACAGGAGCATCACAGATTCGAGGCTAGCCTCAGCTACTTAGGCCCTCCGCAACTTAGTGAGATCCTGTTTCAAAATAAATAATAAAAATGGGGCTGGAGGTGTATCTTGGAGGTAGAATGCCCCTGGGTTCAACCCCCAGTGCCAAAAGAAAAAAAAAAGAGATTGTCTAAACATTGTTATACATGGCAAAAATGGAATTAATATTTTGAATTTTTTTTGTGTGGTGTTATGTTTTCTGGTTCTTTGACCCCTTCATCTGCTTCATATTTTTTGGTTGTTTTAAATTCTCTGAGCATAGGGAGCTAGCGTGGCTTACAGTTTGGGTTGTTTTTCTGCTGTTACCTGCAGACATTGTCCTCGTTACAAGGTGGCTGTTACAGGGAACCTTCTTGCAGGTGAACGGCCAGAGTAGATGAGCCAGCTCGGTTCCTCTGACTCCCTGACCCTGCTTGGCAGTTGTTTCCTGCCCAGTCTTCTTCAGGTTACCATGGCCCGAGGTCCTCCGCCAGAGTGTGCTTCATAATCAGCTTGGAGATTCTTATCAGGAAGGTCTGGCGTGGACCCAGGTGCCTGCACTTAAAAACAGAGGGTGGTTCTGACCTGGAGAGGTGGTGGTGTGCCCCAGGAGATGGGCCTCACATAGGTGAAAACACAGGTGAGGAATTGGGAGGGGTTTTTCCACCCAGGGGCCTGCGCTCCCTCCCGGCAGGCAGACAGAATCCTGTCATCTGCCACTGTGATCCCATGGCTCCTGAGTTTGCCGCGGCCACTCTGGCACCATTGGTGCACTGCCCTTCCTGTTCCTCTGCTATTACTGGGCTTCTGTGGACTCACGGTGTCCTCATAGTTTAGGGTCACACATGCTGCCACAGGGCTTTTTGCAGAGAGAGTGTGTGCTTCCAGTTTGGGCTCACATGAGCAAGCCGTTCAGGTTGAGGCTGCAGAACTCTATCACAAATCTGTTTGGCTACAATGTGGGTCAGGTGCTCACTCTAGATACCCGCACCTGTGCTTGAGCTGCTGTCGCAGATGGCCCTGGGATGAACCTGTCCAGGACTCTCGTACCAGCATTTCTTTCTCAGTGTGCCTGCTACTGACATAGACCATTCAGGTGTCTTAGCAACCTTGCTCTCTGTATTCCATAATGGGCTGAAGTAGAAAACAAACTAAGTTTTGATTTAGGAGGCATGGCATGAGTTCCAGTCCTTGTTTGCACTTGTTAGCAGTAAGATTTGGGGTAAGTCATTTAGCCTTTATAAAAAAAATGGGGGCTAATACAGCCTTTGTTGGAGTAGTAGGATAAACTGCAATGCATATGGAATTGTTTTCTAAAGTTAACACAAATGAAAGAGATTGTGACAACTGGAGCTGTCCAGTCTGCCCTCCGTTTTTTTAAACAAATAAGAAACTGTGCTCTGGTAGTTTACTGTGCCTAGGGACATTGTACTTTATTAACAATGCCAGACGTAGAAAGCCAGTCCCTCTGGGTTCTTTTTGTGATGTCTATATATATACTTTTTTTTCAGTGCACACCATCTATTCATGGAACCAGGCTGAATCTTTCTCCCTCTCTTCCTTTAAAAGAAAGGCTTGCCTCTTTGGAACTTGTTTATTTATTTATCTTATATCACTCTGTCATAGAATCTCTTGCCTCTAATGTAAAGTCCAGTTGTTTTCAGTACCTTTACTTCTGCAAAAAAAAATGTGGCTATTATTTCCTTCATCTTAGTTCTAAGTATCTGTTCTCATCCAGTTCTGATGTTCTACTCCTTGTAAGGAGTGTAAACCATTTTCCTTTTACATTTACTTCTTGCCTTTCACATTGGCAAGTCAGAAGGGGGGAGCGCATAAAATAGATTTATTTGGCCTCTGATATGTTTTCTTTAATAGCCGTTTTCTTCGCAGGATGAACCCTTAGCTCTGTTGCCCTCTTTCAGAAGATCCTAGGCTGGCCCTGCACAGAGCTGTTGCAGACAGGCAGGTGCAGAGACGCCTCAGGGGGACGGTCATGGAGAGAGGACTGTTGACCCTGGGTCATCATTCCGAATGGGCCTAAGTGCTGCTCCCCAGTGCTATTACAAGGGCTTTCCAGGAATGTTTGATAAATGAATTAGTGGGATTTCTAAGTTCTTGCCGACCTGAAGAAAGCCCTGCCACAGGCTCCCCTCTTTGTTCACCCATCTGTTATTTCCTGCTGGGGCCAGAAATATAACTGCTGCGGAATTCTCCCAGCTGTGGGTTTCAAAATACTTGGAAGGCGAGAAGGAGCCACCATTTGTTGACTATCTTCTGAGTGCAGGGAGCTTCGTGTTCTCTCTCTCTCTGTCTCTCTGTCTCTCTGTCTCTCTGTCTCTTTCTCTTTCTCTCTCTCTCTTCATTCTCACCTATGCTCTGGAGATGATTTTGAGTATGCCCTCCTCTTTTGCAGATGAAGTGACGGAATCTAAGAAAATTAGAACCAGCCCAAGGTTGACCAGCAGTCACACAGCTAGGATTCGAATTTGGAGCTATCGTCTCAAGAGTCTGTGCTGTAGTCTGTACTCCCAGTACTTGGGAGGCTGAGATAGGAGGACCGCAGGTTTGAGGACAGGCTTAGCAAGTAGTGAGACTCTCATCAACCTAGTGAGACCCTGTTTCCAAATAAGAAATAAAATCAGACTGGGAGTGTAGCTCAAAGGTTGACTGCCTCTCAGTTCAATCCCCCATACCAAAATAAAAAGAGTCTGTGCTCATTAGGCTTCATTAAACAGTCTGTGGTGCTCCAAGTAAAGGGTAGTGAATAGTGAGAAATAAGGTTCTATCTTCCATTTCTACCTACAAGTTTAAGGGAAGTAGGAATTACAGTATATGTAGCCGAGAACCAATCAAATACTGTACCGCCGGCATTGAAGAAGGCTTTATGAGCACCACAGCCCTGTAGCAAGGGCGTGGATTGCTTCCTTTACTTCAGCCAGGAATCTTCTCTGTGCCCAGTGCTCTGCTGAGGAGAAGACTTAAGTACTCCTATGCAAATGGACTCCTACTGATCAATAAGACTTGAGTGGAATAATAAAATATATTATCAGGTGTAAATGCTCAAAGGTACACTCCTGACACTGAAGACCATAGGAGGCAGTGAGAAGAGAGACAAAAGTTGCCAATGTCCGGTTGATGGTCTGTGGCCTGTGAGTATGTGTGTGTGTGTGTGTGTGTTGGGGGGAAGGGGTGATGCCTCTCTTTCCCTGTTTTTCATTTAGGATTTATGGTAGATTGGTTCAGTACAAGGGTTCAGACCAGAAACCACAGCTTCCTGATTCTTTAGCCTCGTTCTTGGTCAACTAGTTATTATCTTGACTCTCCAAGGAGAAGAACATAACCCCTCATTTCTACATTTCCTCCAACACAGAACTCCCCCATAGATGGAGTAAGTGACAGCCTCTCTGAAAAATGCCAGCAAGGCCCAGTCGACTCCATCTTGCATGCCGAGGTGACCTGAGCTTCACTCCCACCATACTCATAGCTCCAACAGTCTGCCATCATCTAGTGATCTCACACGTGTTGTCACTTGACGTGCTGCTTCCCACGAAGGAAGCCATGCAGAGAAGAGAGGCACACGTTAGTATGAGCAGAATGAGAAGATAGGGAAGCCGAGGAGCAAAATGCCAAGATAGATAAAGGCATGCCAATGTCTCAGAGTCTCCTCACTCTGAGACCCCAGCTCTGCGTCTCCCTCAGCCTCTTCATCCAGTGAAGGGTGCTGAGACTTAACAGGATGTCGAACAAATCCTGGGAATAGGAAATAATGAGTTTTGTTATAACAGATAAGATAAATAGCTTTCTTCTGTGCACCAACCGTGATCATACCAGTCAGTGTACTCAACCCTGGCTGATGTTGGAATCACCTGAGAAGCTTTTAAAAAATGCACCGATGACTGGGCGGGGTGATGCACACCTGCAGTCCCAGTACTTGGGAGACTGAGACGGGGGGGATTGCAGGTTTAAGTCCAGCACGTAGTAACTTAAGGGCTGAGGGTGCAGCTCAGTGGTAACACTTAAGAACCTCACCCTGATATGAACTTGGAGGTTTATTCCTCATGACCCTGGCCCGTAGGTATATGTTCCTTTCTGCTTTCCCCAGACAGCAATGCAGCTGGTGTTGACCCTGAGGCTGCCATCCCTGTCTGGATGAGACCTTTCTTTAGTTAGGAAACTAGTGTCCCTGATGCACAAGAGGTGAGAGGGAGTTACACAGTTTTCTAAACCTGTGTTTTCTGGGCTAAGCTGAAATGATCACCGTTTTGAGGCAAAACAGACCTTTGGTAGGTGGCATATATTACCTGAGTGACAATTCAGTGTGGCTTAGCATTCTTCTTACTCTCCTGCTGTTGGCCCTCTAGGCATGTGTAAACAGCCATTTGGACTTGTCACTAACTGTATTCCCAGGACATCTTGTTAACTTTGTTGTTTTGGGTCTGCTTCCCTGGAACTAGACGTACAGTCAGGTCACACAACGGCCATTTTATTTGGAAACTGTATCACAGAAATCTGCATTGGCATTGTGTCTCTGGTGTGTGGGTAATTTTGAAAACCTCGGATTTTACTTGCAAATTCATCCACAGCTAAACCAGCCTCTGCCTTTTCCCCTAAGTCTGAAGAATGCATCCTAGACAAAAGGCCAATTTCAGCTGGCCTTAATTCTCCCTCTGCGGCATTCCTTTAGTTCTGTGTGTTTGAAATTCAAGGCCTGTTCTAGTTTCAAGTACACTTTTTTAGAAGTCTGAAACAGAAATGTATTATTGGACTGATAATGCCTTATGGAGGCCAATAATGGTCTTAAGTACAAGCCACAGTGGTTTTTTTGTTAGTGGCTTAAGTGCCTTTGACTGTTCCTTCTCCTCCACCCCCCCCCTCCTCCTCCCTCAGGTTTTTTGAATCCTATTAAGTAATTCGATATTGCTCTTGTCCTGTGTAATGTAAGCTAACGTTGGCAAAATTGTTGGGGGAGTGCTTTAGGGAAAGAATTTAACACACAGTAGTATAGTTTTGTAGAGACTGCAAATGATTCTTGAACTGGAGAGTTATAAAAAAAAAAAAGGAAAAAAACCCTGAAACCCTTTTTCTTTTAAGTTTAGCATACCCTACAACAATAATTAATTTTAAAAATATTTGGAAGAGAAGATCACACTTTATTCCACTACTTTTATTTATTACTTTTCAATCCTCAATTCTTGCATACATTGTGTTAAACATGTGCCATCCTTAGTAAATACGTTTGCCATGTTGAAATTCACCTTTTCACTTTATAATAGTACAGATAATATTTTATAGTTCTGTAGTCCTCATCATCTTAGGGGCTACATAGTAATTTAATATAGAGGTGTTCCTTAATTTCCTAAGCCATTTCTCTGTTACTAGATCTCCAGAGATGGCTGGCATTTTGGCTAATAACCATCAGGGCTATTGTCTGCTTCTTTGAGTCATTAGCTTTTTTTTTTTTTTCCCTGCTGAGCAATTTCCTTGGGATGCGTTCCCAGAAGTAAGATGCTTGGACCGAGGAAATGGAGAGCAGTCTTTATGGAAATTGTGCGGCCATGTTGCTTTGTCAGAGTTGTGTAGCACCACTAGCCATGGTTTTAGCAAAGACCACTCTTTCTGCTACTTTGGACAACTCTGGGCTAGTGGCTTCCTGATTTTCTCTCGGGAGAGAGGGCCTTGCTCAATTTCCCCTTTAATAGATGTCTTAGGATGTTTTCCCTAGGAGAAAATGTATTAGTCACAGCTGAATTCACTGATTCTGTGAAGAAAATGGATTCCATGCAGTCAGCATAGGAGGTTCCACTCCAACTCACTGCTAGAGTATGGAGAAAAGAATTCTTTCAACATGTAATTCATTTATTGATTACAAATTTTGATTAAAGAAAAGGGGGTTCGTTGAGGTATTACAGTGGTTAAGAGCCTAGCTACAGACGGTTCAACTCCCTGGGTTTGACTTCTAGGTTGTCAGTTTACCTGCTGTGTGATTCGGGCAAGTTGCTTAATATTCTTCATCTACAAAAACATATTCTCGTCATCCCCATCTCATTAGATTTGGGGAAGAATTTTAGGGGGATTGAGGCCAGGTGCATTTTACCTCTGAGCTACATCTCCTGTTTCTATTTTGTTTTTGTGTATGCTTTGAAACAGTGTCTCAATAAATTGCGGAGGCTGGCCTCAAACCTGCGATCCTCCTGTCTCAGCCTTCCAAGTACTGGGATTACAGGAATGCATCACTGTGCCCAACTAGAAGACTCTAATATGAGTCTTCATGTTAACTGTTGAGTGCAGTATCTTGCACAGGCTAAGTGCTCAGTCAGTCTTAGCTGTCCGCATTATATCGTGGCATGCCATTTCTTCAAGGTATGTGAATTGCTTGGTTACTAAAGCTCTTGCTACTCAGTTTTTCCTGGAACTTGAGTAGCCCTAGTTGTTGGCATCTCTACTGGTTTTACAGAGGCTTTCTCAGATGGGCTGTATAAAAAGGGCTGGTTCTACCTTTTGTGTGTCCAGTTAATGGCAACCATTTTTCTCAGTACTGGTAGGTTTAGATTAGCATTAGACCTTCTTATTCTATCTTCCATGTCTCTTGTCCTTGCTTTTTATCCTACTTTTCTTTTTTCTGTGCTGCATTTTTAGGATAATTTCACTAGATATATATTCCAGTTCACTAATTCTCTCATCAGCTCTAAATAATGTTGAGCCATTCCTTTAATACATTTTTTTAAAGTATTGTTTTATATCTATTCATAATGTCTTGTTCTTTTCTCATTTTTACTCTTTAGATCTTTATTATTTTTTTTTTTTACAAATTAACTCAATTTGGGGAATAATTAATTCTCTGTTGTTCATATCTACCGATCCTTACTTTCTGGAATTTTTATTCTTTTATTTTTAGGAGGTGATTTCATTATCAGGAGAAGGCCTTATTTGAGGCATTCTCCTCCAGAGTGCTTTTGCCTTTGGTTCTTTGAGGTCCCTCTGGCTCCTGACCTCTTTCTTTTAATTTTAAAACATCTTTTAAAGTATCTCAAACTTACTGAAAATTGGTGAGTTCAGTGCACAGAACTCACCACCACCATTACCATTTGAGATTAAGTTGCTGATGTGATGTCCCTCACCTCGGAATGTCCAGATCGATTTTTGTAATGACTTTCTAGCTTGCGAGTCCTTAAGTACATACAGGTGGAATCCTTCGCTAGTGGTTATGCAATCTCTAGAGATCCTGGTCTTCACGTAGCTTCCCCTTTTTTGCTTTGACTGTACTCATCCAACCTTTCTTAAAATGCTTTTCTTTTCCTTTGATGCTGGAAGGACAGTGAGTCCACCTTCAATGGGACATTCTTCCTGACCTTCCCAAACAGCGCTCCTGCAGCCCTCTGTATTCGTAGTTAATTGGTGTAAATGTGGTACACCGGCGCTGTCGTCTACCATGCTTCTGAAAGGAGTACATGTACTCTTCCTCTTGTTTGTGTAATCTTATGGGGTCAGGGAACACACCCATTGATTAACATCAGTGCTTAATAAATAAATTTTTGACGTGGATTGAAACAAAATGAAATAATCACATGAATATCTGAATAACAATTCAAGAATATAGTTATTTCTAAAAAGGGGTTTAGCTAACCGTTGCTTGCCAGTTTTGAAAGGAGGGACTACCCAGGCCAACAAGGTCAGAAGTGGTGCTCAGGCCAGTTCTTGAAGCAGGCAGAGGAGGCCAGGGTAAGTTCTCCTGCCTGTCGGCTGCCTGATGCAGCACGGCCTCTGCTGATTGAGCAGCCAGAGAGCTGGGCTAGCCTCAGACCCATGTCCATCTGTCCTGGGGACCACAGGATTAAGTAGTTACCCTGGCAACATCTTCCTACCAGGTGAACTGTGCAGGTGAGGGTGGCATCAGCACTCCTCTATTTAGGACATTCGGGTGTTGAAACCCGCTGCCTGACCAGCATTCCTGATTTGATTTGCCTCTAGGTTAAGCCCAGCTCTGATGTTTCCAAGTCTCCTCTTACCTAGAAGTAGTATTCAAGCAATCCATGTATTTGTCTCTCCATCTCCACACCATGTCATGTCTCCATTATGTTCAGGAATTCTCTGCCTTTTCTAGTTGTGGTGGCAATTTTTTTTTCTTTCTCATCAATTTTAACATGGGCTAGAACCTCACTGTTATCACTGTCTCCAGTAGAGGTGTGTAGTGAGAAGCATAACTTGAACCATAGGTCTACTATTTGATACCTGTGTGACCTGAGCCATTTGTCTCAGGTCACACAGGGACAAGCCATTTAACCTCTCTGAACCTCAGATTTCTTACCTGTGAAATAAATAGTAATGCCTACCTCTCAAGGTAAATAGGTTTTAAAACAGATTGATATTTGTAAAGTGTCTTCATGTGCCTAGCTCATAAAAGGCCCTCAAAATTGGTAGTTATTACAGAAGGCATATAGCTAGTAAATCAGCCCTTGCCAGGTTTTGGAGCAAGGCATTGCTGAGTTTAATTCCCTGATCTTGCTACTTAATGGGTCTGTGAATGGCAGAGGTTAATGATACTGAATTTGTAGGATTGTTGGGAGACTTACATGAAAATTAGAATGCCATTTCAGTTAGTGAACAGAGGCTCACTGAAGCTTGCTCAGAGGTGGTGATGATAGAAAGGGGATTACCCCCCCCACCCCCCCGCTAGGTCTCTCCCATTGTTCTGCATCTCTTTCATTCTCTTGTCTCACCTGGACTTGCCCCCGCCTTGTGTATCTTTTCTCTCTTGCTTAGTCATAGTTGGTGCTTCTTCAGTAAGATTTGTGCATGGCTGATTATGGCTTCTTCTTCTTCTGCATTTCTCTTTTCTAGTTCAAATTCTTGAGAGGATGGGATCCAGATACCCTAGTTCATCTTTCTTTCCAACCCCACCATGGGTTGCTGGGTCAAGCCACCATCCCTGGTCCATTTAGCTGTAGAGCTAGAGGGAAAATGTGAGCCCTTTTTACATCTATTTCTAATCTGATCTTTGATTAAGGTTTTTTTTTTTTGTTGTGATAAACACACATAATCAGACACAGTATGCCAAGTAAATGGGACTTATTCATATTGGTAAATGTGGTATATATTTTGAGGTGATCCTTTCCTATATTTCCTTGCTACACAAAAGCAAATATTCTCATGGCAAGAGGTTAAGGGTAACTATTGGTTTGAGAAGAGTGTTTCTTGTTTTGTTTTGTTTTCCTCTTGATGCAAAGCAGACCTTCTGTTGGAATGTAGCAAACTCTGGTACAATGAGTCAGGACTTCCACTGGTTTGCATTTTTCATTAGCGTGTCATTCAAGGAGATCCTGTCTTTGGGGTCATGGAACAGGCCTCACTGTTTATCCTTCTGCAGAAGCAAATATTTGAAACATTTAATAATGCATCTGAAGATAAACTCGTGTTTGAGGGCTATTCTTCTCAAGCTTTGGGGGGAATTTTCAATGTAGCCTTTTAAATAAATATTTTCAAAATTTTGTGATAGCCTTTATGCCAGTATGGATCATGGAAAATGAGAGGCTCTTAGAGGCTAAATATTAAAAGAGACTTGAGGAACTAGGAATTCCAACTGACATTCAAAGACCACTTTCTTTGTAATTACTAAATAATTATTTTTCATCCCAATGTTTACTGAAAATGATGATGAATAAACCTTCTGTTTAAGCTGTGTAGAACCCCACATGTTATTTTTTTTTAGTAGCACTAGAAACATGAAGACTATGAAACAAGTTTTTTTTTTTTTCTCACATGCTGAGAAAAGCATTAGCAAAGGAAAAAATATGCATAGTTTGTATTGACCATGTCTAGCAGCTATTTTTAATAGTTTTTGCAGTACTTATAAAATTCATGTTTTTTCCTTTTATACCTATTAGCCATATTCATTTTATTCATCCTGCAAGTGTGTGTTGTCATATAATATTTGTGATAGTTGCTGGGAATGGAAGGTCAGCTATCAGTCATAGGACTAAGAAAAAATAAAAAATGAAGATAGGGTAGGAGATCCCTTGACTATACTCCTGACCCTTCTGTCCCGAGGGGGCTTCCTTCTATATGATCACACACACTGTTTGCATCAATCTTTGAGGTTTTATAGTGTGCCAGAGATTGTTTTTATAGGTTGAATAGATGATCATCTTGAGATATTTCCACTTGAGGGTTATTAGCCTCTAATTTAGTCAGACCAACATGGGTATTTGATACCTCATGTATAATGTCTTCCTGGCCACCTTTCTTCACAATTCGAGATGTTGATTACCCCAAGCCTCCCACCACCCTACACTATTCTTTCTGGTCCTTCTCAGTCGTACCCCCTTGAGGTAGAGTTGGAGTTTTAGGAAGTGGCTGTGTCATCATTTTGGGTGGAAGATGGTGTATGGGCAGAAACCCTCTTGAAAATTACTTCGGAAGATTCCTCGTTGGAAACCAACACATGGGGGTTGTGTGTTTCTCCTCCAGGATGTTATTTGTTCCTGTGAGTGCCAGATGAGGTGATTGCCTTCTCTTTAGGAGCTGTGGTGCCAGGTGTACACATAAGTAGTCATGCATACATATGTTTACAGTCTGGAATCACTTTCCAGGTGGGTAAGATCTTGGAATATGAGAAGGTATGCCAGCAGCTAAGGGGCCAGCAGATACCTTAATCATCCTCCACAGCCTCGCTGACATGGCCACCACATGGTAGATCTGCAGGTAGAGATGCCCACGCTTTTCCACTAGTAATTACTGCCCCACAAGAACGTATAATTGAATCAGTATGAACTACTGAAGTTCCTTGAAGAATCTTGAAACTTACTGGAACTGTTGTTTTATCTTATACCCTGCTGTAAATCCTCCCTCAGCTTTTACTCAGATTTAATTATTCATCATTACATACCCTGTAGTGTCACAGAAATATCAGAAAACATTGGGATTACCTACTGAAGGGAAAGAAAAAAATTGACTTTCAATGGTCTTTTCCCCTGACTTCTTGGACAATGTATAAGTGAATAATGTTTGTCTGTAAAAAAAAAAAAAAGAAAGACATTCTCTATCAGTTATTCCACATTATTATTATTATTATTATTATTATTTGGAGTAACTTGTAAGGTATTTGTTTTAATCCTTAGGGTAGCTGATGACTGATAGATAAATGTGGTTAATTTGAGAGCCTTAACATTTCTTTATCCTCACAAAAAATGTCTTGGAATACTTGCACTATAAATGTGTGAGGTTCATTGAACTAAGACCTAATCCAGCCTTATATGATTTCTTTTGCAGGTAAGAATATCATAGAAACATAGACACTGCCCACTCCATTCCACTATAAGAAATGAAAATTTATAGGAGTCATGTGACAATATTGCCTAGCTAATTTGTGGGCAAGCATGACACAAAAATGATAGTTCATTAGATGGGATATTAAAGAATAACTTTTCTAATTTATGTTGATTTTACTTGAAACTTTTGTATATTCATCAGAAGCCCATAAAGGGTACTTGCTGGATTGGAACCCTGCCTTCTGATACTGTTTGTTTGTTTGTTTCTTGGTTATGTGCCACAGCGGTAAGAGAAAAGTCAAGTCAGCAGAAGAGGCCTTCCATCCATGGGATTTCAGTGTTTACAAAAGAGGACTGGCAAGGGCTTAAAGTCAATTTTAAGCATTTAAGTGCCTACTTTGAGGTTTTCTTTCCACAGCAGTAACTCATGAGAAATTACTTCAGTTATTAACTAAAATGAGAGGGAACAAATTTAAAAGGAATAGGAAATGGGAGGATGTTTGAAGCTTGCTGGGAGCAAATAAAGACTTTGGGGGGAAATCCCAAGGGAGATTCTCTCATATTTAGTAATCCCAAGGCATGAAGCAAAAAAATGCATCCCATCCTAGTGCGTGAGTCACCACTTCGTTTCCCTGAATTACAGGCAGATTGTTATTTCTTAAGTCGCTCGGGTCATGAATTTTGTGAACCATACTCTGGGGAATTTTTTTTCTTTCTTCCAAGAGTTCCTTTTGTACTCTCTCTCAGCCCTCAAAACATTAAAAAATATATACTCTTAAGGAAAGGGACAGATGCCTCTTTGGAATTTATTTTTGGAATTGTTGGGGTAGGGGAGTAAGAAACATGGGAATTGAGACAAGGACATTTCATGATGTTTTGGGGAGGAAGTCAGCAAGTCGATCAAGAGCCACATATATATGTAATGAGAGAATTAAAAAACTGTTGCATTTGGAATATCAGAGAGCTATGAGAAAGATAGCCATGTGTGGAGATACGTTCTGAGAACAATACTACTTATTGAGTGCCTACTGCATACCAAGCACTTGCAGCATCTCTGATCCTCCCATTCACCTCTCATTAAAAAGAGTGGGATGAAGATCCTGAATCCCAGAGGGATAGGAGACATGCCTATACTCAGAGCCATTCAGAGGGAGGGCTCTGGTGTCTGGCCTGGTTTCACAGTACTGACATGAAACAGTTGGAAAGTAGTGAAGGACATACTCAAGGGTTAGAATCCATCCATGGCACTTGAGCACGGAGGTGGTGAGGAAGTATCGGGGTGTTCTGAACACAGCTCCTGTTCAGATAACTCACTCAAAAGGGGATGAGAGTGAGGGTGGCTGGCTTATTAAATATGCAGGGCAGTGGGTGTAAATAGGGACTGTCCTTAGCAGAGCCTCCTGAGTCACACTCTTCATAGAGGAAGTAGACGCGGGGGTGGCTGATTGACATTGACATTCTCCTCCAGCATCCTCAGTGTATCCTGACATCTTACAGCCTGGAACTCTTGCCCAGGCAGCAGTTGTCCAAGGTAGATCATAGGAGGCCTTGTGACCTTAGACCAGACCTCAGTGACTGGCGTGGAACATAAAATGGTCTCTCCTTAGGCCTCGCTGATTGAATTCCAGAGAAGAGTGAGTTCGGCTCGCTCAAGGGATTTTCTAGACTTCTCAGCTGCTATTATAAATCTCCCAAGGTTTTAAATGTTATCCAGTTTAAAACTTATAAAAATATTATGCAAACTGTTTAAAACATCCAAAGCAAGTTTAATTTGAACAAAGGACATTTCATGTGTGTTCTCTAATCCAAGTAACAGATTTTCTTGAATCTTATAAACCAGGTTTGTATTACCCAGAGTGTATTATGCAAAGTACTGGTTGTCAAATTAGTAGGTCCTTCTAAAAAATATAGGGGAGGACTGAGTGATGCTTCTGAGGACAAGGGAGTTTGGGAAATACTGCGGTAAACAGAGCACTATAATAATATATATTATATATAATATATTATTATAATATATTATATGTGATTCACTCTTGAATCACATGGCCTTTTAACGTATTAATGCTCTGTGCATCTTCACACTTACTGTCTGTGTTCTCTTTCTGACAGCATTTACTGAACTAGCTAGGCACAGATTCTGAGGAATACTGATCTAAGTGGATACAGTAGGCCCTCCATACCCTTGGGTTCCACATACGAGATTGAAAATATTGAGAACTAAAGCTGCATCTGTACTGAACACATATACTGTTTTTGTCATTATTCCCTAAACAGTGCAGTATGGCAACTATTTACCTAGCACTTACATTGTATTAGATATTATAGGTCATCTAGAGATGACTTAGAGTATATGAGAGGATTGTGCAGGTTATACGCAAATGCTGCAGCATTTCATGTAAGGACTTGATTATCCCCAGGGGTCCTGAAACCAATTCCCAGGGGGTCCCAAGGGATGACTGTAGTTCTCAAAATTAAGGCTAATCTAAATATGAGAACATTCTTAAACCCTGTACCTCACCACAGCTATCAAACAAAAGCTGATGGAATGAATTATTCATTGTGAAGTACTGCTCTTCATGTCAAGTCCTCCAGAGGAGTGCTTTGTGGAATCTTAACCAAACTCAAATACAATTTATAGTAGTTGCACAGCGGCTGGTTTTGAGCCACTCTTCTGTTCATAGTAGACCTCGTCATCTGATACTTGGGAGATTGCTCACTTTTAAGAGGTAGGGTAATTTGGAGGATCTCTGGAATGTATCACTTGACATCGTGCTAAGTAGGAAGGGGAAAGACCTTACTTGGGTGTGTACATTATGCTGCTTCCAAGGAGTGTCCACTAAACATATTCTTACTGTTTCATGAACATGGGCATTTGGAAAGCAGTCAACTTTTTATGACATTATAGATTATAAGAAGGAATTCTTTAGCACTCTTAGTACTCCAGCTCATTTTTTTTAATGTTGGCCTTAGAAATGGAACAAGCCATTAGTATCTCTTTAATTTTATTCTCATTAGTAAACAAATCATTCAGATGAAATTTGGCCCCTTCCCTTTACAGTATAGCTCAATCCACAAAATGAATTTAATAAATGCTTTTTTATTTATGAAGAAAACTGAAGTTTCTTTATCCTTTCTGCCTGTAGACTGTATTTTTTCTTAAATATTTTCTAAATTTTACCACATGCTTTTTGGGATAAATACATTTTTTTCCTTGGATCCCCTAAGTGTTGCACTGTAAAGAAGCATTCATGTTTTAAAACTTGTTGAATCTAGCTACCTAATAAATGTGATTGAAGTGAACTATCACTGAGGTCAGGAGGGTCTCTGCAGTCCTCAGCTCTGGGATATTGTGCTCCCCTGGATATTGTCAGCTGAATGAATTTTTAGGGTGGCGATGGACGTTTTCCAAATGCTCTGTGGTTGCACACCTATTTCTTTTTTTTTTTTTTTTTCTTCATACTAGGGATTGAACCCAGGGGCATTCTACCTCCAAGCTACATCTCCAGCCCTATTTTTTTATTCTTTATTTTTGAAACAGGGTCTCACTAAGTTGCAGAGGGCCTCACTAAGTAGCTGAGGCTGGCCACAAACCCAGATCCTCCGGTCTCAGCCTCCCAAGTACTGGGATTACAGGGTTGCGCCACCACGCCTGGCTTGCACGCCTATTTCAAGCAAGTTTATGATACCAAAAAGTCTGACTGCTCAAGACTTGAGAGAATGCTCATGCACATTACAGAACCTCTCATAAACACAAGACTTGACATCTAATGAAAACATCTCTCAAGTATTAATGAGCATCTTGAGGAAATAGAGTTTAATGTCAAAGATTTGATTTGTAGAAAACTGCAACTCTTATAAACAGGAAGAGATTCTTTATGAAAACATCACTCAGTGGTGGTGGTGAATAATGTTTGTCAGTAGCCTGGCACAGTGGTGCACGCCTATCATTCTATGACTTGAGAGGCTAAGATAGGATGGTTACAGGTTGCAGGCCACCCTGGGCAACTTAGACCTTTTCAAAATAAAAAATACAAAGGGCTAAGGCTGTGACTCAGTGGTAGAGTGCCTCTGAGCTCAATCCTGAATTATGCCTGAATACCACTGTACAAAAACCAAAAAATGTTCATTAGTGCTTTTGGACAAAGCCTCATTCCTCAAGTATTCTGAATCAATAGGTCCCTGGGTCTGTAAACATTTTCCCTCTAATGAGGCATTCCTCCTGACTTGACCATCTTCAGGGAGCTTTATTTGAAAGGGTGCATGTTAAGGACCAGTTTGTGTGGAGGTGGGCGGGTGGCTAAGGGGGAGCGGTCGTTCTGCACTAGCCATAGAATCCTTTTAAGAAACGTACACTTTGAGTTAACCACCATCCTAAATTGCACTGAAATGTAATTTGCAAGAGAATTAGTTAGATCTTTGTGACATTTACTTAAGACTTTTTTTTTTTTTTGTCAGTAGTATGCCTTACGGATATCATGAATTATTAATACACTAAAAAAATCACTGATGCCTGATGATACTTCATAATCATGTTTAAAAGCACTCACACAACTCGAAAGTATCTTTGTTAAAAACAACTTTTTGCTATTTGACATCTATGCTGAGAATTGGGCTTTCATAATAACGACCTTCAGTTATGAAAGTAGGAAAAACTAACTGTTAAGCTAATGTCCAACAACATAAATGTAGGGGAAGCAGGTGATACATCAGAGTGATGTAATGCCGTGGGGCCGCCAAAGGACGACCTTACAGAATAAACTATGCCAGATACTTTGCAGCCTAATATGAAGTGCAAAAAGCAGAGTAGAGACTGCATGTAATATATATAGAGAGAATACGCACACAAACAAAGATAAGTCAATCCAAAGAAGGGCATTTTGGAATGGTGGAGTTATGAGTAAAGCTTAAAATTTTTATTTTCAGATTGCTTGACAGGATGTTAAAACAAACTTGTCTGGCTGGGCACAGTGGCACATGCTCGTAATCCCAGTACTTTGGAGGCTGAGATAGGAGGATCCTAGGTTTGCAGCCAGTGTCAGTAACTTAGCCAGACCCTGTTTCAAAATAAAAAAATAATGTAGGGTTGGGGGTAAGGCTTTGGAGGCAGAATGCACCTGGGTTCAATTTCCAGTACCACAAAAAATAAATTAATTTTGGAGTTTTTCTTTTTGCCAGTAAAGCAGGTACTATAAGTGCTGTGTGATAGGAAACAGACTCAAAAATTGTGTGTGTGTGTGTGTGTGTGTGTGTGTGTGTGTGTGTGTGTTTAACCAGGCACGGGGATCCACCCCAGTGCCTAAATCATGCTAGTAGGCAAAGTGTTCTACAATTGAGCTAACCTCCAGCCCCCAGGATATATATATATATATGTATATAAAAATAATTTTTTTTCTTTTAGTGATGTAGTAGCCTTAAGACTGTAGGATACCTGCAAACAGAATAATTTTTTTTAAGAATTAAATTTTGATTTGGAAGTTGAATTTCAAGGCAACATGTATTACTCATACAAGCTTAGCGTTACTTCATTTCTCTAGAGAGCCTTAATTTCCTTGGAAAGGAAAGGTGGTGGTAATACTTAGTCAGTTGGGAAAATCAGCTAATTATTAAAGCTGAAAATCCACTTGTTTTATTTATGAACAATGTTAATGCCATTCAGTGTCACCCAGTACTCTAAGCTTAAAGTTATTAGACTGGTTGTCACTGCTTAAGAAAAACACGTCGGCATCCTCAGCAGTGACCTTCTTAAACACTGAACAGTGGTGTTGTCTTTTGTGTACAGATTAGCAGACAGCTCCTGGGCTGTTTTTGCCAAGTCTTAGTCACTTTTCCCATAGTGCTGTAAGAATGGGTGGCAGTCAGAAAATATTTATTGAATCATTCTCCATGTATAGGACTCCAGGATATTTATCTTCATGATTTTTCCTGAAATATTTGAGAAGAGTAAAATCTTACGGGGCTAAAGTTATAACTCTGTGTTTGAGCACCCTCTGGGTTAGATCTCTAGCATCACGAAAAATTTAAAAATGTAAAATTTTAGGTTGGTTAATAGAGCATTGGTTTTCAAACTTTTGTGCATTTTGTTTGTAAAATTTTTTAAGCATGTATTACATCTTCATACATATATACACACACAAATTCTCTGTGTACTAGTACTATATGATTACATAACATAAAAACTACAGTTGTAGTATCTTTCTTCCCATATTACTGTAGAATGTCTTTCATAAGATCTAGGAAGATCTCCAGTCAAAAGAGCTATTCTGAACAGAAAGTTCTGTATCTAGAGCTCCCTTCTCTTTACTCTCTATCCACATAAAAGGTGTTTTTCCTATTTACTTCTTTAGAACCTTGGAAAAACAAATCAGTGCCTACACCTGCAAATTCTAGCTCACATTTGTTGAGGGCTTGCTCTGTTTCAGGTGCCTTGTAAGTACTTTATTTACATGATTTCATCACTTAATCCATGTAACTCTGAGTTACCTAGTATCCGTGTTTTGCAGATAAGGAAACTGAGGCACAACCGGACTATGTAACTGGGCCAGGTCTTGTAATTTAGTATGTTGCAGAGGTGGGATTTGACTCCATGCAGTCTGGTTCCAGATTCTGTGCTCTAAGCTACCATCGTGAAATCCCAGCATCTACTTGGTAGCTATGTGATTCTGTATCTTAGATAAAACTATATAACAAGCCCAAAAAAAGTATAGCCGTCAGCAGCTTATTTTAGAGCCATTGGGTCAAGACCTAGACATATAGCTCCTGATAAATTATTCTGTTTCTTAAAAGATGCAATTCAGGGAATATCTTTCTGTTTTGGGTCTTAGTTTTCTTAAGAAACTCTCATTATGTTACAGCATGGAAATGGTGTTTTTGTGACTTTTTTTTTCCCCCTTTGTCTTTAAATACCTTCCTGTACCTATAATTATTATTTTCCCAAGATTGGAGCAGAAATTGCTTCTAGATGAAAGAGCCATGGTGTTCGTGGGTGGGTGTGCTACTCCGAACTGTAGAACTACAACAGAAATTAGAGGTTCACAAGGTAATTGCTGTGATTACAGTTTTCTTCCTGGCCCCAGACAGGAGCTCTTGAAACACAATATTCTACTAATTTTTTAAATGTACAATTTGCAAAGCGACACGGAAATTACCGAGAGTATGCACTATTTCTCCCCCCCTTTTCAATGAAAGTTTAATATATCGTTGGGTCTTTTGAAATTTCTGAGGGAAAGCAGGCATTGTATGAATTACAAGACATTGTTAAAAGGCTCAAAAATAAGTCAACCTCCTATTATTATATATGGAAATTATTTTAAAAGAAAAGTTTTTCCTAATAACAATACAGCAACAGCTTTTAAACATCTCTATCTGAATGTATATAATTCTAGGTAATTCACATTGTTATAAGAAATGTAATTTTACATTCTAAATGATGGTATTTTATAAGATGTGCATATATCACATAATAGATATTTGGTAAATGGAGTCTTTTATCCCTTCTAATTGTATAAATAACTTTTAGTAAGCCCTCCTGTATTTGATTCTATTTTACTATTTCACTGTTGTTGGATTTAGGTTATTTCTAAGTTTTCCTCTAAAGTGCTGCTAACAGTCATGTAGAGTATTTGACAAGTCTTTTTTTCCTTTTTCTCTACTACTGAAAAGTAGAGTATTTGACAAGTCTTTTTTTCCTTTTTCTCTACTACTGAAAAAGTGGAGGTAGTTCTTTTGATAGGAATTGTCAGGAGTGGAATTACTGTGTCAAATATAATAAGCAAGTTTTGTCACCTAAAATGCAATTAATTTGTTCTCTATTTTGGATTCTGGATCTTATGGTATAGATACAGAATGCCCCCTTGATAAGCTCATGTACTGGCAATGCAAAAATATTCAGAGGTGAACTAACAAGGGATCTGACCTCGTTAGTGGATGAGTCCATTGGTGGATTCATAATTTGAATGGATTTACTGGGCGGAAACATTGTCAGGTACAGTGTGTGGCTGGAGAAGGGAGGTCACTTGGGGGGGTGGCCTTGGGGACTATACCTGTCCCTTGTCCCTTCTGGCAAAAGAACAGATTTTTCCCTCTTCGTTATTTTATCTTGGTTTTGTTTGCTCAATGAAAATTGATTGCACTCATTTATCTTTTTCTGGATAGCATCTGTTCTTGACCACAGAAAATCATGAGACCGCTAACTGATATGCATAGTGTGTATATGTATGTGTGTGTGTGTGTGTGTGTGTGTGTGTGTGTGTGTGTGTGTGTGTGTATATATATATATTTTTTTTTTTTTTTTTTTTTTTTTTTTTTTTTTTTTGCAGTACTGGGGATTGAACTCAGGGACATTCTACCTCCAAGCTATACCCCCAGCCCAATTTTTTATTCTTTATTTTGAAACCTGGTCTCACTAAGTTGCAGAGTGCCTCACTAGGTAGCTGAGGCTGGCCGCGAACCCAGATCCTCCGGTCTCAGCCTCCCAAATGCTGGGATTACAAGCATGTGCCACCACACCTGGCTTCATAGTATATTTTTTTGAAACCTAACTTTGTTAGATTTCTTTTTAGCTTAGAGTTTTCTTCCTTGATATTCCAACAAACATTGTTCTACAGGTATACAAAAATAAAAACAAAGTATTCTCATTTCAATTAATGATGTTGTCTTAATTGGAGTTTCTGAGAAGTTAAACACATTTCCTTAAAGCATCCCAGTCTCTGATGTTCCGATACACATTGAGTATCTCCAGGAGGAATAGATTATCATGTAGTATTTTCCCAAATGCATCATGAACTCTTCTCCCCCTGAACAACTTTCCAGCATCTCTGAGAAATTGTTTTCTTCAGATGATGGTACAGAAGCTGCTGTTTTAATTCATTTGGTTTTTTTGTTTTGTTTTGTTTTGTTTTGTTTTGTTTTGTTTTGCGGTACTGGGGATTGAACTCAGAGGCATTCTACCTCCGAGCTACACCCCCAGCCCCATGTTTTATTCTTTATTTTGAAACCGAGTCTCACTAAGTTGCGGAGTGTCTCACTAGGTAGCTGAGGCTGGCCGCGAACCCGGATCCTCCGGTCTCAGCCTCCCGAATGCTGGGATTACAAGCGTGCGCCACCACGCCCGGCTTCATTTGGTTATTTTTTAACCTGATAAGTTTTTTCATGAAAAGCAAACCTTCGTTTTTAATGATGTCTTCTTCATACAAATACGTACCTGGAATTTCTTGTTCTCCTCTGTCAAATTAGGTCTTTCTCTCTGTAAAAACATTATGTTAAACAATGACCAGCTCTTCATTCAGTCAGCAGCTCCAGGGTCTCTTTTTGGTGAATAAACAAGGGGTCTGAACTCTTAACCTAGGAGAAGCCACCATGGGCTTACAGCTAGCATTCCCTTCTGTCCCCCAAAACTGGGGAGGGAGATGAGCCAGCTATGGGAAGCTTACTGTGTGGCACACTTGCACATGAGAAGAAGTGAAATAGAACGTGTTATTAGTTGGAGAGACAGTTAAACATGGCAGAAGGAACACAGACCTTGAAGTTAAGAAAACAAGCCACTGTAGTGTTCCAGATTTTAAAGCTAGAGAGTAACATGATCAGGTTGATAATTTAGAAACACTGCATTGTTATAGAAGAAGGGTGGGTGGGGACGTCCAGGATGCTGTTAAAGGACCTGGCTGGGGCATTATCAAGTCGTACAGTGAGGCAGGAGCAGTCGGAAGGGGTTTAAGAAATGCTATGGAGTTAGACTTGGCAGCACGATATGGCCTTCTAGTTACAGGGGGGGAAAATAGAAGGAATACCATTTTGGTTTCCAGCTGAGCACCATGATGATGTCCACTGAGGTGCTAAATGGATAGGGAGGGAGGGAGAGGATTTGGATGAGGCCTTGAGTTTGGGGTATGGTTCCAGACAATTGGCTTGAACCCCAATAGAAACACTTCAGTTCTACTCACATGATGCCCAGCTCATTGACCCTTGCCTCCCAGTCTCTCTCCTTTACCTTCTGATCCCAACATGTCAGCCAGAGTCATTTTTCTCAGGGCCAGAGCTCACCAGCTTGTTCTTCTGTAACCCCAGTGACTCCATCTTTGTCCTCAGATTAAAATCCAAATTCCTTGCCCTGGCCTTTTTTCTCCCTGCGTCATCCGGCTTGCGTCTCTGTCCTCACACAACCCCTTGCTTCAGCCACCTGATCCCCTTGATGCTTGAGATCAAGCATATCTCTTCTTGGAATTGTTGGCGCACACAGCTATTTTCTGTGTCTCCCACCTTGAAGAGGACAACAGCCTCGTCTTCACCAGGTGGTCCCACATCGAGTACAGACCTCAGCACCTGGGGGTGTGGCGCGTGGTGGTGGCGGAGCCTGATCTCGGGGTGTTTCTGGCCACTCTCCTGTCTATGGGCCATAGATGGGTTAGAAATTTTAGGAAGAGAAGCTCTTTCTCTTTTATAAATAAGCTCCTGTTTTCTTCGTGGGTCCCAAGGGTAAGCCCACCAGCTCTTTTAAAGAATTTTCCACCAATCAGTCTCAGTGGTGTTCAGTCAGTCACCAATATTTTAAAGGGCACCTAAAAGCTTCCACAAGCCTCTGCATCTTCGACTGCTGTTGTGACTGGTTTTTAATATTAAGCCTATTGTCTGTGTGCCCGTATGCAGTGCACATGCCAGGAGTCAGCTTAGTGAAGAGAAGCCCCGTGTCAAGGCAGAAGTTCTCGGGTCCCCTGAAGGCTGCAGATGTGAAGCCCAGTGACAGGACCCTCTATGATTTGGGCTGACACCCGCTATGCTGAGCAGAATATTTAGCAGTGGAGCTGCATGAGATGGCCGATAGGCAGCTCAGGTCTGACTGCTCCGGCAGCATCACCCAGCAAGCTGCTGGTTACTTCCTCCTTCCCTCTTGGCCCTGGATGTCACCACCCCTCACCTTGAGAGCTGCTTCGGTTCTCCAGGAAAGCATCAAGAGCAGTTCCTCTTGGCCCCTTCACACCAGAGAACCGAAGAGGAAGAAAAATCACTGAATCCTTTTCTAACCTCTTTTTGGTACTAGGATTGAACCCAGGAGCATTCTACCTCTGAGTTACACCTCTAGCCTATTTCACTTTTTTTGTTTTGAAACAAGGCCTCACTAAGTTGCAGAGGGCCTCGTTAAATTTGAGTCCGGCTGTGAACCTGCGATGCTCCTGTCTCAGCCTCCCAGTACTGGAATTACAGGTGGCACCATGCCCCGACTTTTCTGGCTTTTCAAAAGTGTTCTTTATACTCTGGACCCCACTGTGTCACGTTGAAAGGTTGGAGAGCAACATGAGTCTCAGTACAGGCTTTAAGGTCAAGAAGACCAGGCTTGAGAGTTTTGACTTTCTCTTACAAGCTGTATGATCTGGAGTCACCAGAGCTTCTGTTTCTTTATCTATAAAAATGGGTAATGCTTTATGTTACCATCAGGATTAAATAAGATAATATGTAAAACACACTTTGCCATTTTTATCTTCCTCAGTATGGGAGAGAAGGAAAGGGAGAATGAGCTAAGATAAGACTCTGACAACCATCAGGAAAGGAGAAGCAGGACTGTCTGACTTGGTGGTGTGTGAGGAAGGCACCAACAGTACCATTAGTATCAAAGAGGACAACTAACTCGAACTAACCTGACTGCAGTCGCACAGCCAGTAAGTGGTGGCCAGGCAGGAAGTACACAGTCTCCAAAGCCTCAGTGCCTGGGTTGATGGACAGTCACATTTCTTCTTTAAGATGGTACCTGATTCCACAACGACGCTTTGCTTCTTCCGAGAGGCAGAGCCTGGACCACACACAAGGGCTAGTTGATGGCTAGCACGCTGATGATCACGTAGAGCTGTGGGCAGCCTTGCTGGTGAGGTATGCCACAAGTCATGGGTCCACAGGGGTTCCTGGTGACTAGGCGCAGAGAATGCACTTCCCAGAGGAAAGCAGGGCCGGGCTCAGCCCTCACAGATGAGTTAGGTCTCTCTACAGAGTGTATGGAATGGCTGGCCTTTGTAGTGACAGGTTTGGCTTTAAGGGTCTTGATGGGGATCTGTTGTTTCAC
The DNA here is from genome assembly GCA_004027655.1 of Graphiurus murinus. Classification (NCBI taxonomy): domain Eukaryota; kingdom Metazoa; phylum Chordata; class Mammalia; order Rodentia; family Gliridae; genus Graphiurus; species Graphiurus murinus. The sequence goes on from PVLC010000468.1 coordinate 122,266, forward strand.
TTTCTGTGTTCTCTGCTGGATTCTGCCATCAGTGCAAAGGGCACAGTGATGCCCTCGCCTCCCTCTCACTCCTCCAAGGCCTCCCTGGGCCTGCTTCTCTCATCTGTAGAAGGGGAGGCCAGGGAGGGAGGGAAGCAGGCCCTCCACCCCACACAGCTTCCTTTTGTTGGTGTTGTATGTAGGGCTTCTATAAGTTTTCCTGTGCAATCTCAGAGTAGTTAATTGAGGGAATGTGTTTCATCCAGGTCCTAGGCCTTCACAAGGGAACAGAAAATAATCTTATCATTGTTGCATCATGGAAGTGACTGACTTCTGAAAGGCACGGTGAGGCGTGGGGACCATTCTACCCACAATAAGCTCTGGGGAGATTAAAAAATCAGTATTTCTACATACGTCACCCAAGCAAAACCATACGCTGCCATATTTGCCATAAGGTGGTACTTCCTTCAAATGATTAGCATAAACACTGAGGTTTAAAGTAGCATATGAGAAGTAACCAGCATTATGGCATACTAGATATATTTCAAACACGTGTAATTCTAGATCCTTTTAATACAAAGGCAGATTCATTTAACTAATGCATATTAAACCTTACTCTGGGCCTACCATAGTTCCTGCCCTCACAGTGTGTATCTGACAGGTAATTTATGTCTGCAAAAGAAAGCAGACTTCTGTGAGTTACAGTTTGATGCAGTATCTTTTATTTGGCTTAGAAAGTTGATAGCCTTGTGGTATTTGCTTACATGGAATAGATTCTTCCAGTCATTCAGGATCTGAATAATTTCATGCTGAAAATGGTCCAGTGAATCTTGCCACCGGTCAGAATGGTGAAGTAAGTTGTCAGGTGAGGCTCAGACCCTTAGAACTTCAGCATCTACAAGTCTTTGCTGCCTACAGGTCATATTCCGCCCCTCGTGTCTGCCATTCAGCTATAGGTAAAACAGCAGATGTTAAATGCCTCCGACTGAAATCTGCATGAATACAGGAGAATCTGAATCTTCTGGACACTTTTTATAGTCTACAGCAGCACAGATAAACAGCTTCATACCTTTACTTGTATGTGATCTGTCAACTTTCCATTTTTTAGCTGCATTATGCAAATCAAATTTTATTTTAGGTTGATCATTTCCCCTTGTGTAGCAGCCTCATTCAACTCGTATTAATCCTGAAACTAACATATGATACCATCTTTACCACTTCTTTACCGCTTCCTTTCACATAGGCTGCTGCCGCTGGCCCCCCTTCCTCTGCAGGCTGGTCTTCTGGGCTGCTGCTTCCTGGCTGACCCGATCTGTGACTGCTGGTGTTGTCTTGCTGGCTCAGGGATGGTTGTGGCACCCTGGCCTTCAGCTCCTCACACTGATACAACAGAGGTGGTGCTTCCTGTTTCTGCTTCTTTCTGTCTCACCTTGTTTTTGTTGCCTGCTTCCTTACCACTCTTCCTTCTGTGCATGTGCCAAGAGCAGTGTAAGGTGTATGGCCATGAACACCATCCCCTCCATGCTTGCAGGAGGTGAGGATGGAGATCATCTACGGCAATACCCAGCACACAGCAAGTATTAGCAGGGGTTAGTTCCATTCTTCTCTCTCCCCCTCTCCCTTGAGCGTTATCCTTAGAACCCCATGAAATCGACTTTGCTGTTCTAAAGGTATGCTATACGGACAGACTACATTTCATTCACCTTTCTATCTTTTATCTCCATAGCTGATGTTTAGTAAATGTTTGCTGGCTGAACGTATGCAGAGAAAGATAGTTGTATGTCGTTGGTGGAAATGATGAGAATTTTCAGACGAGTTGGTTTCTAATTTCATTTGTGGCCACTGCCTTTTCCTTCTCAGGCAAAGGGCTATATCTCCCTTTAGGAGGATTCACCATACTCACATGCCAGGCATTCTTGTTCTAGTTTCAGGTAGCTGAGACCCTCTCTTCATTAGTGTGGGAGAGAGTGAGAGGAGGTGAGCTATCCACATAATGTACTCGGGCCACAGCTTTTCTGAAACTATGTACAGGCCCTCAAATGTCTCAAGCATAGGAGAAGTATTCATTCTTTGCTCATCCATTTATTTACCTTTTAATGAGTGCTCCGGTATGTCTGATGCCATGCTACGTGCTGGAGCCTTTTAGTCTAGGTCAGAGGGTTACAACAGGATGATTTGCACATCTTTGATGTAGCCCTCCATCTAGACCATTGACTAGTAAGCCTTTAAAATTAATTTAGTAAGTTTAGGAGCATAGCATTAAGATGATTTTAGAGTGTGGAAGGACTATATGGGAAGTGAAGAGGGTGTCAAAAGGGGAGAATTCCTGGGAGTCAGAGTCGGGTAGTCAGAGATTTTTCAAGGAGAAGACTTTAGAGCTGAATGCTAAAGAGAGAGAGAGAGAGACAGAGAGAGAGAGAGAGGGAGAGAGAGACACACACACACACACAGAGAGGTGTAGGCCAGAGCTCTTCAGGGTTAGGGGAAGAGAGTTTTGAGAAAAAGATTTTAGGACAAACGTTAACAATTATAAAAGCTTTAAGATGAGACAAACTTGTTGGTTCAAAAAGACTACAAGCCAGGTGTGGCGGCAGACGCCTGTAATCTCAGTACACGGGAAGCTAAGACAGGAGGATCGTGGGGATCGAGGCCAGCTTTAGTAACTTAGCAAGACCCTATTTCAAAATAAAAAAGGCTTGTGGTGTAGCTTGGAGGTAGAAGGCTCCTGGGTTCAATCCCCAGTATCATAAAAAATGAAGACTGCCTCCTCTGTCCTGGAAAGAGTGGGAACAGAGGTCAGAAGACAAGGCTGGGTCACGTAAGGGCCTTGCTGGCAGTTGCAGCGACTCACCTGGATATTATCTAAAGGACAGTCAATTCATTCATTCTTCCGAGAGAGAGAGAGAGACAGAGACAGAGAGAGATCCTTTTTTTCAGGTTAATAAGTTCTTTAAAGCATCTTCTATGTAAAGAAACAAACATGGATATTTTCTTGGTATTTTCCTCACATAATTTTTAATTGATCAAATAAAAGAGACACAAGTACTTTAAACATCTAAAATATAATGTAAAAGAGGGAAATGATATGAAGTGTGGATAAAGCTCTGGGCTAACAAGAATTAATATTTTATTGCTAACTCCTTTATTGGTTATTTCTACAATAACACCATGCATCATATTTATTGTCCCAGTGGGTTTTCTTGGGTTGGTTTTCATGTGGCAAGTAGGAACTACATGAAGGGAGCATGTGTTGGGTTAAGTAGAGGTAAACACAGTGTTTGATGCCACTTGACCTGGG
>PVLC010000468.1:125642-212747 GCA_004027655.1 Graphiurus murinus
TTTTGCGGTACTGGGGATTGAACTCAGGGGCATTCTACCTCCGAGCTATACCCCCAGCCCTATTTTTTATTCTTTATTTTGAAACCGAGTCTCACTAAGTTGCGGAGTGCCTCACTAGGTAGCTGAGGCTGGCCGCGAACCCGGATCCTCTGGTCTCAGCCTCCCGAATGCTGGGATTACAAGTGTGCGCCACCACACCCGGCTTGTGCCTAGAATTTGAATAACCAAACTTGTTAAGGCTGTGTGTGAGATAGAAGCAAAAAGTCTCCCTACCAAGGTTGGAAGTGCTCTCCTAGATTAACATCCCTGGTCTTCAGTAGTGCAGAGAACCTGAAGTTGCTGCATTGCCAAATTGTAAACAGATGCGGTGCTATTCTGTTACTAAAGATGAGCATATTCTCTGGTGTACATTTAGTTGTTACTTCATCCTCTCCCTAGCCCCACCCTTTTGGTGGTCAGCTTTAGATGCACACTTAGAAATGCAGGCATATATTTTATTATGCTTTTAATGGTTTGAAAGATATAATTTTATAGCCCACATTATCTGCCACTTTTCTCTTAGCTCTTATCTAATTTTACAAATGACATTTCATAGGATGTCCCTACAGTTTGTTTGACATGTGGGAGAATGGAACTTTTTTGCACATTTAGATGTGTTATTTCTAGAGGGAGGCCTTGTTTGATTGAAGGACAGCATCCTTCAGCTCTCTAAAACACAGGACTCTTAAAAGTGCATCTTACTTGGATTTTTTTTTTTTTTGCCAATGGCCAAACATCAGAGGTTAGAAAAAGTGTCACCCAGACTTACCTATGACTATAATTGTCAAATGGGAATGCTATTCATAACCTTTAAAAGTAAATACGCGAACTTTACACCCTGTCAGTTCATGGACAAGTTGGTAAAACATTCAACATAAATTCTAAGATTGCCTTCTTCCTGCACCATCCTGGGGCTCCCCAGAAGAAAAATAGATAGATGGTCTTATAAAATGTTATGGCTGAAATCTTTCATGTCCCTTTGCTCACGTAGAGTTGTTAATTCCAAATGTGCACAGACATTAAAATCCACATGTTAATCTCTGAGTAGACCCATCTTTATGTCATCATTACTCCCCAAAGCTGAACTGATAGATGGCTTTCTTCCAGGTGCAGATCTTTTCTCTTTTCTCAAATAAGTAAGAAATGGTAAGATTCAGGGGAAATGAGGATGGCTTTTACAACACATAGTTGACATGGTTGAAAAGGCAAAGGCTTGTTTTTCTCATACTTGTTATGGGGCACTTAGCAAGCAATTTTATTTTTTCTAATAAAGTGTAGAGTTTTTCTTCAGAAAAGAAAAATGACTATAATAAAAAAAAGATGACTTATTAGCATTATTATTTCAATGTCCTCATCACAAAAACAGTTCATCAAAGGATAAACCCGTTGTATTCAGTCTCTTAAAGAAGTGCTTATTTGCATTCATTTCTTTCCATTTTACTCTCTTAGCAACCTAAATTTCTTATAATTTCGAACTCAGATTTATCTCTGAAAACTGGTAGATACTCTGCCCACATATGCTAAGACTCAATTTTAGTTGCAGCTCATCACAGATCATTGGAATGTAGGACTCGGTAGGGTTAGGAGATGAGTTTCTGTTGTCAAAACCTGGGTTCAAATTCCAGCTCTGCCACCCGGGACAAATTAATCTTTCTAAGCCTCTGTTTTCTCCTCTATAAAATGAGTATAATAATACCTACTTCATAGGATTTTCCTGATAATTAAATGAGATTCATGTTTACCTCTCACCATGGTTTCTACTTCATTCTAAGCATTTATTAAATACTAGTAGTGCGCCCTTTTTTCTCTAAACAAAAAATCTAAAATCTTTGCAGTAACTCAACATGTACCTTTTCTCCAAAATGATCTCAGGAAACATTTCCTTACCTGTGGTATGCTGTGTGACTGGTGTGTGGGGTGATTTGAGGACTAAGCAGAGGAATGTTTTATATACTGAGAGGCATGTAGTAATTTCCAGGGTGTCTTCTATTAATGACAAATGATCCTGGATTTCCATTCATCGTAGCTCTTTATGGTGCAATTATAGTTTCTTTAAAAAAAAAAAAACTAGGGGGTCGGAGTAGATTTAAAGAAATTAGACCGTGGGTGTGGATGGAATGGGATGGAATGTTACATGATGGGCATGATGGAAGTAGTGTTGGACCCACAATCTGCAAAGCCTAGTCTTCGAACCCACATCCCAGTTGGAACAGCGTGCACTTATAGATTCGGTAGGCATTTGTATGAAAAGTGACTTCTGTACTTTAGTGACTGTGACCTCGGGTAAGTTAGTTCATCTTTTCTTCCCTCCATTTCTAGAAATATTTATTAAAGGCTTACCATAATTCCTTATCTAAAAAACAGAGATGATACAGGTTTTATACAGGTTGGCTGTTTTTTTTTTAAGATTCATTTTAAGGAGATAATTGAAAACATATGTGTCTTATATAACTGTTATGTTTTATATAACTTGGTCATGGTGTATAATTTTCTTGATGTGGTTTTGAATGCGCATTGCTAGTATTTTGTTTAGCAGTTTTGCATCTAAGTTCATCAATGATATAGGCCTATAGTTTTCTTTTCTTGAGCTATCTTTATTTGGCTTTGGTATTAATGTGATGTTGGCTTCATAAAATGTGTTTGGGAGGATCCCGTTTCTTTCTATTTCACGGAATAGTTTGAGGAGTATTGGGATTAGCTCTTCTATAAATGTTTTATAAAATTCACTTGGAAAACCATCTGACCCTGGACTTTTGTTCGATGGTAAACTCTTTATTGCTCTTGGGTATATATCTTAAGTGTACCCTTTTCTGAATTTTTAACAAAGCATACATAATTGTATTTTCTGTACCTGGTTTAAAGCATCAACAGTCCCACTTAGAGCACAAGTAGACTCTTATAAATGTGTTGCTTTATCATCTGCGAAATCATGCCAGAGCATCACCAGCATCTTGGCCATATTTTGTGGACAGATTTTTTTTTTTTTGCGGTACTGGGGATTGAACTCAGGGGCATTCTACCTCCAAGCTACACCCCCAGCCCTATTTTTTATTCTTTATTTTGAAACCCAGTCTCACTAAGTTGCGGAGTGCCTCACTAGGTAGTTGAAGCTGCCCGCGAACCCAGATCCTCTGGTCTCAGCCTCCCGAATGCTGGGATTACAAGCGTGCGCCACCACGCCTGGCTTGTGGACAGATTTTTAAAAAATAAAACTGGCATATGTTTTAGTTAATTTTTTTTTAACACTATAAGAAATCCTCAAAGGCAAATGCACTATGAAAAGGTCATTCCTACTTACTGCACTCCCCTTTCTGGTTTTTGGTTTTATTTTTGTTTTCTGGCAGAAGTTACCATTAGATGCTTAAGATGTGTTTTGTTCACTGGGTATTGTGCCGTCATGCCTTATTCTTGCTTTTCTCCCTTACCAGTTTACAGACTTAGGAGAGAAGGGAAAAGTCTTAGGATTACCTAAATGTCTTGTAATTTCTTTGTACTTTGTGGAATCTCTTTGCATTTATCCTGAAGATGTAATTACTCAAAGACTGGACACTTTATCTCTGAGATGGTTCATTATTAATAAATATTTCAGTTCACTGTTGCTCTAGTACTTAGGAAAACAAATGCACTTATGAATGAGTTTTTCTTTTTTTAACATATTTTACTTTTATACTTTTATTGGTGTGTTATAATTATGCATCATAGTGAGATTCAAAGTAATACATTAATACATACACATTATTTTTTTAATGTACTAAGTATTCCAACATCATTTTTCCTCATTTTTCTCTTTTAGGCTCTAGACCAAGATAGAACAGCTCTACAGAAAGTGAAGAAATCTGTAAAAGCAATATATAATTCTGGTCAAGGTAAGTAAATACCAAATCAGATAACACAAATTATAAGTAACGCTCACAACATTTTCCGTTATTTGTGTTTATTCAAGGAAGACATGATACAAATGGAAAAGTAAATAGGTCAAAGAAACTCAGCTTTTCTCTATTTCTCTGTCTCTGCTGTTAGCCTAAACCTTTCAGTGTTTCCACAGTAAAAAGAAAAAAATGTTAATTGCAATTTTTGTCACAAGTGACATAGCAGATATTTTAAGTCTCTATGTGGTTGGTCAGTCTACAATTGAGTAACTTAAACACATGTGAATCTTTTCCTCCTTGAGTGTGCCTATGCACATTTAAAAAATCAATGGTGACCATGGGCTGCTGTGAGAGACAAAGTTATAAGTTCAGACCTAGATAGACCTGCCAACTGTCATTTTTTCTTTTGTTGGAGGGGATGACAAATAACCTGTGCAAATAATGTTTTAGCTCTGGTCCAGTGACTTTGTCAACTTGGAGACAAAAGTGTTTTGTCAGTGAATAAGAAGAAACAAACCAAATTAAGAAAAACAAATGGGTGCTCACAAGAAATGGTAGGCTATAGAGCTTGCAGGAAGGAGAGGCTTGGAAAGGTAAATGAATTTCAAGGTCTCTGACTCAGGTCTTGTTATCATTACTGCAATACCAGCTACCTCCCATAGGTCACTTCTCTAGGAAATCAGTGGTCTAAAACCCGGGCAGGAAGGCAGGAGACTATAAGGCAAAGAACATAGGCTTTGAAGTTGGACAGACTTGGGTTTTCTTTGCTAACCCACTTCTTAACAGAATGACTTTGAACTAGTCTACTTGTTTGAGCCTCCATTTTTCTCATGTATAAAATGGTGATGGTGGCGTTACCAAGTTGTTGAGAAGCTAATATCTTGTAGAGGCCTACCATGTTATGGGAGTTCAGTAAATGCTGGTTCCTTTTAATTTTATCATTATACACAGCTGAAAGGAGCATGAACAAGGTAAAACTCTATGCTTTATGCACCCCCATCAAAGCTGGGAATCACTAGTCCAACTGGAAACCTGATAGTCTCTTGCCTTCTTTTAAACCCCCTAGATCTCAAGACATTCTGTATGTAATATTAATTGTTAACACATATTGCATCCCAATACCTTAATACCACTCCCTAATTTCCTTATGTTCAGTAAAATATGTGTAATTCAGGAAAATAATCTTCTAGCCTTTGCTTCATCTTAATGAATTCCTACAGCATGGTGGGTCCATTACTGATCTTTGCTGTTTAGGGAAATGATGGGGTAGATAGCTAGAAGATGCTACAGGGGCCTTTTGAGGGGCTGATACTTTACTTTTCTTGATTTGGGCAGTAGTTGCATGGTTAAGTTCACTTTGATACATCAAATGTTTCACTTCATATTTATGCATTCTCTGTATGCAATGTGCCAGTAAAAATATACTTATTTTTTCTGCAGTCCTGGGGATTGAACGCAGGTGCATTCTACCTCTGAACTACATCTGCAGCCCTATTTTTAATGCTTTATTTTGAAATGGGGTCTCACTAAGTTGCAGAGAACCTCACCAAGTAGATGAGGCTGGCCGCAAACTCAGATCCTCTAGTGTCAGCCTCGCAAGTACTGGGATTACAAGCATGTGCTACCACACCTGGCTAAATATATTTAAAATGTATGTACAGAGAGATTTTCTAAAGCTTTTATTGGGATTTGGAAAAACAGAAAATAAATACATTTGTTAAGTATACAATAGTAAAGGTATATAATAGAACAGTATATGTCCTTTTATAAAAGAAACCTTTGGCCAGGCATGGTGGCACACGCTTGTAATCCCAGCATTTGGGGAGGCTGAGACTGCAGGATCCAGATTTGCAGCCAGCCTCAGCTGCTTAGTGAGGCCATCTGCAACTTAGTAAGACCATGTTTCAAAATAAAGAATAGAAAATAGGGCTGGGGGTGTAGCTCGGAGGTAGAATGTCCCTGAGTTTAATCCCCAGTACCGCAAAAAAAAGAAAGAAAGAAACCTTTGTCATACTTACAGTCATTGGGGAGGGGGGATCCTAGAGATTGAACTCAGGAGTGTTCTATCTCAACTGAAAACCTTCAGTGTTTTGTTTTGGTTTGGTGTTTGTTTTTTTTGTTCTTTAGTTCGAAACAGGATCTTGCTAAATTGCTAAGGCTAGCTTCAAACTCACAATCCTCCTTTCTCAGCCTCTTAGGTACTGAGATTTCAGGTATACACCACGACACCCATCTAACATCAAATTATTTAGCTTCTTCACGAACCTTCAATTTCGTCACCACAAAATAAGAAAACATATCTAATTTGCAGTGTATTGTATAGACAAAATGAGAGGCCCCTCATGCACTACCTGCCACATTGTAAGTGCTTAACAAATGGCAGTGGGATCCATAGTGTGACAATCAGCTTCTTACTGTTACAGCAAAATACCTAAGAAAATCAACTGAAGAAGAGGAAAGGTTTATTTCACCTCGGGTTTTGCATGCTTCGGTCCATGGTTGCTTGGCGCCATTGCTTTGGGCCTGTGGTGAGGCAGAACATCACGGCAGGGAGCATGCGGTGAGGCAGAGCTGCCTTCCTCGAGGTGGCTGGAAAATAGAGAGGTGCTGGGATTCCAGTATACCTGGCAAGGGCACGCCCCTAATGGCCCAGCTTCCTCTGCCTACTTCCTACCTCCTGAAGGTGCCACCAGCTAGGGATCAAGCCTTCACCACACGGCCTTTGGGGACATTGAAGATCCAAACCCTAGCACGGAGCCTGAGTGTCTTCTGTTTTCATTCACGGATTCTAGAGATAACATTGGGGCAGCCTGATTTTCTAAAGAGCTTAATGAACCATTTTCTGCCTCGGGAACAAGTGTCAGTTCTCTGCATCTTTACGGCTCATGCTTGAGGCTGGCTCTTGCTGTGAGCCACAGAAAGGGAAACTCGTGCTCCACACTTACGGGGTGTCGCCATCTTTACTATGCTGGGGCTCCATGTGGCTCTTTTCCAAGTATGCTTGCTCAAGACCCACCCCCCTCCCCCCAGAGAAAAAGATGCATGTCCTTCTTAGCCACAGTAACCACGCAGCAGCTCATGCCATGGCTCTTTTCCTTGGGGATATGCTTCATTTTGTTCTTTAAAGGATTTCCTTTGGTCACAGCTGTCCTGAAATGACACCCTTGCATAGGTCCTAAGGGCATATATGCAGAGTTTTGGCACCATCTCCTTTACTAGAATTCTAGTACTGTGGATGGGGTCACGGTCAATTGCATTTGGATCCCCCAGCCAGGATTCTCTTCTGTGCTTTCTCACTAAGTCTGTGCTATTAAGTAGCCCTTAGTCACATATAGCTTTTTAAATTTAAGTTAATAATCAAATAAGATTTGAAGTTCTGTAGTCTGAGTAGCTCCATGTGACTAATGTATTGGAGTGTACAAATATAGACTGTCACTCTCATTTCAGCCTCTGTAGGAGAACAAGTGCCCCATTGGATTGTGATTGGGCACCAGCTCTCTTGCATTAGACCAGTAGTGCTCACCTGTGGATGTTCATAGAATCATCCCAAGAATTCTTAAAAACAAAAGCAGAAACAGACATCCCTCAGGCCTGAGAATAGCTGTTAAATATTCATGAGTCGTGAATATTCATGAACGAATTGCCCAAATATAAACTCCCAGTAGCTAGTCTGTAACTTGGTGGTTCCCAGAGAGGTGCCACAGTAGTAATCATGCACGTGGCTTGGAAACGGTGGGCATAAACTCGTCCTTACAGGTTCCTCACAGACTGCTGGAGCCTGATAGAATTCCTGCAGTCACAAACCAGGATAGTATATTCAAGGTTTCAGTTGGCTTGTGTGGGCAGCAGTGTGACATTCAGTTATTGAAAAACAGCTAGATGAGTAAAACAGTGGTGGTATATATCTTTCCATGATACATGCTCAGTGGAATCCAAGTTATTCCTGTCCAAGGACTTTTGGCCTCATCCAAAGAAGCCGCAAGAGGCTGAACTCTGGTATCTGTTTCTCAGTGTGTTTTTGCAGTTTTCTTGTTTTCTCACAGTGCTAAAGTGACAGAAAGCCCATGTGGTATTCTTTAATGATTTAAGAAACATTTTTATATTTCTGGGGGAGGTTACCAGTGACCCACTTTCCAAAAGTGATTTGAAAGATGGTTGAAAATGGTGAAGGGTCTTAATCTTAAAATGTGCTATTTTTACACATAAGCTTTTTATCAGTGTTAATTAATAAACAGTATAATATTATAAGAGAAATTATTTTTGAAAAGCACATTATCATCTCCATGCAAGCCCTTTATTCTGAAAATTGCTTTGGGAATTTGTCTCTCACTTGTCCCTGCTGCATATGAGTTCATTTAAAAAAAATTAAAAACATAAACAAAACCTCTGTTAACTTCTTGGACCAAGGGAAAATTCTCCAAGCTATTGAGTTTTCCTAAGTTGTTTATAAATTTTGAAGTCTTGACCTAAGAAACATACTGTCATTTAGAAAGTTTACCTAGTACCACCAACTTTTTTTTTGTCTTTCCTTCTCTCTCTTTTGCTAATATGTGTTTAAAATAGCTAGTAGTTTGTTGAGCACAGTGGAGTTTTTAAGTTAAGTTACATTTTTTTGGGGGGGGGAGGGGCTAATTCCCTTTCCTCCTTAATTGTGCACCAGACTTAGTAACTCTCTTCTAATGCATAAAATGCATTAGAAATGATTCCTTGTGGTTTCCAAGGCCAGTTCATAGAAGAGATAGCTTCCACTTAGTCCTCCCTCCCTCCAGCCCCCTTTCTGATCTATTGCTTGGGAGGAAGTCAGCCACCATGGGTTCTCAAGCAGCCCTTTGGAGAGAAAGCTCATCAAGAGCCAGCGCTAACTTGCCCACCATGGGAGTGAGTCTCCTTCAAGCAGATTTGCTCAGCCCAGTGAAACCTTCAGATGGCTATAGCTTTGGCTGGCGTCTTGAGCACAGTCTTTGCAAGAGACTCCAAGTCAGTACAGCAGGAATGGGGGTAGCCTTCCTGAGAGTTCTGTCCTTGCAGTTATGGGCTCATGCATACCCATCGTAAGTCAGGTATGACTCATGAGAAAGAAGGGCTTACTGCTTGCTCTTTGGTGCTATTAAAAGCAGGAATACGTATTGTACTTTTATAAAGTTGGAGAGTCACAATAAGTATAGAATTCACAATAAGCAATGAGTGGACTGAATTTGTTATTCTACCACGTAAGTTAGTTGAGTTGAAAACAATCTTTTTAAACAGAAATATTATATCCTAAACACACACACATGTGTATACTTTTCTCTGGGAGTAAAGACCCAAGATATTCCTGGTTTTAGGTCTTTCTGTGTTACTGTGTGTGTGTGTGTGTGTGTACATGCGTACATGCGTGCCACACACAAATTCACAACCAAAATATCAATTGTATAATTGTGTGGTAGCTTACTTAAAATTCATGCCAAGATATATTTGGAACAAATGTTAGCTTATTAGTAACACATCGTGCCCCTTAGAAATCTATAACATTAAGTCTGTTGTGGTGGCACACACTTGTAATCTCAATACTTGAAAGGCTGAGACAGGAGGATCACAGGTTTGAGGCCAGCCTCAGCAAATTAGCAAGACTCTGTTTCAAAATAAAAAAAAAGGTCAGGGGTGTATTCAGAGGTAGAATGCTCTTGGGTTCAATCTCCAGTGCTCCTCCCCCCCCCCCAAAAAAATCTATAACATTATTCTTAAATTCTTTAATTTTTGTGGGGGGGCAGGGAAGGCAGTGTTATGTAATTTAATTACAAGCATATGATATTGAAGTCTTCTAAAATACAGCTCTAGATTGTTATGAGCAATTTCATAGTTGTTTTTTTTTAAAACTGGTTTTCTCATTGCCTTCTGTTTCTCCCCCTTCCATTCTCCTTCAGTTAGAATTATGTAATGAGTAGTTTTTTAAGGAAGCATTTATACTTTTTTAAAGCAAATTTAATGTGTGGTGCTCTCTTCAGATTTTCATTTTGTTATCTATTTTAAGAAATACCTTATAGTACGTAATGAAACCTAAGTGTTTTAAAGATGAAGCACTAAATTTATCAGTGAATAGAAAGCAAGCAAATTTCATTTCCACCTAATTTTAGTTAAACATTTTTTTCAAATTTGATGGTACAATGTCAAATCAGTTGTAACTAGAGTTGGTAATTAAGTTTGGTGTCTTACCATGTTGTCATGTAATGCTGATTTTAATACTGTGATTTTTCAGTGGGGACAGCTTTTCTTAACAGGCATAGATAAGAGATGAAATAGGATTTTAATAGGAAGATGTGGCAGAATTAAATGTTGAAAGACCTAGTCAATTAATTGGTCTGTGCTTAGGAAATTTAACCCTTTTTGTTCTTAGTTTGTGGATGATAATTGAATTTTTTAAACAATCTTTTTGAAATAGGCATGTAAGTAAAAAATAAAAAATAAAAACCTCATTAGGCCCTCAGAAATAGAGGCTTTTGATAGAAGTACTACAGTGGTGATTTGAGCAGTGTGAACAGATCCTTTGAACCTTCAAGGTAGTTTGCACTCTTGTGAGTCTGTTATTGCTCTTTGGGTTGTGAACAAAAGAATTTCTTGAAGGATTCAGGGAGGGGCTTTCCCCAAAAGCAAGAGAGCATTATTCCTTAACTTCTGTAGAGTTAGGAAAGATTTAAAGAATGACTATAGAAAATCCGAGTCTCTTTTTAAACTAATCTTAAAACTCCAAGCCTTTTAAAGAAGAATTTTTGTATTCTAGCCATTGGTTCAAATGTTCTGTTACTTGAAATCAGTAGCTAGTCTCCATGTGTGTGCACACATATATGTGTACACTGCCTTCGTTCTGCTGGTCATGGAATAAATGTTCTTATTTTTATTGAAAGTGAGTTAATATTCTTTTTTTAAACAGGAAGGGTCTTGCTAAATTGCTGAATGTCTCACCAAGTTTCTGAGGTTGGCCTCTCACCTACGATCTTCCTTGTCTTAGCCTCCTAAGAATTGGGATTTCAGGCATGCTCCACTGCACCCAGCTAAAAATGTTTGAGTTCAGTTTTTATGATGTGTGCTTGTGTCTTATGGAATATACATCTTGAGAAATTAGCATACTTTGAATAAAATTGTGAACATTCATTCCGTGACCAATAGTTTGGGATTTTAAGAGCCTCAAGATGGACAAGAAAAATACTGTTAAAGGTGAATATACAAAGCACTTCTCTGCCTTAAAAGTCCTATTTTTGTAAAATTAGTAAATAGTAGCTACCATTTGTTATTTTTCAGGTGAGATCCATTCTGACTTTCAGTCCTTTTCAACTATTCATTTTTATTGTTTACATAAAGATTCAGATTGATGACTATCTGTAGTTATCTTTAAGAACCAACTTTCAGCCTTAACCACACCCTCCTTGACAATTACAGTCAGGATTCTCTGACCTAATATTTGTTTTCCTGTGTTGAGATGTCAGGACTTCAACTGCAGAAAGAGTCTGTGGAGGAATGACAGGTATTTAGTTTTATTTCTGTGTGCGCTAATCTCCCCAGGTTTTTGCTGAAATCCTGCCTCTTTCACACACCTGGCTGACCAGGTAGAGTGTCACATGGGGAGCAAATCCATTACAGTTCTTCACCTAAGATCCCACCCGAAAGCAGCCTGCCCTGCGCTAGCCTCTGGAACAATCAATGTGTGTTGAATTCCATTTGTGCTTGTACACTTAATGAATCTTAATGTGCCTATTTGTAGGACTAGAGAAACTCCGCTAGTTGAGTCTTTAGCTGGAAAGATAACTACTTATTGATTTTGATGCCCTGTTTGGATATGGAAAAAAGAAAGTTGTTACTTATTCTGAAATGTTTATCACTTGTAATCAGTGCCTCGGACAGAATACTTAAAAGTTGATAAAGGATGGCTTTGCTTAGCCAGACAACAGGATATTTTCAAATCTTCCATGGCGTAGACAATTGATCAGACATGTGCTTTTTATTAAGAGTCTTGTACAAGCAGGGTCAGGGGAGCTGTGGAACACCTGGGGCTGATTTTTCTCGCTTGTATTTTCTGGGGCTCTTTCCTTAATGTGTTATTAAAATATTTGCTGTAGAAAAAAAATTAGATGAGCTACAAGAGGGAAAATACCAGCCATGGTTCATTTCAAACTGGTTTGTTGTATTCTGAGTCACAACACACATGCTTTTGCAGCACCCAGCACGTTTGCTTTCTGCAGCCCTTGTTCTCTTATTAGTGGGCATTCGAGGTGGCACCTCTTCTAGAACTTCCAAAGTAGACACCTATGCTGAGGTCATGTTTGGGGTGCTCTGTGCTGTGCTGCTTGCAGAGTGAGAAATCAAAGGAGGCCACCAGGTAGAGAGCTGGAATACCATCTCTACTCTGGCAAGAACAACTTCTTAACAAGTCCCTTCATTTCTCAGGACCTGTTTTCCTACTACTGAGACAGAGAATATGATCCCTAGCCTGTCCATTTACGAAATACTCGGTCCATTTATGAAATGAGATGAAGATACTTTTGTGACCTCTGAAACGAGAGACCTGCCTCTTTTTGATCTTCATTTTTTTATTATTTTATTGGTGCACTGTAATATATATCATGTTGAAGTTCAGAGGGATAGAGGCATATATGCACAGTACTCAGTGAGCCCTCCCGCAGCTCCCGCCCACTCCCTCCCCTTCCCATGACGTTGCTAAATTTGTGTATGTGTATCGTGTCCATTGAAGTGCTTTCCTCATTGAGTCTCTCTCCTCTCTCCTGCCTCTCTCTGTTAGGTCCCCTCTATTACTCCAATAAGGATTCTTCTCCTTTGTCTAGAGTCCCTCCTGTGTCCCAATTTCTCCCTAACTTCCACATATGAGGGAAACCATCCAACCTTTCATGTTTTGTGACTGCCTAATCTCACTTACCATAATATTCTCCAGTTACATCCATTTCCCTGCAGATGACATAATTTTGTTGTTATTTATGGCTGAGTAGAATTCTGTTATGTGTATATCCCATATTTTTGTCATCCATTCATCTGTTGATGAGCACGTAGGCTGGTTTCTTAGTTTGGCAATTGTGAAGTGTGCTGCTATAATCACAGATATGGATGCGTTACTGTGGTTGTCTGGTTTAAACCAGATACCCAGGAAAGGTATAGTTGGGTCATGTGGTAGGTTCATTCCATTTCTTCTTCTTCTGAGGACCCTCCATACTGATTTCCAAAGTGGTTGTAGTAATTTGCACTCCCACCGACAATGTTATCAAAGTTCCTACTTCTTGAGAACATTTATTCTTACCAGCATTTATTATTATTTGTGTTTTTAGTGATTGCCATTCTCATTGAGGTTAGGTGAAGTCTCAGAATAGTTTGATTTGTGTCTTTCCGATTGCTATTGATGAAGGGGTAGCAACTCTCATACTGGACAAAATAGACTTGAAGCCTAAACTTACCAGAAGGGACAAAGGAAGTTTGTTTGTTTTTTTAAACTGGTAAAAGGATCAATCCAATAAGAGGATATAATGATAGTCAGCATTTATGCTCTGACTATAGGCGCAATCACTTTTATAAAACAAACTCTGTGACATTAAGTCTCACATAGACCCCAATACAATAATATTAGGAGATTTCAACTCCTCTCACAGCACTAGATCAATCTTCAGACAAAAGATCAGCAAAGATGCCTCAGACCTAAAGAACACCATAAACTAAATGGACTTACTAAACATACAAAATATTCCATCTAACTACAGCTGGATATATATTCTTTTTAGCTGCTCATAGAAGGTTCTCCAAAATAGACTGTGTCCTTGGCCACAAAGCAAGCACTAGAAATTCAAAAAATGTGACATAATTCCTTGCATTTTTTTTTCAGACTATAATGGGATGATAGTAAAAATCAACAATAAGACCCAGAGAAATTATGTAAATACATAGAGATTGAATACCACACTCCTGAATGAGGACTAGATCATAGAAGAAATAATTGGAGAAATTTTTTAAAAATTCCTAGAATCAAAGAAAAATAGAGACACAACATACCAAAATCTCTGGGACACTTTGAAGAAAGTATTAAGAGGAAAATTCATAGCCTTTAGTGTTCACATAAGAACAGAAAATCACCACATAACCTAATGATACACCTCAAAGCTCTTTAAAAGCAGGAACAATCTAATCCAAAACCCAGTAGAAGGCGAGGAATCATTAAAATCAGAGCAGAAATCAACAAAATAGATAACAAGAACAGTACAAAAGATCAAAGGAAAAAGCTGGTTTAAAAAAAAAATAAGGTAGATAAACCCTTCCCCAGCCTAACCAAAAGAAAGAACCCAAATTACTAAAATAAGAAATGAAAAAGGTGATACCACTGCAGACAGCATGAAAATCCAGAGGATCATCAAACTATTTTGAAAAACCATAACAAAATGGAAAACATAGAAGAAATTGACAAATTTCTATATACATACCACCTTTATAAATTGAATCAGGAGGAAATAGAACATTTAAACCAAACTATAGCAAGCAAAGAGATTGAAACAGCAGTAGATTCTAGCATCAAAGAAAAACCCAAGTCCTGATGGATTCCCAGCTGAATTTTATAAAACTTTTATGAAGATCTATTCCAAATACTTCTCAAACTATTCCATGAAGTAGAAAGAGACAGGATTCTCACATTCTATGATGCTAGTATCACATTAATACCAAAACTGAATAAAGAAAGCTTAGGAAAAGAAAATTACAATCCAATAGTGTTGATTAACTTAGATTCAAAACTTCTAAACAAAATACTAGAAACACTCATTCAAAACTACATCGAGAAAATTATACACCACAAGTCAGGGTGGTTCAACATATGAAAAACAATCCCTATAATTCACCTCATAAGCAGAACTAAGGACAAAAATCACATGATCACTTCAATAGACACTGAATTTTTCATTTGGCAAAATCAACACCCATTCATTCAAAACACTACAGAGAATTGAAATAGAAGGAACTGACCTCAACATCATAAAGACAATACACAATAAACCCACGGCCAACATCTTATTGAATGGAGAAAAACCTACGAGAATTCCCCTAACAATTAGGAACAAGACAAGGATGCCCACTGTCACCACTCCTTTTCAATACAGTGACCTTCATTTCTTGAGATTCACTAGACTGCATACCTGAGAGCGCAAGAAACTTGTTCTTCCTTTGTGATTCTGAATATTTTGTGCTCATATATCCCTTGATAATTTTGGAACAACAGATCTTCTCTGAACTTTTATTTTAAAAATTTGCAAAGCAAACTTTTCAGTCAGTTTCAGGGATTTTTGAAACCCTTAGAATTGAGGTCAGGCTCCTGATTTATATAAGCAGTACATTTACAGATAATATATTATGTGCATATAATATGCAAAATATTAATACATAAATGATTTAAATAAATAAGCAGTGATTGGAAATGTATGCTTTAAAATGTTTTACTGATAGCTGGATGGGCGTGATGGCGCACACTTGTAATCTCAATACTTAGGTGGCTGATACAGGAGGATCACAGATTTGTGGCAAGCCTCAGCAACTTATTGAGGCCCCCCACAGGTTACTGAGACTCTGTTTCAAAATAAAAGAATAAAATAGGGCTGGGAGTGTAGCTCAGAGGTAGAAGTCCCCTGGGCTCCATCCCCAGTACCACACACAAAAATAATATTAATAATAAAAATATTTTACTGAGAGGGAGGGATGAATGATCAAAATACTTTGGAGAAAACCAGTCTAAAGGGTAGATGTCAAGCCAGGTCCTATCCTAGGAGACTTCATTTACCAGGAGAGGAACCTAGTGATGATTTATTTCATCTCTAAGTCTTTTATACATAATTTATAAACCAAGAAGCTAATGTTCAGAAAAACTTAGGGACGTACCTATGGCTACAAACCTAACAACCTAAATTATCTTTGTATCCCAGTGTAGGTGCTTGATGAAAGTTCCTGGATTAATAGTGAAATATGGAGCTACATTTTTTTAGAACAACACTTATTATAAGGAGGCTTTGCTCCACTGAGTAGTCATACTGCAGAGGCTGAAGTAGAAGAACTGGTTTTCTCCTACTTTTTCTTGTGGACCAGATCTCAAAGCATTGCCGTCACCTGCAGAGCCACCAGCAAACCAAATTGTGATGTGTATTTCTGCTGACAGCTAGGAAGTCTGAATGATGAAGCCTGAAGAGAGAACATTTCTGCTTCTGTTCTAGGGGAGCGATGTTCAGGTGCTGTTTAAAACTGAGTAATAGAGCTGGGTGTGGTGGCGCATGCTTCTAATCCCGGTACTTGGGAGACTGAGACTGGAAGATCCGGGTTCGAGGCCAGCCTCAGCTGCTTAGTGAGGCCCTCTGCAACTTAGTGAGACCCTATTTCAAAATAAAGAATTAAAAATAGGGCTGGGGCTGTAGCTCGGAGGTAGAATTCCCCCAGGTTCCATCTCCAGTACCACAAAAACAAAACAAACAAACAAAAAAACTGAGTAATAAACCGGGCGTGGTGGCACACGCTTGTAATCCCAGCATTCGGGAGGCTGAGACCAGAGGATCTGGGTTCACGGCTAGCCTCAGCTACCTAGTGAGGCACTCCGCAACTTAGCGAGACCTGGTTTCAAAATAAAGAATAAAAAAAAAATAGGGCTGGGGGTGTAGCTCGGAGGTAGAATGCCTCTGAGTTCAATCCCTGGTACCGCAAAAAAAAAAAAAAAACTGAGTAATAAACCCATGGTACTCGTAGGTATCTCTTGGAGCTCTGTTAGAGTATGCATGCTGAGTGTCTAGGAAACACACCATGGTCTGGGGCAAATTTTTGCTCAACCTTGACTAGAATGTTTTTAAAAAAAAACAAACTCAAAATGGCTTTAAAAGCCGGGCATGGTGGTGCACTCTTGAAATACCAATACTTGGGAGGCTGAAACAGGAAGATCGCAGGTTCAAAGCCAGCCTCAGCAACTTAGTGAGAACCTGTTTCTAAATAGGAAATAAAATCGGGTTAGGGGTATAACTTGGAGATGGAATGCCTCTGGGTTCAATCCCCAGTGCTCCTAAATAAATAAATAAAATACATACATACATACATACATACATACATACATACATACATAAAATGGCCTTGAGAAATTAAAGGAATGAATTATTCAGAATGACATGAAGAGAGGTATTTAAAACTTATCAAAGCCAGTCAATGTGTTGAGCACAGGAAGGCAGGGAGGGAGAGGGAATGGGGTGGGACCTGGGGGAGGGCTCAACGAGTGTTGTGCGCATGTATGCCTCTATCGCCAGGAACTTCATCAAGATGTATGATTACAATGCACCAATAAAATAAATACAAAAGAATACACATGGCTTGGCTTTGTACCTCCAAGGACTTTGCCTTTAATCTTTACAGTAGACCTGTGAAGTGAGCAATTGTGAGCTGAGGCTCAGAGAAGAGAAATAACTTACCCATCATCAACTAGGGAGTGACTGTAAAATTGAAACAGAGCCTTTTCAGAGTCACAAAGTAAGGGGTGCTGGCTTTATGGATTGGTGTATAAAATGGACCTGAGCCCCAATCTGATGACAAAAAGAATGGAGAGCAATGCTATTAATACCATAACCTCCTGGTTCTAGATCATAGACGGTGAGCTCTAGAGAGACCAAAGAACCTGTGTTAGTTTGTCGGTATCTCTACCTTAAATGCTAGTTTCTTTTTCTTTATTCTTGGGTAGTTTGTGGTTCATATATGGTATGCTGTTATCTCTTACCTTGAATTTTCTTACCCTGAGTCTGCATTTTAAATAACTACTCATTGTTAAGGTTTTTGGTCAGTCTGTGTCTTGTCTGCCTGCCTGTCTCTCTTTCTCTCTCCTTTGTGGATTGAACCTAGAGCCATTCTACCACCAAGCCGTATCCCTAGTCTTTTTTATTTTGAAACAGGGTCTCCCTAAATTGCTGAGTCTTAAGTTTCTGAGGCTAGCCCCAAACCTGTGATCCTCCTGTCCCAGCATCCCAAGCACTGAGATTACAAGTGTGGGTCACTGTGCCCAGCTCTTCACCTTCTCTTGTGAAACCTAACCTCCATCCAAGCTTTGTCATATGTTCAGTTTTTTTTTAATCAAATACTAAATGGATGACTTCTGCAAACTGTGTTAAATAGCAATATATATTCATACAGATAAAAGAAAATAAAGTTAGCACTGTTTCTCATGCCATATAAATAAATTCATTGCAGATGGACTAAGTATTTAAATATTGAAAAGAGACTAAAGCTAAACTCTGAAAAGTTGAAGATCTTACTTTAGTTTGATAGGCCCGGAGCTATAGCTCAATGGTAGAGTGCTTGCCTAGCATGTATGAGGCCCTGGGTTTGATCCCCAGCACTACAACAATAAATAAACAATAAAGCGTTAGAATCCTTCTCTTGCAAATAAACATATTGCTTTTGCTTAAAAGGTTAAATGTTTTCTTAAAAATACTAAAATTAGGCTTAGGAACACAAGCAAGGCAGGAAATCCAAAAATCTTTGAGATAATGATTGATATATTTAACTAGATGAAGTTCAGCATTTCCCTTAAGGCAAATACATCCTAAACAACCTAAAATATTTGATGTTACAAAGGGAAAAACCAATTCAAACTCAGTTTCTCCTACTGTATACTCACAGTACCCATTACTTCTGAGGCTTCAGAATGTGTGGGGATTTCTCACCACCAGTAAGTAATCAATTCATTCTGCAGCAGACATCAGCTGGGTACTCTTAATCCAATTCACTTCTGATACCATCTACCTGGAGACACTGTCAGATCCCACAGGTTAAGGACTCAGTCCCCAAGACTGCCACCCCCTGCTCTGAGGCTAGTCACAAGACCCAGGTTGTTTTTTTACCTATGCTTCTGATTGACCAGCTATAAATTGAGGTTCCGGCAACCCCATCCTTGGGTTCAATTAATTTGCTTGAGCAACTCTTAGAACTCAGAAACATATTTATTAATTTGTTATTAAGTATATTATAGAGCATACAGATAGATAAATGTATAGAGGGCAGAATATGGGAGAAGTGGTACTGAGTTTCCCTCCAGGAACCTCTGTGTGTTCAGCTGCCCAGAAGTTCTCCCAACGCTGTGCTTTGGGGTTTTATGGAGACTTGGTTGCATAGGCCTGGTTGAAGTATGGACAACCGTGTTAAAATGTAGTCAGACAAAAAGGGCATGATCTAATATCTGTAGACTAGGGAAACCCTGCAAGCCCTGTCTGTCCAGATTCCTCTTGGCTTCTCTGGAATGAGGAGGATCTTATGACCTACTAACAAGGGTAGGTCAAGAATTTTCTTAGCCAGCTCTGATAGAAAAACAGGGAAAGATAGTAGTTTCTCCAGCCATCCTCAGGGAAGAGTAATTCTAGTTTTTATGGTGTGCATTGGGCGGGAGGGAGTTGTGAGGCACACATTGTGGGCAAAAACCAGAATGCATAGAACAGCACTGTTAGCAACACACATTACAAAAGATTGCTCTTCTTTATACAAAAGAGTCTTCTTACAAATTGATAAGGAAAGAACCAGCAATGGAAGGCTAAATTAAGTTCGTAAACAGGAAGAAAAAGAAATGCTCATGGACAATGAACTACCAAAGTCAGGCTTTCTTTGGTTAAATTTTTCATTAAATAGTACAGTAATATTTATGTCCTGCTAAGGAATAGAGAAATAAGCTTTTTTTTTTTTTTTTATATTAAAAGTGCATTGTCATCGCAGATGTGAATTGCTACAACCAGCCTCTTTGGAAAAGAACACAGCAATATTAATTAAAATCTGAAACGCATATTCTATCCCCCAGCCATCCTGCTTTTGTAAATATTTTTCCAGAGATAAAGCAACAGCATGAAATAGTGTGTAAATAAGAATATTTATTTGCAGTATGTTGGGGGGGGGGGACTGCAAACAATTAAAAATCTCTTACAAAAAGGATTGTTAAATAAATTGTGGTAGAGCTTCTTATGGGACATGGGGCATAATCACAGTTAAAATAATTTGATTTATTTGTACTGAATTTTGTGATCTTTACTTGGTAGAAAAACAGACTATGCAGTTTTAAATATAATACATATTTGTTTTTTGTTTGTTTGTTTTTCTATACCTGGGGATTGTGCCCAGGGGCATTCTACCTCTGAGAGCTATACCCTCAGCCCAGTTTTTTATCCTTTATGTTGAAACGGGGTCTTACTGAGTTGCAGAGGACCTCACCAAGTAGCTGAGGCTGGCCACAAACCTGCAATCCTCCTGTCTCAGCCTCTCAAGTACTGGGATTACAAGCATGCGCCACCACACCCAGCTTCATTTGGTTTTCTAAAAAATCAGAGGAATGGAATAAAAATGTGTTTGTGTGTGTGTGTGTTTTAATCATAGAAAAGTCTTGCTGAGATGCACTCCAGATTACTAACTCGGATTGTTTTAAGGAGGTGCAATTGGAAAAAGGAAAAGGAAATTAGAATTTTTGTTACTTCTCTAATAGTGAATGAATCGTTTTTTATAATTTAAAAAACAATTAGAACTGAGTTTTTTAAAATATATGATTAGTGCTTCCAAGAGTGTATAAGAGAATTTTTCACTTTCCGCTTTACACCAGCACTATAGTTTGACACATACACTACAGCGAGCAGCTGTAGCTCGCTGGATTTCATGTGCTTGCCCTGTGGATGATGCTACTACGTGTTTTTTGTTTTGTTTTGTTTTTTTGCGGTACTAGGGATTGAACTCGGGGGTGTTCTACCTCCGAGCTATACCCCCAGCCCTATTTTTTATTCTTTATTTTGAAACCGGGTCTCACTAAGTTGCGGAGTGCCTCACTAGGTAGCTGAGGCTGGCCGCGAACCCGGATCCTCCGGTCTCAGCCTCCCGAATGCTGGGATTACAAGTGTGCGCCACCACGCCTGGCTTGCTACGTGTTTTTTAAGAGAAGAAGAATATCTTGTTCCAGGAGAATTCAAGACCTCCAGTGAACATTTTACTGAGCACTAACTATGTGCCAGGCCCAAGGCTGGGAACAGGATTTATCACAAATGAGGTCAAATTGGAACCCCAACATCCAACAACACAGAGGCTGAGGCGAGAGCAAAGGTTACACTTCCATTTGAGCTGAGAGGAGAAGAGGCAGGTGGGGGCAGGGGGTGGGGTGACTGCAGGTCTCTGTGCCCCTCAGGCCTGTTTTCTGTTCCTCCACCAAATGATGCCTCATCCGCTTGGGCTTGGAGATGGAGTAACGATTGCTCTCAAGGCTTTATTATATGCACGGGATAGAAATAAGCCTAGCAGGTTTTACAGTGGTTTTTGTTGTTTTTCCAAAAGAGCCTTCCTACTCATTATGACGCCTTCACCTCTTAGTAGTCAATAGCCAGGAAGGCATTATTAGGTCTGTGTTACAGATGAGGAAATTAAGGTCACTTATTCAGGGTCACATAATGGAGGTGAGAGCTGAGACCTAGATTTTCAGGCCCCTCAATCACTCGGCTTCGGGCCCAAATTGGAAGTCGTCTAGTGGCTCCAAAACTTAACCAAGCACACACATGGGTTACAGGAACAAGCTCAGGAAGCAGTGCCTGTCACCACGACCTATTAGCTGTGTGACCTTGTGCAACCTGTTTAGCTTCTGTAAACTGTTTCACACTTATAAAACAAGGCTAATAAAAATCACATATTACCGTGAGCTTTGGATGAGAAAAAAACTTCTTTGCACAGTTACTGGCCCATTAATAATCAAAATTCTAATTCTACCTAATTATTCTCTTAACTATTACATTGTCAATACTATTACATGACAAGAAATCTGTCCCCAACACATTTTTTTCTCTGGTACTTAATTAAGCCTTTCACAGTGAATTCTGAATACGTATTGTGGTATACAGTAATATCCATGAGAGTCTTGAGTTTGTTTGGAATTTGATTTGGAATCAAACAAGGCTGGGTTGTAATACTTGCTTCACCACCAAGTTCCACTTATCTATAAAATAATTGCCTTGAAGGAACAGCACCTGAGTTCTCAGATGTTCAGTGTGATGGATCCCACTACATAGTCGGTGCTTAATAAATGGAAGCCATAATTATAGGACTTGGAATCAAAGATTGGTGAGGCTATCTGGAGATTGCCCAGTTTGGTAAAGTCTAATATAGGGTGACAGTTAAGCAGATAGCCTCAGAGAACGCCTGTTTAATCATTGCCATGGCTTGAAATTTTTGAAAAAATCCTCACTGGATGAGTATTAACAGGTATATAGAATTTTAATGTATAATGAATTATATAAAATGCATAATGAATTTTAATATATTTTATGAATTTTAATGTATTCCTAAGACATTTGCCAACCACTAGAGATGTGAACTCTTGAGTGTTAGTGATTTCATAGTATTGTCTGAAACCTCTGCCACCTGGCTGACTCCACCGTGGTGGCCAAGGATGGGCAGCTAATGGTATCATCATTGTAATTATCATTTATTGAGCTTGTCGTGTAGTAGACGCTTGTCCTGCAGTACCTGACTTAATCTTCTTGATAACTCTGAGTTAAATGCCATTGATACCTCCATTTTGCAGATGGGAAAGGTGAGGCTTAGAAAGACAAAGTTACTTGACCACGACTACACAGTGAATAAGGAACAAACCTGTGACGTGCACCTAGGTGGGTCCCACTTTGTACTACGAAGTAGAAAGGAGGAGAGAAGTTGTTTTCCTTTGATGTCTTCAATTCAGTGACGAGGGCCTGCAAATTCAGCTATCAAAAGACAGAGTAATAGGAGAAAGCATTTAACTACTATGTCCATGATGGTCTCCCAGCAAAGAATTGAAAATCTCCCCAAAGTGGTTAAGCCTGGGAGCTCATATACCATTTTAATAAAGGGCCATAAATTGTGGAGAAGTAGCAACACAAGAGAAAACAAACTTGGACTTGTAGGAAGTGAGTTTTGGGTAGGTGAATTCATAGAGAAACAAATGGAAGAGAGGGATTTTTTTAGTAAGGTTTGTTTATGCAGACTCATAAACAGGAGTTTTTCTCCTACATAATAAGGGAGAGGAGAGTGGAGGAAATACCCATTAAAAATCTGGTTGGTAAATCCTTAATTTTGTACAAAGGTGTGTGTGTGTGTGTTCTCTTTAGTAAACTGTCACTGTTAGATTCATAATGCAATATGTTAAAATACTTAAAACATGCTTTTTTATATTACATAGGATTCTGTATAAAAACCAGACATGGGTAAAAATGACTGACATTTTGGGGGTTTGTTCCATGTGCCAGACACATTTTAAGCACTTTAGATTTAATTTTCATCATTTCTGCCCCAAATGTATCTTACTGTACTGTGATATTTTAAAACATGTATCTATGTTAAAAATTTATATATAGGACATATGTATTACTGTATGTAGACACAGATGTGTACATATTTATGAATGCATACAGAGAGGTCTACATGGTTACGCAGCTAGAGAATTAATGAAACAAATGAAATCCATGACCTGGTCTGTACTTGCCCCTCTCATCTTCTGCCTCTCTCAGATCACATTTTATGTTTCAGCTACTTAATAAGCAGAACTCTTCTCTTGCAGAGTTCTGGTGAGGGTGAAATAGGATATTATGTAAATCATTTGGGTCAGAGGGAATTCAAAGTACATGTCAGTGTTCCCATACCTTAGACCCACCCTTCCCCTCTCTCTCCTTCTTTCCCTCCTCTCCCTCCCTTCCTTCCTTCTTCCTTCCTATTGGACCCAGGGACACTCTGCCCCTGTGCTACACCTCCAACCGATTTTTATTTTTTATTTTAAAACAGGGTCTTACTAAGTTGCTGAGGCTGGTCTTGAGCCTGCCATCCTCCTATCTCAGCCTCCCAAGTATTGAGAATACACGTGTATACCACCACACCCAGTTCCATCTTACTTTTTAATGAGTCCACCATCACTACTAGACTGAGCTTCTCATAATTGTTTCTAAGTCTTTGCATGCAGTTCCAATTCAGGATAATGTCTTTGAGGAGGAAGGAAAGAGATTAGTATGGGGTTGGGGGTTAGAAAATCATCATGTAATGATTCTTAAGATAGATGGTTAGGACGTGGGTAAACAGAAAGCTTGTATACTAACATTCACCACTGAAGTGCTTCCTTTGGAAGCAGTTCGAATGAACACCCTTTATTCACTGGCCTCTTTAAGCAGTAAAAAAGAGTGTCAGGTGAGACTCTCGGTGGTGAGTGGGGCCTTTTTGGCCCAGACAGAAGGTATCTATTGGGGATAGCTGCAGCAGATGAGGGAGATCAAATAAGTGCTTCATGTCTGTTGAGCTGCTGTGGGCTTTCTTTTGTGTTCTTGTGAGCTGCTTCTCTGCATGAACTTAAGCAGTAACCAGAGCTGTATTTTATTTTATTTTTTAATATCTCAGCTAGAAATGCTGACAACCACTGCGGGCATCATGAATTTTTGATGCAGTGATGATTAGAAGGCTGCTAGGGCCTCATTTCATTTCACTGGACTGCTGTGACACCTCCTTCCTGAGTCACTCCGCCATCCAGACTCCTGTTGTGTTAATCTTGAGTACCCATTGCTCCCGTGCAGTTATTGGGGGTGTTTGAAAGTGGCATCTTAAAAAACGCCTCAGCTATTAAACAGAAGGGAATGCATCTTCAATTTCTGTAAAGGAGTTCAGCTAATGCAAGCCAACAAATATTTACTAAGCGCTGGTTTTGTAAGTCTAGCTCACTGGACTTACAGAAGTCTATGGTAGTGTCTGTTAGATTGGGGATACAGAGGTGAACTGGAGGTAATCTTTGCCTCTCATGGTCTGGTGGCAGGAAAAGTGTATACAGATATGTGTATATACAAATACGTGTGATGTGGGAAGTATTGCAGTAGATGTTCAGAGAATTATGAGCAAGGGAAGATTATTCCTAATAAAAAGAAGACTTATTTTATAAAGAAAGAAATTAAAATTCTGACTTTGATAGATACACATTGGTTTCTTTATTCATTCAATAAATGCCAGGGCCTTCATGCAAATGCATGATTCTCTGTGCACAACAGAGGAAAGGGGAGATAGCAGTCTTGTTTATTTGATTGATTAACCTGGCTGACAAGTTTAATAGGCAAAATCTGTGTTATTTTGAAGCTCCTATAGTTTGTGTCAACCCCAAATTCTATCATACAGTATATCCCCCCAAAAGAGACCTTTTGTATGTTTTAATAATTATATGTTCCAAGCGCCCTATGAAGATTCTGTTTTTAGATTTGTCAAGCATTTTGTTGTTGTAGTTTTGGGGGTTTTGCTATTGTTGTTTTCATTCAATAGCTACTATTTTGCCTTGTCTGGTCCCCTGAAAGAGTTTTTGTTGTTGTTTTATTTTGCTTTTGTTTTTGTTTTGTTCCTTGTACTTGGAATTGAACCCAGGGGCTTTCTACCTCTGAGCTGCATCCTCAGCCCTGTTTTATTTTTTATTTTGAAACGAGGTTTCACTAATTTGCTGCAGGCCTCACTAAGTTGCTGAGGCTACACTTGAACCTGTAATCCTCCTGTTCCAGCATCCCAAGTACTTGGGATTTTAGCGCCCCTGAAAGAATTTAAAGAAAATATTCACCAACATTGCTCCTGCTGATGATAATAAGGAAAATAGTAGCTGAAAGAATTTAAAGAAGAGGGAGAAAACGACAGGTGGGAACCATTTATCTCAGATACACTTGTTTAAACAAAAAGTCTACATCTATTCTTAAAATGAAAAACCATATATCTACCTTAAAAACAGAGTTGTTTTTCATTTATTTTAGTGATTTGGTTTTATTTATGTAATATTCTATTTTCTTTGCACATTGTTTTAACATAAAATCATGAGACTTTTACTTCTCTTGAAATGTATTATGTACTGTATTTTTAGAAATCTTTTTCTTTAAATTTTTTAAAGGAGATGGAGCCGGGCATAGTGGCACATGCTTGTAATCCCAGTGCTTAGGAGGATGAGTTGAATGTGGGCATCTCAAGTGCTTGCACGTGGGAGTAGTATCCCTCACCTCCACTCAGGTGCAATACAGGTCATCATCTGGCCTCACCTCAAGGGTGTGGGCAAGTGTAGTGTTCCTTTCCTTAAGCCTGCAAAGATCAGATACCTGGGTGTCCATGATGAGTGGTAATGTCTGCCGCAGGAGTTAAAAGATGTGCTGCACAATTTAACAGGGTCACACTGGGCGCCATGTTGATAGCAAAGCAAGACCAGAGGCAAGAGGTCATGTTGGACAAGATGTTAGCATTGGGGATAGTTAGAAGTTATCAGAATTGGGATGCCAATCGTTTGCATCTCAAGTGTGAGGAAGAGAAAAGTCAATTATGATTTGATGGGATTAGCACTTTCCCTTTGAGAATTGAAGTCAGTGGTTTGCCCTTAACTGAGATGAAGGGCCATGGGAGAAACAAAGATTGAGGAAGATCAAGGGTTTGTTTTAGACATGTTGAAAACGGAAGAGAGGTATTGGGCATCCAAGTGGAGATGGTGAATTGGCAGTTGAATATATAGCATTCATATCTGTATTTTAGGGCTCCGGATATCAGTGGATGAGTTGACAGCTAATAGAATGTATTTAAAGCCATAAGGCTAAGTTAATATACATAGAAAAGAATACAGTCCCGGGACAGGCCTGTATCTTCTCTGGTGAGAGCAGACAGATGAAGAACCAACAAAGACAGTGGAGAGGAAGAGGCATAAAATAGGACAATCAAGAGTATGATATCATGGAAGCCAAGTAGAGGGTAGGGGATTGTTGTTCATGGAACATTCACTTTGTTGAGAAATTTTTGTGTTTGGTGACCTCCTCAGCACCACACGTGTCTTGTATATATCAACCTCTTTTTATACATTGGAAAGCAAGAGTTCAGGGAGGAGAAATTTATCCATAAACATGAGATTAATGCTCTTTATGTGTCAGGGCAATAAACATAGAAGTTTAAAAAAAATGAATAAAGTAGCAAGCTCATAGGTGGTGAAAACAAATTTTAAAAAAGGGTCCATCTGGTCCAGACCTGCACGTTTTGTGCCAAGATACAGTATGGAGAAAGTATTACAGAAATGTTTGCTATTCCTCAGAACAGGGCCTGAGGCAAAACTAAAAGAAACCAAGATGAGTTGCAAGGAAAAGAAACGTGCTAGAACAAGTGGATTTTTCTTTTATATTCCAAGACTGATTTTCTAAGGAGAATTTTCTTCAAATAAATACATGTACTTATATATATAAATAAATAAAATTTTCTTCAAATAAATACATGTACTTATATATATGCTTTTATTGATGCATTGTAGTCTCGCATCATAGTATTGTTCAGAGGGATAGGGACATACATGCACACGGCACTTGGTGAGTTCATAGTTTCTTAATTGCTTGTAATTGTGATGAGAAGCAGGGTGTGGTGGTGCACACGTGTGATCCCAGTACTTGAGAGGCTGAGATAGCAGGATCGCAGGTTCAAAGCAAAAAGTAAAATTGGGCTAGGGGTGTCACTCAAGGGTAGAGTGCCCCTGGGTTCAATCCCCAGTATCACAAGAAACAAAAAAGTGGTGAGAATTTGACCCTTCAACCCATGAGGAGTCTGTGGATTAATTGGGATGCGAGAGAGCTAAATACTGTGAAAGAAAACAGGAAGCCCTTTAAGAGAGTGGGTGATAACATTCAGTGCACTTCTAACCACCTTTTGGACATACTCAGTAAATAATTGATGCAACTTTTCTTTTGAGAGTTTCTAGTGTGATCAGTGTTCAAAACAACTCCTCTTTGTAGCAAGTAATAACTCAGACTCCTTTTCTTCCTTTTTAGACCATGTACAAAATGAAGAAAACTATGCACAAGTTCTTGATAAGTTTGGGAGTAATTTTTTAAGTCGCGACAACCCAGATCTTGGCACCGCTTTTGTCAAGTTTTCCACTCTTACAAAGGAACTGTCCACACTGCTGAAAAATCTGGTAAGCCGTTTCATACATGATTAAAAAGAATTACAGCCTGGCAAAAGCATAAGATCAGATAAACAGCACAATTCACTCCTCCTCCCCCACAACCCTTGGTCCTTGGGGGGTGAAAAATAAAACAAAGTTGTGTAGTCCTAGTATGGAGGTTATGGTTTGTTTGTTGGATTTGAACCTCTAGTCCAGCTGATAGCAAGGTAGATTTATTGAAGCTGAGATCTGCTACTTAAACTGAGCGCCCTTCCATGTTCCGCTGACTTTTTAAGATAACCTTTAGCCACTTTTGCTTTGTAATTGATTAAAAGAGCGATCCTGGTTTCTGTGTCAAGTGTACAGTAGAAATATTCATTGTAGGTATATCTCACTTGCATGAAGATGGTTATGCATTTTGGTTCCTGATTTACAAATAATGAACCTCAACTCTACACATCCTTGTAAAACCTCCCCCTCCCCAAAGAAAAAGTTTTTGAGATTCAAGGAAGCTGTGGTTTCACAAGTTGATGATAGGGAAAAAACATCTAGAAATCAAGGACAGTAGAGACATTGGCTGGAGAAGGCTGACTGAGATCGGGGGACCTGTTTGCCAGGCAGTAGTGTCTGGGTGTCACCGTATCGTGCCCCGCACCCTCCCTGACCTGCACACCGTACTCACATGGGGAAGGTTCATTATAACACCACCTGGACTCACCGTAAGTGATCAGCTGTTGGTTTTGGTGAAAATATTCTAAGAGCCTCGCACATCCTCATGAATTAATTTAATCAAGTTCTAAGCCTCAAGAGGTAAGAGTAGAAGGAGGTCAAAAGGTGCCAGAAGAAAATGATCTGTGTCATACTTTTTCCGCAGTCTGTCCTGGAAAAGCTGTCCCCAGCACCCCCCAGACTCCAGCATTGCAGTCTCGCCTTCTTTAAGGATCCAGATCCTAAGCTCAAGATGCCCTTACCCTGGGTCAGTTACTCATAAATCTCATGGGCTTCTGTGACCTTAGGTGATAATCTTGTCATAAATCCATTTGATACAGACAGCTCACAGATGAGGACAACCTTTTTTGAAAAATGACAACGGCCTTTCTAATCTATTAACCTGAATATTTGACCAGTCAGATATTTGGTTTTCCTTGTACTAGATGAACATATGTGTATGTGACAGTTTAATTCTAATTGGTGGTTTATGCTGTTGAATTAGTCTTACACAGTAAGTCAGCTAATATGAAAGAAAATAAATGTTGACTATAGAAATATTTCTTCTTAGCTGAGAGCAATGGTGCATGCCTGTAATCCCTGCTACTCAGGAGGCTGAGGCAGGAGGATTGAAAGTTCAAGGACAGCCTTGGCAACTTAAACCCTGTCTCAAAGTAAAAAATAGAAAGGGCTGGAAATGTCACTAAGTGGTAGAGTGCTCTTGGGTTCAACCCCTGGTACTGAAAAATAAAATAAAATGGGAAGAAGGAGTATTTCTTCTTTTCAAAAATTTGAGAAAGAAAAATTTTGAACATAGGACCTAATGTTCCTACTTTGGGGTTTAAGAGGTCCTTAATATTTCTATAAATCTTTTATTACTCGAATCTTTTTTTGGAAGAAGGCCCTGTCAAGTCCTCTTCTCTCTGGCTATTACATTTTTGCTGGTGGTGCTGCTCAAAAGTGTGGTGGGAAGAATGGAAGTGAAACGGGTCTCTGGGGATTCATTCTGACAGAAACAGGTAAAAGACTAGCTCGGGGAGGAAGTTCCAGGGGTTTTGGATTAAGTCAGACCTGGAATCCCAGCTTCCTAGTAGCTTCATAGCCTTAGGCAAATCGCTTAGCTTCTCTAACTCTCATTTCCTAATCTGTAAAAAGAACTAGTCAGACTATTTTTTGGTAATGGCATGACTTCATTGAGATCCGGAAAGTAAATCACCAAGCCCAGCACCTGACTCGTGGAATTTGCTTTAACAAATAGAAGCTTTCATTATTTACATCTTGTTTAACCTTTATGGTAACTATAGTGTAAAAGCAGGTATCCACAGTCATATCCCATTTTACAGATCAGTGCACCAATTAAAAAATAATATGCCTAGGAAGAGATGGAATTAAAGACTTGAGCTCAAGTTCTCTGACTACAGATCACATGCTGTCTTAGCAGTGCTGCCTCAGGAATTACAAAGTAATGGCATTGCCTTAATGGACTGTGGGTGATAAAGGCCCAGCTGACAGATAACTAAGGGTTGTACTAGTTTGTATTTAGCTTGCAAACTATTTTTTTTGGAGGGGGAGGGGCCTACTTTTGTCTTTTGATTTCTCTCATCTGTGAGTTATAGTATATTGAAAAGAATGAGAGTGTTAGAAGGTAGTTCTCAAACTTTTGGGTCTTAGGGCCCCAACCATGGAAATGATTGAGAATACTGAAGAAGAGCTTTTCATTATATGAACTATTTCTGTCTGTATCTACTATCTTAGATGTTAAAACCTTGGATTTTTAAAAATGTCTTAATTTATTTTAAAATAGTACATTTCATGTCTTCTAAAGACCTATATTTTTATGAAAAATAACTTTTACCAAAAAAAAAAGGAAGGGTAGTTGGTTTTTTTTTTTTTTTTGCATTTTTGTGGGGGGGTTTTGTTGTTTTTTTTTAACTAATTAGGAGGTGGCTGGATTCTCACATGTGCCTCCATGTACATTTTGTTGCACTGTGTCATTCTGGTTGCAGTAGATAAACAAATATGGCCATGCATAGGTCTCCATTGGCCAACAGAAGAGGAGTATCTTAAGAGCCATGTCAGGTGTTAGGATATTTGTCTTTGACTCTACATCAAAAGTTGACAAGTGCTAGTTTCTTAAAAGTTAACCGTATAACTCAAAACTATATAAATAAGCAGTAACTGGATGCTGTCAAACGGTTGGTGACAGATGTGAGTTTTTAAAAATTTCTAACTTTCTCTGAACACTGCCATCTTACTAGCAATAGATACTCTCAGTTGCTTACCTTGAATGACAGGCTCACCTAATTGATTTTGGACAATATATGGCAAATGCCTCTAGTCTGAATAATTGCAGTCTGCTAGCTATTCTTTCAAGGAAAAGAAAACAATGGTGTTTGTGTTTTCCAGCTCTTTGTCCCTGGGGCCTGTGGCAAGGCAGCACAGTATGATAAAGTGGCCGAGCAAAACTGCTCCTCTTGGCCTGGAAGCAGAAAGGAGGTGGGGCAAGGAGAGGGCCCAGGTCTGAAGCCCCATGTCCCCTTCAGAGCATGCCCCCAGGGGCCTAAGGACCTCCCTCTAGACCCCGCCCCAGAAGTTCTGCCACCCCAACAGCATTACCCTGGGGCAGATACAAAGTTGAGGATACAGAGAAAAAAATACCGAATCTCAAAAGAGAAGCATCCATGAACCATTGGAATACACAAGTTACTATAAGCAGTCCAGCCCTCTTCCTTGTCCTCCTGTCTTGGCCTGCAGGATGTGAGGGCGGTGCACAAGCACAAGGAAAACTGGCACTACTGTGACCCCACCCGGACACCACTCCAGTCCATCCCCCTACTACTGTCACTCTATCAACACCCCAGACCCACCCACTCCTCGCTTCTCACTCTGGAGCTAGCTCATGTCCTCCCTTGAATGCATACTCCTTGCCTTCCTAAATAAATCTCTGTGCCTCTATATCTGACACGTGCCAAAATCTTTTTCCATCACATGTATCAAGAACCTCATCTTGTTGAGTTGAGGTCCCCTTCGCTGGGACCTCCTCAGACCCTCAGCAGGTGGCATGTGAACTAAACCTTTAACACATGAGCCTCTGAAAGACATTCAAGATCCAAACTATATAACATTCCACTCCATCTGCCAAATATTCATGTCCTTCTCACAATGCAAAAAGCCATTCAGTCCATCCCCAAGGGTCTCTAAGTCTTAACTACTCTAGCATTGTTCAGAGTTTCCTCTGAGACTCAAAGCAAACTCTGCTCTAGGCCCCTGTAAAAATCAAGAAGAAGAAAATGATCTACTTTTAATATGCAATGGTGGGCCAGATGTGGTGGCACACACCTGTAATTCCAGTAATTGGGAGGTTGGACAGAACCACAGGTTTCAGGCCAGTGCATGATATCTTAGACCTTATTTCAAAATAAAAAATGAAAGCTGGGCGTGGTGGTACCAGCTTGTAATCCCAGTACTTGGGAGGTTGAGACCAGAGGATCTAGGTTCACCGCCAGCCTCAGTTACTTAGTGAGGCCTCTGCAACTTCATGAGACCCTGTTTCAAACGAAAGAATAAAAAATAGGAATGGGGGTGTAGCCCAGTGGTAGAACACCTCTGGGTTCAATCTCCAGTACCACCCACCAAAAATAAAATACAGTGGTAGGATGGAGAGGCACAGGGTAAACATTTCCATTCCAGGAGGAAGGAATAGGAAAATAGGAGGGTTCAGCCCAAGGCAAGATGGAAAGCCAGCAAGGCAGACGTTAAATCTTAGGGCTCCATGTCTGGTATCCAGGGCACACTGGTGGAATGCGGGCTCCCAAGGGTGTGGGCACCCCACTCCTACAGTCTTGCCAGTGGAAGTCCACCCGGGCACTCTCTTGAGCTGGCTTTGCATGGTGCTGTCTGTCACCTCAGCCTTCCTTGGGTCTCCCGTGTAGGTTTGCTTTAGTCCCATAGCTTCATTACTCCTGTCACGGGCTCTCTGCATGGACTCTGACCATGCCATACATTGCCTGCTTTCCCGAGTTTTTCCTGAAATTTCAGGAGAAGCCACCATGACCCCATAACTCTTGCCTTCTGTATGC
Organism: Graphiurus murinus; assembly: GCA_004027655.1. Lineage (NCBI taxonomy): Eukaryota > Metazoa > Chordata > Mammalia > Rodentia > Gliridae > Graphiurus > Graphiurus murinus. Next base: position 158,258 of record PVLC010000468.1, read on the forward strand.
CTGCATACCCAGCACCTCCAGAATGTGATGTACGAAGGCCCGCTCGAACCCTGGTGGTCGCAGCCTGAGTGCTGTACTGGCTGAACTTTCACAGGAAAGTGAATTCCAGGGAAGTGATTCCCTGAGTTGTCAGGCCCTGGGCTCTTTTCAGAAATGAAAGTGTTTGAAGCAAATTTGCATTTCTACACCTTTGAGGCTGTGATGGGCCTGATGTGACTTTGCAGCTTCCTTAGATACCCCAGGGCTCCTTTCTGTGGTGCGGATGCAAAGCACTTGCCTTTTTTTAGGCACTAGTGACCACACCCTGGTTAGAACTGTGTGCCTGTGTGCAGAGGCAGATTTTAAAAGGAGCATAGGCAAAACATGGTAGAATTGAAGTAAGGTCTGTAGATTGTCTGGGTGAGCTCCTGGTCCCCAAGTCAGTTTCCTGATCTTGATACTGTACTGCATAAGCTGTTGCTACTGGAGGAAACTTACTGGTGATTACATGGGGACCTCTCTGTACTCAAAATTTTGAAATTCTGTAATTTTTTCAAAATAAAACGTTTAAATCAAACTATAAGCCATCAAATTCTAGCCCTGGAGGGAAAATGGGAAAAGTATTTCATATACTACATTGTTATAAAACCAACAGAGAGAGTAAAAATCAGACTCACTTCTCCAGTATTCAAGACTACTGATCGACAATCCTCAGTTCACTTCCCTTTACACTTTTTGGAATTTTGTAAACCAGTCTTTCTCCTGGTGAATTTCTTTCTCGGGTTAAAGTCCTTTATGTGGTCAATATAGAAGTGAATCTGTTTGTCATGTTTGATTATGTCTAGGAAATGCTGCCTCTTAGTGGTGAAAAGCCAGAGAAATGTGTATAGGATCTATTTTGTTATTGTTTTTAATGTATTTGTAGAGTGGTTTTAAGTGCATAGGCTTTGAATTTAAAGAGACCCGGGTAAAAATAATTACTCAATAGCTTCTTACCTGTGTAGTCATGGTAGATTACTTGCATTCTCTGAGTCATTTTTTTTGCTTTTGTAAAATGGGATTAATAATATCTGTCACATTCACTCACAGTTCATTCAAGTATTTCCTGAGGTTCTACACAAGCACGATGGCTAGGCAGGAAGGACACAGCAATGACAGGAACACAGCAGCACAGCAGGCAAGGGCCTCTTCCTCTTGGAGTTTGCCTTCTTGTGGCATTTTTAGAAATAATGTATGTGAAGTATTTATCATGGGGACACATTCAGAGTATATGAATAGTAGATAATGACATTTTTTTAAAGTCATCAAAGCTAGGTACAGTGGCACACACCTGTAATCCCAGTACTTGGGAGACTGAGATAGGAGGATCACATTTTCGAGACCAGCCTTAGCAACTTCCCAAGACCTTGTTTCAAAAAAAAATTTTTTTTTTTTTTTTTTAGACAGGTGGCGGTATTATAACTTGGAGGTAGAATGCCCCTGAGTTCAGTCCCTAGCACCAAATAAATGTTTTTTTGTTTTGTTTTGTTTTGTTTTTGCGGTACTGGGGATTGAACTCAGGGGCATTCTACCTCCGAGCTATACCCCCAGCCCTAGTTTTTAGTCTTTATTTTGAAACCAGGTCTCACTAAGTTGCGGAGTGCCTCACTAGGTAGCTGAGACTGGCCGCGAACCGGGATCCTCAGGTCTCAGCCTCCCGAATGCTGGGATTACAAGCGTGCGCCACCACGCCCGGCTTATTTTTTTTAAAGGGTTATTAGGACTATTTCTTTAGTTGACCTCCTAATCTCCTTGAACTTGTTTTTCCTTTGATTAAAGATACTGCCTAATCAAGGCCAATTCCAGACATAGCAACTGTCTGTCATTCCTGGAACATGCACTGATCCATGCTTTATGCCCTTCTACATTCAGTCCTTCTACCCCGGGTACTCCTTTAGCAGTTAATGCATTCGTGATAAAGCCTTTCTTTACAATGCAGCTTCCTTGTGAAAAGAAAAACAAAACAAAACAAAACAAAACAAAGTAGAATGCTCTGAGTTTAGCTGTTTCTAAGTGTTGTTTTTGTTCGTTTGATTAAATATACAGTACTAAAATTTTGTTGTTGTTAACTATTGAAAGAACAGCAATCAATCATTGCTTGTTAAGCAGCACTGGCAGGGCTTACTCCCAGCATTAGGCCAGCGCTGCCTGTGATCTTAGCAAAGGAGTTAAGGAGCCAACAGAGAATTGCATCCACTTAATTTTCCCAAGCCACAAAATTCGACATGAAAATAACTGGTAGATTGCAACAGATTCTCAACTGGCAGAGAAAACCCATTTAAATGCCTTCCCCTTTGAGAGTTCCAATGTAGCAGTAGTTTTAGAAAATACACGTAAAACTTTTTCTTTTTTAATCATAGGAGTCACCCAAAAGGATTCTGGTCCAGCCAAGACTCTCCATATATCTCGGTCCTTGTCTTCCCAAGCCTTTGGACAATCCCATAGCCTGCCAAAGAGCCTGAGTGTCATTTAGCAGTTGGAGGGCAGTTATTGCTTCAGAACTGTTGAAGCAAAGCAAAGATTTCTCCAGCTGCATAGCATTTCCTGTTTGCAATTTCTGACTGCAGAGCATTGTGGTTTGGGTTAAGGATTTTTTTTTAAGTTCTTCTTTTCTTCCCCCTCAAATGAGAATAGCTCAGAATGTGTGTGTTGGATCTAGATTTCCATCAAACAGATTATTTCTCAAGTTCTTCTTTGAAATTCTGAAAACGGTAGCAAAGATGGGTATGCTGAATAATATATTGGTAGCCTCTGCCCTCCTGAACTATAATTTTTTTTTTAAATCTTAAGTTTTTTTTGTTTTTTTTGTTTTTTTGCGGTACTGGGGATTGAACTCAGGGGCATTCTACCTCCGAGCTACACCCCCAGCCCCTTTTTATTCTTTATTTTGAAACAGAGTCTCACTGAGTTGCGGAGTGCCTCACTAGGTAGCTGAGGCTGGCCTCGAACCCGGATCCTCCGGTCTCAGCCTCCCGAATGCTGGGATTTAGCCACCACGCCCGGCTAAATCTTAAGTTTTTGAAAAACAATTTTGCATAATTGGAAGGTTTGATCAGTGTTTCATCTACCAGGTCATGTCCTGACAGACTTTGCTACCAGTTACTACTATAGGATATTTTGTGAAGTAAGATCTGTCCATGTGAGTGGGTGAGTAAGAGAGAAAGGTTGTTCCTTTTTCCTCCTGTTATTAACCACAAAAATTTCAGAAGTATGAAAAAATTAAATTATCACATAATTCTTAGTTCTACAAATAGTTAAGAATATAGTATTCCTCCAAAACAATTTTATATATTTATAAACAGACACTGATAATATATATATCAGTGTATGTATGTGTGTATATGTATGTGTGTGTGTATATACACATATACACCCATATATATTCTTATGTAAACATAGATACAGATATATATTTTATCCAGGTCATGATCTTTTATCCAAAATCGTTGAGGTTAGATATATTTTAAAATTCAAAGACTCATATATTTTCGGAGGGTGAGAAAGTGTGCATGTCATGTATTATATAACACCCAAGTTACATCTCTGGCTGATGTTTATAAACAGTTTTATCTTTGCAATAAAACAGTGTGAATATTCACATGAAGTAGGATAAATAAAAGACTGTGAAGAATCTCACCTCAAGTCAGAGCTTACCAACCACATGGATTCAGGTCAGGTGAGGTTTTGCTGCCAGATGAACTTGACCTTCATCAACACAGGTATAGAGCGGATCTCACCCTCGAGCCCCCAGCTGAGTAAAGTGACCATCAGTTTTATGGTTAACTTTCGCCTAACAAAGAACAATGATAGCCCTAGCTTATATTTATCATGTGCTAACTATTGACCAGGCCGTTTCAGCACTTCCTATGTTGCGTTGGTTGGGATGGGCTGCATTAGTAAACGAACTCCCGATTCTCCGTGGCTTAAAATAGAGAAGGTTTATTTCCTCACATCACATGTTGACTGAGGTGGTCTGGCTCCTCTTTCTCAATAGCAGGGGAAGGGAGAGGCGGGGCAATCATGTGAGGACATGTTGCAGCTCTCCCAGATGGCTTAGTTCTTGGCTCCACCTAGCTGCAGGGGACCAGGAAATGGAAGGAAAAGATGGAGTATTTGGCAAGCAGTGCTGCCTGCTCTCTGCCCCTCATCTCCCTGTAGCCTTACTCCTCACACCAACTCTACCAGCTGAGAAAAGCGAGTCACAGTGCCGAGCAAATGCAAGAGCCAGCATTCAGACCCAGGTGTCTATTGTGGGGTGCGCTGTACTTCCTCTCAAAATATATGGACATCCTCCTATGGACGTGGGTTTACTACTAAGTTAAAGGTTATATTGGTTTGAAGAACAGCAATTCGAGCAATGGCACAGGTGTTGCTGTTTTGAGATAACTTTCTACATGCTCTTCATCCTTGAGGCCTTCAGAGCTCCTTCTCCAGGCCCAGGTGTGGAGGTACACTGTGAAAGTGTACGTCTTTCCATTGGCTCAGAGAATTCTGTCAAACTCTGCCCCACATTCCCTCTGTTGACCCCTTGCACTTTTCCTTCATTTCCCATTTTCCGTCTCGGGCATGTCGTCTTATCTGGATCCTGTCTCTCTCCTGAGCCACTTCCAGGCTTCAACATGAACTGGTTTTGAATTCCCCTGCAGAATGTTGCCTCTGACTGTCTCCTCACTTCTCTCTGCCATTGCCCTCAGACAAGGCCACTCATTTCGGACCCGACTCTCAGGAAGTGGCCCGGCCCAGTCATGGCACCTTCTGCTTCTCCCTGATGGCAGCCAGCACTGGAAACACAGACTAGCAGGGGGAGCATGGCTGAGTTTCGGGCTCCACGTGTACGTGCTGGGTGGTGCTCTGAGCTGTGTCCACTCTGCACCCTGTACACAGTGGCCATGCCCAGTGCATCCGGCTCCCTCTTACCTGGGAGCAAGAGCATCGAAGTATGAGATGGAAACACCAATCCTTTGCCTTGTCCTTTGATAAGAGTTCTGCCCGGAGAAGTTCCTATTTCTCGTGGAGATTTGCAGTGCACATTTGTAGGTTAAAGGCTTGGGTGTCCTACAATAAAGAAACCTGTATTCAATGCTTCCCAATATATTTGAGCAGAAGAATTCCTGTTGTTTAAGAAACAAACTTCCTATTTGAACCATTTTGAGAAATGCTGATTTAGATCTTTTGCTGGATCAGGTGATCCATTGCATTTGTTGCTTACTTTTTAAATTTTATTCCATTTCACTTCTGGCCTTTTAGAATTTATTTCTACCTCTATTTCAGTATAACTTTTTTTTTTTTTTCCGGAACTGGGGATTGAACTCAGGGACATTCTACCTCTGAGCTATACCCCCAGCCCTATTTTTTATTCTTTATTTTGAAACAGGGTCTCGCTAAGTTGCGGAGTGCCTCACTAGGTAGCTGAGGCTGGCCGAGAACCAGGATCCTCCAGTCTCAGCCTCCCAAGTACTGGGATTACAAGTGTGCGCCACCACGACCAGCTTCAGTATGTAACTTCTGATTGTTTGCTTTGCCACCTCTTTTTTTAACCCAGTAGCATTTTACCCCTGAACTACACCTCCAGCCGTTTTTTATTTTGACACAGGGTCTTGCTAAGTTACCATATGCTGTCCTTGAACCAGTAATCCTTCTGTCTCTGCCTCCCAAGTACTGGGATTACAGGTGTGCACCACCATGCCCGGCTGCCTCTTCTTTTTATTTTACATTATATCCTTTGGTACCTCTATGTTTAAACATGAAGAAATGGCCTACTAATTCAGTCTTGAACTAGTACCTTACTACCTATCCTAGTAAAAGTGAATGGACCTTCTTATTGACTTATTGCTCCAGCTGTGTGAAGCACCTGAAAACTTGGAAGTTCAGGAAATGGGCAGAAGTAGCATGACTTTGAAGTCAGATATAACTGAGTTCCGATCTCTGCTCCACTCCTTCCTGAGCTGAGTCACCAGGGCGACTCACATGCTCAGTCCTCCTGAGAGCAGGAGTGGTAAGGAAATCCTCACAGAAGAGGCAGCCCCTCAGCTGCCATAGATGCTTAACAGCTATTTATGAAAACTCTATTTTCTTAAGCTAAAAGAGATTGTTTTCCTTAAATAGAAACATTAAGTAGCATTAAGCAGTGGTTGGTACACTGCATAGACAGGTGTAAGAGTCAAAAATTCAAGTCGGTATTAAAAAAGAAACTTTGAAAAGCATGTCCTTGGTTCAGCTGGTATTTGCCAGGAGCCACTCTGTTCTGGGCTGACGAGGACTGTCCCATTCTGTGTAAGAGATTGGAGATTGCATGCTCAGAATATTTTAATAGTTTACGTTAAAGCTCTACTTAATTTTATAGGGAACAATGGATGCAGGTATAGGATCAACTTTCTGGTTTGGGGTTCCCACAAGTAGGGGAAGCTTTTATTTGCTTTTGGGGCAGCACTTGGAATCACAGGCATAAATCTAAAAAGATTCCTTTTCTGCAAGGTGGCCTTGAGATATATCAAGCAACCAATGATGAATATCACAACCACTATTTAGGTAGATTCTTTGAATTCTGAAGGTTTCGGTGAGGATCAAGTGAAATGAGTCTTAAAGCATAAAGACAGACAAGTACCCAGGGCCAGGCACTCCAGGGGAAGGCAGCCATAGGGGGCTCTGTTCTCTTCTCAGTTGCATGATGCCTCCCAGGAGTATTACTGTGTCCTCCCAGTACATGGTAAGCCCTTGTGTGCTTGCATATTTACTTTATTAAAGATTTTTTTAATTGTGTAAAAAGTGCTTCCTGAGTAAAAGTCAGTTGTTATACAAAACATATATAATAACATGCAATAGAGATGTTCACTGAAGGTGAGGAAAATGTAATTTGATATCACTTACAGGATGGTTTTGTTCTAGTTTAAACATAGCAAATTACAGATGGCATGCATGGAAATGAAATTACAGGTCTGAAAGTTGATCAAGAACTTGGTGATTATCATTTCAAGAGCACCACAAAAATCCTTAGGGCCAAGATGATGTTTTCAAACCTCGGCCTAACTAGAGAGGCTTTTTTACCTTTTGCTTTCTGATTTTTCTTGGTCTTACAAATCTTAGCTACTCCCCTTTCTGTGTAATTATCCTCAAATGAAATCAGATGCTGTATATAATGCAGAGGAAAATAGTGCTTTCATTTTTGCTCAGTGTAGGAGATGATGTTAAATCTAACCCGCCATTTACTTAAATTGAATTAGACAAAATATAATTGCATTATTTTAAGTTAAGGGATTCTCATATTCCCTTACACTCCCACACCTACCCATTTTTCCCTGTAACATTTCCAGCAAAACTGTACTTTCTGCTTGAAGTGAGTTTTGTCAGTCTCTGAAGGCTTCAGTGTATGGTATAATTTGACTCTTACTTTACCTCGGGGCTTCCTCAGATCCTCCACAGCAGTCACCTCTGCTTTCTTCATGGTAATTTTGTTTTAGACCATAGACAAGTGACATCCTCTCTCTGGCTGTAGGCCCTCCCTCCTCTACAGGAATTTTGGGGTTTCTCTGACTTTGGCAACAGTTCTCAAACTTAACCTTAATCCATTTTACTTTGAGACCAGATTAAATCTTAGGTCTACCAGGCACAGTGGTGGCACATGCCAGTAATACCAGCGACTCTGGAGGCTGAAGCAGGAGGATCACAGATTTGAGGTCAGCCTGGGCAATCAGCAAGACCCTGTCTCAAAAGTAAATAAAGAGGGCTGGGGATGTAGCTCAATAGTAGAGTACCACAGGGTTCAATTCCTACTACCACAGAAAACAAACAAAACAACCAGTTCAGTCATTGTGCTCCGCCCTCTGAGTTTCTGATTCTCATTAGGTTTGGAATTGCATTTCCAACAAGTTTCCAGCTGGTCCTGACACTGCTGGTCCCAGGACCATGCTTGGAGAACCACTAGGGAAGATTGCCATTCTGGACAGAGATCGAAGTTTTTTGTTTGTTTGTTTGTTTGTTTTTGTGTAGCTGCAACAAATTCATGGCCCTTGTTATTTTTACTTTTATACATGCAATCAGATTTGTATCTTGCATCATATAATGAAAGAACAAGTTGAAGGAGAGAGAGGCTGCTGGTTGATTATATCGCCCTCTTGTGTCTCCGTGTCATATTTCTTCTGAGTAACTTTCGGAATGTAAAAATTACACCACTTCATTGTTGGAAAGCTGGAAAATACAAGGAAAAGAAAGTTAAAATAACCACCAATAACTTTCCAACCCATTGCCCACTGCTAGGGTGTTGAGTTAAATCTATCCTTCTAACCTTTATTTATGCTTTTAATCATGTGTATTTTTTAAGGGATGCACTTTTTTTTTTTTTTTTTTTTTTTTTTTTTGCGGTACTGGGGATTGAACTCAGGGGCATTCTACCTCCGAGCTATACCCTCAGCCCTATTTTTTATTCTTTATTTTGAAACCGAGTCTCGCTAAGTTGCGGAGTGCCTCACTAGGTAGCTGAGGCTGGCCGCGAACCCGGATCCTCTGGTCTCAGCCTCCCGAATGCTGGGATTACAAGCGTGCGCCACCACGCCCGGCTCTAAGGGATGCACTTTTTTAACATTGGGTTCATACTACAGTGCTATTGTATGGCCTGGTTTCCCACCTACTAATATATTTTGAAATTTTTTAACTGTTTTGTAAAATACTGACTGAGAACCTTTGCTCAAATGGAAGAACACAACTTCCTAAAGCAGAGCTGTCCTTACTGAAACCAGATAAGGAGCCAGGTACCCTGCCACCATTACCTCTCTGGTAGTTACCCCAAAGGGGCCTGTAGGATCCAGAGGCACCACCCACACCTATTTTTCTAACAACAGTACAATAATTATATTTGTACCATAATTTACTTGGGGTCTTATTTTGAACATTTCTATTTTTTCACTATCTAAAATAAAATGTTAAGAGCTTCATTCAGTATCAGTACCCATCAGTGATGATATACTTGTTTTTACAAGTCTTCATTATGGTATGAGTTCAGTGGGGTACTTTTATTCCCCTCCCTCACTAGCATCTGAGAGTCAGTTAGAAAATGTGGGAGAAACTACCTGTAGCCTGAAGCCCCATCTTAAAATGAGCTTCTGAGATACATCAGAACACAGCAGAAGAAAATCTAGACCCAAAGGTGAAACAACGACAGGCAGACGCTCACACTGTGCCAGAAATAACAGAAAACAACAACGGAATAGTTTGGTAGTAAAGCTGGAGAGTCAGAAGAGACAACTGGTAACTCTCATCAAAACCCCCAACTTTCTGGTACAGTCCACAATGCCCACTACAAAACCATGGGCACAGTATAGTATACACATACCCTTCTGGAAAAATCTGAACTGTCTCAGGAAGGTGAGATACTTCATTTGACCGGAGCAAGTGTACACCCAGGACTGCTCGGGCTTCAGGCTACAGGTAGTTTCTCCCACGTTTTCTAACTGACTCTCAGATGCTAGTGAGGGAGGCGAATAAAAGTACCCCACTGAATTCATACTATAATGAAGACTTAAAAAAACAAATATATCATCACTGATGGGTACTAATTCTGAATGAAGCTCTTAACATTTTATTTTAGGTAGTGAAAAAAATAGGAATGTTCAAAATGAGACATCAAGTAAATTATGGTACAAATATAATTATTGTACTGTTGTTAGAAAAATAGCTGTGGGTGGTGCCTCTGGATCCTACAGGCTCCTTTTGGTGTAAGATCCTCTTACTTTTTCAGTGGCGGAGATGAAAAGTGACCTTCCTTACCTTCCACAGCCAGGGGCAGGCAGCTTCTGGCCTAGTACAGGTCTCCCAACCTCTCCCCTTTCTCTCCAGTTGTTAGACAAAGCCCGACAGCTACTGAGTGGAGGGTCCCCTTGACCCATCGTCCCCAGCCATATCCCAAGAGCGGTTCAAAGCCTCCAGTCCCTCTCCTAAGTCCTGCATTTCCTCACATGCTGGTGCTGACTCTGTAACACTTTAGGGTTGGAACAGCTTTTCTGGTTTGGAGAATCCTTCATTCATCCGTTTACTCAATCAAATCAACAAGCTTTTATTTAGTAAGTATAACATGTCTGCGCCATGCCAGTTTGATGTAACCTGGACAAAGCAGGCCTAGGCCTTCCTTCTAAGATTGTTCAAGACAGGCAAAGAACAAACAAATAAATGTAAAGCTTCAGAACTCTGAAAGTTAGCCTGCTCTGCCCCTGGGTAAGACCAGTAAGAGGTTCCGAAGAGACTCGTTTAGAAGATGGCCACGGCCTCACTGAGGAAGCAACATGGAGACTGGAGGGTTCTTTGCCAGTGGCCAGCAAAAGGATGTGCCAGCCAGATGGTAAAGTTAGGGACAAAGGAGGAGGGAGCTCAGTGGGCAAGAAGCTGAAAAGGGCTGGATTGTACTGGAAGTGGGTAGAATTGCTGGAGACAGGTTGGCAGGGCCAGACCTTAACTGGGGGTTTCAATTTGAAAATTTGAATCCAGTTCAGTGGGAAGCAGGAGAGGGGTAAGACCTCATAGTCACTTTAAAAGATCATAGCAGGAGCTACACTCAGGGGTGCACACCTGTAATCCCAGCTCTTGGGAGGCTGAGACAGGAGGGTGGCAAGGTCAAAGCTAGCCTCAGCAATTTAGCAAGACCCCGTTTCAAAGTACAAATAAATAAAATTAAAAAAGGCTGAAGAATATAGCTCAGAAGTAGAGAGCCCCTGAGTTCAATCCCCAGTACCACCCAAAAAGAAAAGATTATAGCCAGAAAAGAGGAAATGAAAATGACCTTGGGAGTAAGAGCCTTCATTAATAACGTGACCACCTGCTTTACTCGCTGTTTGATCTCTCTGAACTTATTTCCTCATTAATCAAATGAGACCAAGACCCATTTGATAGACTTGCGAGCAATAACTCCAGAGAGCGTGCCCTGAACACAGGTACCCTCGGTTATTTTAATAAAGAGGCTAATGCAGGCTTCTCTGCCTAGATGAAACCTGGTATAATGGGGTGCGATGCCTTAATTTATAGAGACAGCCTTGAAGAATGAAGCAGGGAAACAAGAACTGAGAGACTCACCAATGGAGAGAATGTGGTGTCCTGCGTATAAAGGGTATTTTTAGAGTCTTAAAAGTACCTGAGATGCTGTCATTACAGTTTTTCTGCCACCAGGGCTTGGCCTTTCAGTGTAATGAAACCTATGAAAATCAACGTGGTTGCACTGTATCGAGTCCATTTTGAGTCTGACAGTCTGCATTCATTTGCATTCACTGACCACATCACACATACTCCCCTTAGTAGTGTATAGAGTGGTTTTATCATTTCCACTTCACAGGTGAGAGGACGAATTCTTTCTCTCAAGGCTGAGTGACTTACCCAAGCACGCACCTAGCTCTGCGTGACCACGTAAGCACCAGTCCCTCTGGCAGCTGAGAAGGGTAAACTCTTACAAACCCCTGAGCACCAGAGAAGTAGTAGCATTAACTCTTCTCGGTTGTGGAAGTGCCCTGAACCTGTAAGCAAATATTCCTTGTTTCCCCTTAATATCTATGAAACCAAATAAAACCTCTTAGTTTAATAGATCAGTAATTACAGATAATAATTGCCCGTTGCATATATGCAGTAAATTTTAGTTTTCAAAACATTCTGACATCTGTAAGAAAGTAGTGTTCTAATAGTCTATTAACTTTGGAGCTATACCTGGTTTGTGGCTTGATCCTTCTCTTAACTAGCTGGGTCTGTTTAAGCAAGTCACGTACTAATACCTTGTAGGGTTGTCAGGAGCCCTGCTGATACCGTGCTTGTGAAAGAATCCAGCTCTATGTATGCTAGCTCAGCTTTATTATTACAGAAAAGGAAACAGAAATAAGGTAACCAATGGGAATGAAGTGGTGCTTCTTTGGTTTCAGTTCTGCCTGGGTCCGAGTGTATTGGCATCAGCCACAAGAGGAAACTTAAAACAGTTTGCCCAGAGTCAGCTACATCAGGAGCGATGAGTGGCCATGTACCTGTGGGCTTCTTGGCCTATATCCATCATAACACCCTGGAAAGCAGCCTACTGACAAGGCACCAGTTTTAAATAGCTTCAAGGTAGTAAGTAACTGTCTAGGGCACGAAGGAGTTAACACACTGGACAGAATAGCTAATTTATACCAGGGAATTGCCAGCTTAACTGCTGGGAGATGGCTCATTATTTTAATTGGATTTTCCAATGTGTTGAGCAAGTCAGCAGATTTGCATTAGCTTGGCTTTCAGAGACACTGTTTCTGTCTACCCAGTGGAAGGAGAGAGACTGTCGGAATTAGTGCAAGATGACAAAGCAAGCAAATTACGTCCTCGTTAATGGATACAATCTTCTGTGCATGTAGGTGTCATGGAAGGCCCATTTGTAGAGCTGTGCTGCTCTGTCTTCTGCTCGGAGGCAAGGGAGGAAGACCTTGCTGACTGGTCACTTTGCAGCAGCAACAGGACCACTCAGGCGAGCCCTTGGTGCTAGCCTGCACGCCCAAGGAGCTGCTCAGAGTGGAGTTGGGCAGCGCTACCTGGCCTGCTGCTGCTCCTGGAGGGGGATTTGGTCAGTCAGCTAACAGAACAGACAAGGGTCCTCCTTCCTTTCAAAAGCTTGCCTTCTGCTGAGGAGAGAGAAGCCATATGCCAGTAAACAGATAAATAAGATCCTTTTTTTGTGGTAAACCTGTATAAAGAGGTAAAGAAAAAAATCAAAGCTGAATATATGTGTTTATATAGACAGGAAAAACTTCAGAAGTCACCTCTAGTAGCTGGGATTATAGTGGCTCTTTGTATCTGTCAGCGTCGAAGCAGTTGTGGGGAAAAAAATGGTTATTTTTATCAAAGCACTTTTTTTTTTTTGGGGGGTACTAGGGACTGAACCCAGGTATGTTCTGCCTCTGAGCTGTAGCCCCAGCCCTATTTTTTTTTTTTTTCTCTTGAAACAGGATCTCACTAAATCGCTGAAGCCCTCACTAAGTTGCTGAGGCTGGCCACAAACCTGTGATCCTCCTGTCTCAGCCTTCCAAGTTCTGGGGTTACAGGTGTGCGCTATCAACGCCCATCTCAAAGCCAATATTAATTACAATTATTTGCTTAAACAAGTTTTTTTTGCATAATGAAAGGGTAGACCTCAGCCTCCCTCTATCTGATTTGTTCTAAATTTCTACTTGCAGTTGATGTATGTACTAGCAGAAGAAATATCACTTTTGTAAGAAAAATTTAAACAACAATTTATTTGAAAAGAAAACATTTATCAGACCTACCATCATTTCTGAAGTGGTTTTTAATGTGTTGTTTGCTTAGTCAAATGGGAAAAGGGTGCACTTTTAAAACATACTCTTCAACTTCTTGCAGACTTAAATCATGTAAAGAATGTAGGTTAATTCAATTTTATCATTATAGGAAAGGAAGTCATTCTAAGTTGACTAAATAGGAATTGAATAATCAGTAGAAATTTAGTAAAATAAATGGGAAATAATTCCACAGTAGATTTGAAAGTCTTTTTAAACGCTGTTGAAGCTAATGAAGATAACAGGAAGTTTGTCATCCATGTTATTATCGGGTTATATTGACTGCCTTGTAATTGCCTGCAGAGACCACTGTTACACATCACTTAGCCAAACTTGCTCAGGCTGTGACAAGTATTCCTGAAAGAACTAGAAAATAAAAACATAAAATTATAGAATTCTTTGACTGTAGAGCTATGTAATCCATCTCTGTCACAGAACAGTACCCTGAGATATTTAAAAACGATGTTCTCTCTTCATTGAGATTTCCAACAAAGAAAATTCTGTTTTGTCCCTCATGAATATTTGTTTAAAGTTTCCTGTTCTTGACGTGGGTCTCCTTCCTCGTTGACTTCTCTCTCTATCTTTATAATTGCACTCGGGTAGTTAGTCGTCACTTGTCATTTAAGACAGCTGCCTTTTTAACGCCCCCCCCCCCCATAAGTAAGTTGGAAAAGTTTGTAAGTTTTAAAATTTCTTTCCTGTGGCCTTTTCATAGGAAAGTCACTTGGAAAATTCTGGGTTTCTAATATGCAATGATTTGCTTTCTTGGTTCCGTATGAGTCTACAAGAATATGTGTGTAGGTAACCACAAAAAAATTTTTAATTCTTGGGATGTTTCATCGGTGCAGCTAGGGTCTACACACACTCACATGCCTAACCACACTGGTGACACTTAAAGGTTACTGTGTGTGGTCAGTACATGACTTTGGAGGGACTTTTTCCTTGGAACAACTCTCATACTCAAGGGTAACCACAGATTTCATAATGCCTTTGTTGTTTTGTAATACAGTTTTCAGTTCAAGGTAGTAATAACAATGAGTTTTTTTTCTTGCTTCATTTCACAAAGGATTTGAAGCACTGATGAAAACCATAATTTAGGACTGAGAGTTAAAAAGCCTTTGTAGCTGCTGTCTCTTTCTATTTCAAATTTTGACTTTTTTGAGTAAACAGTATATTACGCGGTAACAGTTTTTGAAATGCAAAAAGGCTCTGCTCATACTCTGTCCCTTTGCGCAGTTTCCATCCCTGGAGGGAATTGGTGTGAACAGATTACATGTATTTTTTTCAGAAATAATTTAAGCATAGACATTTTACCCTTGTTTTAATATAAATCTTTGCATACTGTACGTACTATTTTACACCTTGCTTTTACCACAGGGGTATTCTGCTGCCAAGCTACACTCCCAGCCTTTTAAATTTTTATTTTGAAACAGGGTTTCATTAAATTGCCGAGGACCTAAGGTCCTCCTGTCTCAGCTTCCCAAGTACTGAGACTGCAGGTGTGTGCCACTTCGCCTACCTTTATAGCTGTTCTTTTAGAAGTTCCATAATTTATTTAGCCAGTCCTTATAGGGAGGCACTTCACTTTCTGTCAATACAAACAGCCCTATAGCGGAGAACCCTGTACACACATGGTGCTGTGTTTCGTTCCTTCTTCAAGTCCTTGGGCACCCCGTCTGAGCCAGGCAGCATTCTAGTTCTGGGAATACGACAGTGGACACACACACACGCCCCAGAGGAGCTTGCCTACAAACGGAGGAGACAGCGACAAACGAGGAAGTGAGTCTATAAACACATGGTTCGGGGTGGTCATGCTTTGAAGAATACTAACGTGAGGATCTTCATGAACAGAGGAAAGGTAGATGCTGGCTAGATGTGTGGAGAGCGGGGCAGGTCCCAGCTTTGCTTACCCAGCAGCCTTACCAACTCCCAAGGTCTTCAGGATAGGCAGTGCTGGGGGCTTGTACCCCAGGAATGAAGTTGAGAACTCGGCAGATTACTCCAGTTGACTCACCAGGGAGGACAGTGAATCCAGTTAATCTTTATTTCTTCCCTGTCACACCTAACGCCAGTCTTTTTCAACTTTTTTTTTTTTTTTAAACATCATTACCTGGGACTTTCTTCCTTTCCCCCAAGAGGCTTTTTGAACAATTTCCCCTCATTGCCCTCCCCCCATGAAATCTTAATAGATACCATCTGTATCAGTTTAGATACAGTGGCCATTTGGAGGGCCACAATTGTAAAAACTCTAAGTGGTTTATGCTCCACTTAGAAAAACCCAATGGCTTAGACCCTTACAGAACTTGCAGACTCAGCCTGCTGCAGCCCTCCGGCCTGCCACCTGAATAGGTGGTGGCAAAAATCACACAGACAGAATTATCTTGGTAGGCATCTCTTTGCCTTTGAGCTAGGAAAGAAATGAGTGGTGGTTTCTGCTCCAAGCCCTCTGGTGGTGCAGTCCGGGTCCAGGGAGAGTGAAGAAGTAGAATGACTAATGAATTACAGGAAGCCTGGGATGAGAACGGCAGGAACTTGTTGGGGAGAAGTTAAAGAGCCAAAGGGAAGCTCTTCCTGTTCCCTCTCCCTCTCTGCCCCCTCGCTGCCTTGTTCATAGTTAGTATCCCATGTCATTTAAAAAATAACCAGGTGTTTAGCACTTCCTAGATATCAGGGAGTAAACTAGCACTCTCCACCTGCTTGCAATGGGGTATATAATACCTCCCAGCCTGTGGGTGTCGTGAAGGGGGTCAGCATAGAGACTGGCAGGGTCAGAGTCGGTCCCTCCTCCACCACGCTCCCCCTTCGCCTCTCACACACATCATATCGTTGTGTGGCTGCACTGGCCCTATGCCCGCCGTCTAGCCCTAAAGTGCTGTCCACCCAGCTCTGGGCCCAGTGTGCGGCCCAGAGCAGGAATGCAGTGGATGATGGACAGCTCACAAATGAACACGCTTACGTGGGGGTAAAATCGTTCCTGGAGCGAGGACATCCGCCAGCCTTTCCACCTACACTTGCTTTCTGCAGACCCCTGCAGTCTTGCTTCTATGCCACTGAAACCGATTTTACCAGTTTTATAGGGTCTCCTTGAAGACCGGCCATAGCAGAAGCTTTTCTCAGTTCCCGTGTTGCTTATTCTTTTTACATTTAATAGCCCCTGCCTCGCTGCCTCTGTTGTTCATTCATGCTCTTCAGCTGGGCAGCAGCTACATTTCCTTCTCCTTTGTAGATTCCCCACCCCACAAGTGTTGAGATTGGGATTGGCAATTTTGTTTACACTAATAGCATTATTTCAACTATTGCATTCCTTATTATTTCATCATCCCCTTCCCCGATTACCCTAGGTCACTCCCCTGCAGTCTGTCTGATGTTGCCCTTGTTGCCAAACATCTCTCTAGCTTCCACACATAAGAGAGAACCGACATCGGCTTGTTCCTTGGGACACGCTCGAGAATATTATGCTAAGTGGTTACTCCCTTTTGTTTTTCAGCTCCAGGGTCTGAGCCACAATGTGATCTTCACCTTGGATTCCTTGCTGAAAGGAGACCTGAAGGGGGTCAAAGGAGTGAGTGTCCAGAAATTTTGATTTTCACTTTAACTTGAAAGGATTGATTCATTTCCTCTTTAAGAACATGGTGTAGTGTGTACTCTGAGCATTTTTAGCATTAAAAAAAATGCTCCTAGAAAATGACTGTGCCACTTCAGTTAATGGTAGCAACCGAGGAACAAGGTTAGGTACTTTCAGGGAGATGGGTGAGAGGGTGAGAGCCTCAGTGGTGGGGGAAAGAGAGAAGCTGGCCCAGAGTCTCGGCTCTTCCAGAGTGTTCGCCGTGGCCAGCCTCTCGGAACTCTGGGTCCTGCTCTGGGTTGGTGCAGCCAGGAACATCCACGCTTCTTCCCAGCTCTCTTCAGCTTCTTGTGTGTAATAAGTGGCATAACAGGCACCCAAGTGTCTTGGGTAAAGTTTCAGATATTCCATAAAGGAAGTCATTTTTGCTAAGGTGTTATTTCAGAATTGTTTATTGTAAGCAAAAGTGATTGTGATTTCATTTTCTCTTTTCTAAGGATCTCAAGAAGCCATTTGACAAAGCCTGGAAAGATTACGAGACAAAGTTGTAAGTGTTTTGTTTTGTTTTGTTTTTATATTTGGTTTGGCTGATTTTGTTTTTTTTCTTACTGTTGTGATTTTCATATGAAAAAGTAACTGGGAAAAGGACAGAGCCCCTAAGGGTTTTCTTTGTGTGTGTGGCCAGGGGTGGGGGAGATACTGGAGATTGAACCCAGGGGCATTCTACCTCTGAGCTACACCCCCAGCCCGATTTTATTTTTTATTTTGAAGCAGGTTCTCACTAAGTTGTGGAGGGCCTTATGAAATTGCTGAGGCTGGCCTCAAACCTGTGATCCTCCTGTCTCAGTCTCCCAAGTACTAGGATTACAGGTGTGCTCCACCACACTCTGCCCCTAATATCTTCTTAACAAAAAACCCTTAGTATGTCCTTGTAAGGGCTCAGAGGTCAGGTGTGCTGATCTAGTTAAAAGCAGTTACATCTGTGCTAGTCATCTAGCATAACAGACACTTTTCACTATCAATTATTTTGGCATTTACAGCTGCCGGTGGTAACTATTAAGTTGTAGGCTTATGACTCTTACAACTTGTCTTTCATTATAGTTAGCATAAAACTGTGGACCATTTACATTTCTGTATTGTTTAACAGTTGGGAAATAATAAAAGCGATAGCTAATGTTTATGACATCCTGTGCCTGCCAACACCTATCCTAAGTGTGTTTTACATGCATGGCCCTCCAATAGTGCCTGGCAATGTGCAGCTTTCACGCTGTGTTTACACATCAGGAAACTGAAGCCCAGGAAGGCTAAGGGGCTATGGAAGGCCATAAAGCTGGTACCGTCAAACTGGCATTCACTCCGGGTCTGAATGACCCAGAGCCTGAGCAGTGTAACCTGGGCACTAGGGTCAGACCACCTGTGGGGTGGGGGGGTGGGGGTGAGAGATTAGGGAGATAAGCACTTTGCATGTAGCCTGGCTTGTTTTCATACTGTATATACCATACTATTCCGTGTTCCCTTGTTATTCCAGAAGATTTGCTACACTAGGTAATAGGGTAGGGTGGAAAGAGATAAAAATCTTAGCTGTAAAATTAGATACATGTAAATGTAAGAATGAAGACATTTCTATAGGCAGCAGTAACAGCAGAATGATAGCACAGGCAAAAGAAGAACGAGTGTGGGATTGAGCATGTTTCCTCCAGGCTACTTTTGTAATTGCTTTATGTAATAAGTGTATTGTTGGGAACTTGCTACCTTAGGAAAGCTTTCATGCGTGCACAGTTATATAACACATCGGAGAAGCAAAAGGTTCATGAAATGATCCCCAACATAAATGAGTGCCTTGGGCCGTCGTTTGTGTATGTGAAATGGGTCGGGAACACCCGTGAAATACTCAGAATGAGTGAGTTGAGTGGGTTCTGGTTTTAGGATCTTGCAGGTTTTTGTTTTTGCTTTTCCTGTTTGTTTAAATAATTCACCTGTCAACAAGTTAGTTTCCTAAAATAGATTTCTTTCTTATTGAAATATAGTAATGCAGGGAAAAAAAGTAAAAACATTGGTCTATTTGATATAATAGAACTCATTTGATTATAAACCACAGAAAACAAAGCGACTTACAAAAACAAGTTAACTGATGAACTTTTTATATAATAAGGAAGGCTGGACATTTTCAGGAGGCAATAATGTGTAATGGTTAAGATCACAGATCTCAAAATCATTACTGGTTTTCTTGACTTTGAGCCAGAATATTAAAGTATCCTTTGACGATCCTTACTTGTAAAACCTTCCCAAGATTTTTTGAGGACAAGATAATGTATTGACAGTTTTCAGTAGTGTAGTAACTCAAGGAATAGTTTCTCTAAAATTTTTGTTGTTGTTGATTGTGATACTAAGGATTGAACGCACGATTCTCTCCCATTGAGCTACTCCCCCAGCCCTTTATATTTTTATTTTGTGTCAGAGTTTTGCCAAGTGGCTGAGACTATCCTGGAACTTATGATTCTCCTGCCTCAGCCTCTCTATTACCTGGAATTACAGGCATGTGCCACCACAACCAGCTTTCTATTAAGGTTTTTGGTTTTTTTTAATAAGCTACATTTATTTGGCCAAAATAATACACACACATCAAATAAAACATCAGATAGTACTTGTAGCATTAAGATTTACTCTGACAGTCTATTGAAAAACCCCCAGATAACAATGGTTTCAACATTGTTGAAGTTTATCATAGAGTAGAAAGCATTCTGGGGTGAACCAGATGTCCATGTGACACCTCTCATTTGTTGGGATTGTCCTCCAGAATCTAAACTCTGAGTTTAAGCTCCACCTAATGGTACAGGGATCACAAATGATGGGAGAGGGGGGGCAGTGAGCGTGCTTCCAATGAAAATACAGCAACTCTGCTCACCATCTCCATCCTGCTAGTCCCTCTCCCTTTCCCAACTCCTTTTACCTATTTCCTGGCTTATTTATCTCCTGGTTCATCTATGATGTTTTGTTATGATAGACGAGGGTTTTGCTTCCTTTCTCAAACACCCATCACCTTCCCACCCCCATTTTATCCAGTATGGTTAATACAGTTTTGGGCTAAACCATTTGTCAGTGTTTACATTTTTATGAGTGTATTTTGATTGACTTTCCATCCTTATTGTCCAATATTTTGGTTTCTTTCTTAAAGACATAATTTCGTTTCAGTTCCTTAGAATCTTTTATGAACTTTAAAAAAAAAAAAAAACCACATATCACATAGGAATAAGTAAGAATCAAAAATGAATCTTTTTTTTTTTCTTAAATTAGCAATAATGGAAATTTAAAAAGTGAGGGAACTATGTCTCCAACATTCCAAAGGCAGCAAGATTAGGCAGCACTCAGCAGATGTCAGACACTAATCAATAGCATTTCTGTTTAGAAAGCACAGTGAATGTATTATTACTCTAATTATTTGTCTACTATCATTAAATTATCTGTCAGTTCCTTCTTTCCTCTCCTATAGACTTTGTTGTCCAGAACTCTCTAGGTCAGCAGTAAGCTGTCACCCTAGGACTGCCTTCGGACTCTCTTTGGGCTTTAATTAGCTTCCTCTTTCCTGGTGTAGCGTGCGTGTTGCTGGCGTGCCACTTCTCAGAGTTTCCACCCAGTAGCTGTAAAGAGGTCCAGTTTTCATTTAAGAAAGCTTTGTTGGCAAGGATTTTCTCCCAGTCTGTCAGCCCTCTCTTCAGACTCTTGTTTCCTTTACCATGCAAAAGCTTTTTAATTTGATGCTATCCCATTTATTAATTCTTGATTTTATCTGCTGACCTTTAGGGGTCTTATGAAGAAGTCTCCACACGCACCTGTATGTTGCACAGTGGATCCTATGCTTTTCTTTCTAGTTATTGCAAAGTGTCTAGTCTAATTTCTAGGTCTTTGATCCATCTTGAGTTGACTTCTGTGCACAGGGAGAGATAGGGGTCTAATTTCATTCTTCTACAAATGGGTAGTCAGTGTCCCCAGCAGCATTTGTTGAAGAGGCTATCTTTTCTCCAGTGTATGTTTTTGTCTCCTTTGTCAAAAATTAACTGGCTGTAAATATAAGGATTTATTTCTGTGTCTTCTGCTTCATTGATCCCTGTATCTCTTTTTGTGTCAATGTCATGCTGTTTTTGTTACTGTTGCTTTGTAGTATAACTTGAAATCAGGTATTGTGATGCCTCCAGCATGGTTATTATTACTCAGAATTGCTTTGGCTATTCTGGGTCTTTGGTTCTGTATGAACTTTAGGACTGTTATTTCTTTGATAGGGATTGCACTGAATCTGTATTGCTTTTGGTAGTATGGCCATTTTGACAATATTTATTCTTCCTGTCCAAGAACATGGGAGGTCTTTCCATCCTCTAAGGTATTCTTCAATTGCTTTCTTGGGTGTTCATTGTAGAGGTCTTTTACTCCTTGGTTAGATTTATTCCTGAGTTTTTTTGTTTGTTTGAGGCTATTGTTGTGAATGGAACTATTTTCTGGATTTCTTTTTTAGTGGATTCATAGTTGGTATATAGAAAAGCTTTTGATTTTTGTTCGTTGATGTTTTTGGTCTGGCTCTTTTGCTTAATTTGTTGAGATCTCCCTGCAGTTTTCAAAAAATATTTAAAATGAAGAGTTTTGTCATTTTTTAATTTTCCTCTCTCTTTTTGGTCATTTTAACAATGATCAGAGTGCTCGAGCCTCAGGTACTTTAGGTTTAATGCAGCCTTCCTGCTTTTATCCCCGGTACACCCACCACCCTTCCCTCGTTCCAGAAGAATGTCTTCATAAGATTCCAAGTCATACATTGAGGTTTCTCCCAGTCCTTATTTTGTACAATCCAAGCCAAGTGGCTAAATGATTAAAGTGGGTTATTAGGAAGTGAAAATAGCATGACTTTAGAGGCCATTGGAAATTTCCTTTGACTAATTTTTATTAATACCCACAAAGCCCCATTGTGCACTTGAACTGTCTTGAAGTAATTCTAAGTCTTATAATCCACCAGTAATCAAGAAAACCCTCAGGTTTACAACTTTCTACTCTTTCATCATAAAGTGCTTTACTTAGGAAAAGGTAAGCTATCAAAATTTGCCCATGCCAACCGAAATATAAGAGAATTTTTAAGGATCCATCGTGTGTAAGATCAAAGTTAAAATGTAAGAAATTTCCTGGATGGAAATCCATATTCTCTTTGAATTTAGATTTTTACTAATGATCCACTGTCAACTTAAGAACTCTTACCTGTTAAGCTTTAGTAGTTAAGAAATAATCAGTGACTTCTTATTAAAGAAAAGACACGATTGTGGATGGTTTGTTTTTAAAGACTTTCTTTTGGGGCTGAGGGTGTAGCTCAGTAATAGAGCACTCTGGTAGACCATGCATGAGGCCCTGGGTTCCATCTGAACTACTGCTGATCTGCACCCCAAACCAAAAGACTTTCTTTCAAGTAGAAGGTACAGAGAGTTCCTATGTATTCTCTGCCGCATACTTACATTATCACAGATCCCCATCCAAGTGGTACATTTGATACAATTGCTAAACATACATTGGCACTTCGTTACCACCTAGAGTCCATAGTTAACCTTGGGACTCACTTCAATGACGTCTGCTTTTATTACAGTACAAAAATTGAGAAGGAGAAAAGAGAGCATGCAAAACAGCATGGGATGATCCGCACGGAGATCACGGGAGCTGAGATCGCAGAGGAAATGGAAAAGGAAAGGCGGCTCTTCCAGCTCCAGATGTGTGAGGTAGGAATGGACTTGTCACTCGCCGGGAACTTTCAGAACGGTAGCGCTCTCCCTGCTAGCCAGCAGGCTTTGTGCTAAAAGACGAGTTGTATTTGATTCTTAGAGGAGAGAACTGTTTTCTAAGAATTCCAACCTCCATTTTTCTCTAAGCCTTTTGGGATCCTCCATTGTACTCTTGTCTCCTATTTTGAGACTTGGTCCTCTGGGGCTCTTTAAACCAAACAGGATTCTTGGAGAGAACCCCAGTGTTGCTTGTGAGTAGATGTGGGGGATAAACTTGGATGAGAGGTCACACTGGTGAATATACAAAGTTTAGGGCATGATTTTTTTTTTCCCACCACAAGTCCAGTTTGAATGGAAATTTAAACAAAGTAGTCATTAACAAATACAGTGAAAAGCATGCTGCCTTGAACTTAGAGCAGGGTTCTCAAAGAGAATCCCCACCACACACCAGCACCCCTTGACCTACACATCTGTTCTCACCTGTTTTGTTGCTGCTTTGGGTCATAGAGGTACTTTTGCAGTTTTCAGAAAATATTAAAATGAAGAGTTTTGTCATTTTTTAACTTTCTTTTTTTTTTCTTCTTCTTCTTCTTCTTCTTCTGATTGAACCCAGGGGCATTCAGCCTCCAAGCTATGCCCATTTTTTTTTTTTATTTTGAAATATAGTCTCACTAATTTGCTGAGGTTGACCTCAAACCTGTGATTCTCCTGTCTTAGCCTCCTAAATTCTGAGATGACAGGCATGCACCACCATGCCTGGCTTTTTTGTTTTCTTTCTGTCTTTTTTATTTTATTTTATTTTTTTGTCTTCTTCCTCATAAACCTTTGGCTCCCTGAACTTGTTTGCTCATGAAATCTTTTACATAATAAAAGAAATGAGCAAGAAGCAAACAATAGTAGTAGAAAATCTTGGCCAGTAATGAAAACTAGAACCAATAATATTTAATTAACTGCATAAATTAATTTCAAGTTTTTTATTTTTTATTTTTTATTTGAAACAGGGTCTTGCTTGGTTGCTGAGGGTCTCCCTGAATTGCTGAGGCTGGCATTAAGCTTGTAATCCTCCTATCTCAACCTCCCAAGCACTGAGATTACAGGAGTGTACCACCAATACCCAGCATATTCTTTCATTTTTAAGTAGCAGAAATTCTTTCTGATTCACCTCATTGGTTTAAAAGTTTTCATATCTTATGGCACCTTTCTTCCTTTTTTCTTTCTCTCTCTCTGCCTCCCCCCCCCCCACCCCTTACCCCCTCTCTTTTTGCCAGTACTGGAAATTGAACCCAGGCCTTGCACATTCTAGGAAGCACTCCAGCACTGAGATACACCCCAACCCTTTTTATTATTATTTCTTTTTATTTTGAGACAAGATTTATTGAATTGCCTAGGCCAGCCTCGAACTTGGCAGTCCTCCTGCCTCAGCTACCCAAGTAGCTGGGATTACAGGTGTGCAGCACTGTGCCTGGCTTGTGGCACATTTCTTGAAGAGAAGGCTATTATATTTGTTTTCTGAACACAACAATCCATCTTTCAGGACTGCATGAACTTTTAAGTTTGAGATCCACTGCAACAGTGGGAAACAGCCAGTTGTTCTAGAATGTTTTGCTATGTTATATGTCTGTCTGTCGAGTAAACTAATTGTAAGAATTTATAAAATGCTAACACTATTCTGCTTTGTACACTCTGTGCCCGTCCCAGGTCAGCATTCCCTAAATGACGCTCACCTGTCTAAAGACCACCGAGACTCAGTGGCATACACAGGTTCATGGATGCTGTGTTGTCACCTGAATCCATGGCTCAAGAACCCTGTCTGCAATAATCAACATAAATTGTTTTATTTCCACAGTATCTCATTAAAGTTAATGAAATCAAGACCAAAAAGGGTGTGGATCTGCTGCAGAATCTCATAAAGTATTATCACGCACAGTGCAAGTAAGTAACACGTTGCAGTCATTATTATTAGCCCAATAATCAACTTCATTGATTTTCTTAATTCTCTATTTTTCTTCATTTGGTATCTATATATAATGATATAATGACTTTACACAGCCGAATGGATAAGCAGTCGTATTGTCTTCCATCTTCCATGTCGTATATAAATCAATAGCTCAAAATAGAAGGGCGTGGTTACCTGACATGCTAAGTTTGCCGGCCTTTGCAGCATGTGTTGCAGGTGCAGGAGTCCTGTCGCAAGGAGCCTTTTCTGCTAACCCCTCCTTTTTTCCTTACTTTCCATTTTACCTATTATTAAATCACATATACCATGTATTTCCACCTGGAGTTGTTTGGGAATTTTTTTCCCCATTATCTAAATTAAATGAAATTTATTAAATGAGATTCCTTTCAGCATTAAGAATGCTTTGCATTTATATGTGGATTTCTATGAAATAGTGTTATACTTTGAGAAACATCCATTGCTCTACACTGACACTGTTTTTGTTTGCTTACATTGCAGTGCTACCTTTTCATTCTGTTCATGATTCTCTTGCACTGCATATGCTTATTTACCTTTGTTACTTACTGGGTGAACTTTCATGA
This sequence comes from Graphiurus murinus, assembly GCA_004027655.1. Lineage (NCBI taxonomy): Eukaryota > Metazoa > Chordata > Mammalia > Rodentia > Gliridae > Graphiurus > Graphiurus murinus. The sequence goes on from PVLC010000468.1 coordinate 183,403, forward strand.
GTTTTCTGTTAGATTCTTTGTGTGAAAGTGTGACAGTCTGTGTGTGTGTGTGTGTGTTTGTGTGTGTGTGTGTATGTGTGTATGTGTGTTACTAGGTTTCTAAGGGTCTCACTAAGTTGCTGAGACTGGTTTCAAACCTGTGATCCTCCTGCCTCAGCTTTCTAAGTACTGGATTTACAGGCATGCACCCATGCCCAGCTGCCATTACTGTTCAAGTCTGTATAATTGGTGGAAATTATAGAGAAAGTAGTGCAAGGAAAATTTCAACGTGCTACAGACAGCTCTCATAAGTAGAATAAGATAAAGGTCATTTGGACTAGATAAAACACCTACTCTCCAAAACATTAAGTACATAATTCCCTTTGATCTCTCATTTCTTTCAATAATGTGTTATCTGGGAAGATCTTTGTATTGCACGTGAAACATTTGAAGAGGTCAGCATTAATCTCATGGGAAGAGCACAAAGCTTGAGCTCCATCCCTGGATGCCAGGGTAGTCTTCTTTCAAGGAGTATTTTTCTACTTTCTTACTTTAGTCAACCCTTCAAAACTCTTAATAGACATGTTGTGAACCGTAGAGCATTCTCTACTCAGATTTTTGTTGAGAAGATTTCTTCTTTTGAGTTCTTACTCCAGTTCCCAAATGACTTTCAATGCAAGGTAAGCTGGGACTCTCAACAGTGAATTTGCAGGGTAATACTTTATGTAGTCATAACACCAAAGTGTGGATGCAGCTACTACAATGAAAACATAAAGGGAGCAGAAAAGATCTTTTGGCTTTGTGGCTTTTTTTGTTTGTTTGATTTTTACCTATTTCAGCTCACCCGCAGTAATTACTCCTCACTTTCAAACATGAATGTTGTCAGTAATGTGTTGCTTTCAAAACAAACATCCTCCTGCTCACCCACTCTCCTTTTACCACCTCGATTATCATTACGGTGTGCAGAGTCAAGAGCACTTACAAATATTACTTCTTTATCCTTCATCTTATAGACGATATTAAAAGCCACCATTTACCAAGAACTTATTCTGTAAGCCAGGGTATATGGACCCTGCCAAAATTCTTTGCATGTGTTTTCTCATTTAATATTCATAGCAATCAGTAAAATGTAGCTCAAAAAGAACAATAATTTACTGAAGGTCTTATCCATTCACTTAATCCTCAATACATTTGTCAAAATAAGCATAGTAAGCACAGGAAACTAAAGGAAAAAACTAAATTAGACTTCAAAATTCAAAACTTGTTTTGAAAGGATTCTGTCAAGAAATTGAGAAGACAACCCACAGAATGTGGGAAAATATTTGCAAATCACTTATCTGATAAGGATCCAGTTTACACAATGTATAAAGAACTCAACAACAGCAAGACAAAAAAACTCAATTTTTAAGATGGGCAAAGATTTTTGAGTAGCCTTTCTCTAAAGGAGATATGTGAACGGCCAAAAAAGCACATGAAATGAAGCTCAACATTATTAGTCATGAGGGAAATGCAAATCAAAACCACAATGAGATGCCAGTTCACACCCACGGTGGCTATAATTAAAATAACAAACAAACCAATAAAAATAGAAAATAAAGTCCTGGAAAGGATGTGAAGAAGTTGGAACCATGTGCTACTGGTAGGAATGTAAAGTGATACCGCTACTGTGAACAAGAGTTTGGCAATTCCCCTTTCAGAGGGGATTGATGCTTAGTCATTTCACTTTTAAATTTGTTTTGTAGTTTGGAAAATATGAGACTAAATTGGAAATGATATTCTGTTAACTGAGACTTTTAGCCTTTGGGCAAACAGCTCCTCTATCTAGGACAACTCGGACAATCTGCGCGGAGTCAGGGAGACATTCTTGTCTTGCTCGGTTTTCCTTCCCTATCACTGTTTGTGCACAGTGACTTAAAAAAGTAACAAAGGTCGCAACAAGTCACTAGATGCTAAGGCTCTGATTTGTACTCAGGAGGATATGTACTGCCATGTTAGGCACTCCTGAGTTTACATCTATGAGTGCATTATCGCCTGTTTCTGTAAATGTGAAGTCCCTCTGCCCATCAGTTGATGGCTTCCATTTTTCTAGTGTCCTGTGTCATTAAAATATGGTAATATTTCTTCCAAGCTGCTTATTTAAGATGTAAAGCCAGTCTTGCCATCTCTTAAGGTCAGAAAAATAATGAAGCCCATTTTGTTGGCCTGGGGCCATCTTGTAGTGAACTGCTTCTCTATGCTTGGTATGTTAAGTACATTATCCCCAGTGCTCACAAAAACTCTGCCAGGCACCTGTGATTATCTCCATTTCCTAAAGAAGGACTAATGATAATTACCTGTTACACACCAGCAAGTTGAGTTGCAGTGAGACATCTTTTTGTTGTTTGTTTACTAGCACTATAGAATCACAAAAGTCTTACCAGTTAACAGTACATTTTACTAGTATACAAAAATTAAAGGGGTAAAGATGTTAGTTTTTTTTTTTAATTGATCACAAAATCCTGACTCATTTAAAAATAAATCTTAAAATAAGACTTTTGTCCTCCTAATTGTAATTTTTTTCTTACCAGGAGAAGAATATATTTTCTCAAGTCGCATTTAAAATCTTACCACCTTTTAATAGTTCCTTGACCCCATTCCATATATAATCTTCCCCTCCCTCATTGCAAATATAAAATAAATAACTCTATTAGTTTTTATTCCTACAGGTCATTATTCGCTAATCATGTGCAATACCTGTCTAACTGGAATATAATTACTTCTGTATGTCTTCTCACCTGTGGGCTTCAAGAACAGGGGCTATACTGTCTTCATTGATTCATTAATTCATTTATTCAGTAAATACCTTGTTGCACTGTTCTAGACTCTATTCACCAGCTCCACCTCAAGAGACATTAAATGAAGCTGCGCATGGTGGAGCAGCATACTTGTAATCCCAGTACTTTGGAGACTGAGACAGGAGGGTTGAAGATTTGAGGCCAGCCTCGGCAATTTAGCAAAACCATGTTTCAAAATAAAAAAGGCCTGGGTGTAGCTCAAAAGTAGGGTGCCCTTGGGTTCAATCCCCATCCCCAGTACCACAAAGAGAGGGACGGGGTTGGGAGAGAGGAGAGATTAAAAGAGATACGTAATTCCCCAGCTCCCTCTCCAAGAAACCAATCTTTGATTCTTCAGTTGCTTCTTCCTAGCATTTCCTCCATGGCATAGCAAGTCGTACTGCAAGGCTGTCCTGCTTCTCACCTCTCCAAATCCCTTAAAGTGAAGGACAACTTCAAATATCCCATACACTAAAGAAAAACTAGACTTGGTAACTCCAGCTCTTGTTCCCTGAGACTTACGCTCAGGGAGTGAGAAGCTCTTCCACCTGACGGTCTCAGGGATTCCTCTCTCTTTTTGACTGAAACCCAAAATCCAAAATGGGTATAAACCATTCCCTCAATTCTCCCGGTTACATATAGTAAAAAAAAAAAAAAAAAAAGTTACTAAAATGAGAAAAATAGCCCTAAAAGAAATGTAGAAACAATTCCTGGATAGATTCTCTCCTTCCACTCAACTCCACCTTGCATTTCATTTTTCTGTCTGAGTTCTCCCTCCTGCTGAGCTCCATCCTGAGTTCCCTTCCACCTTGAGATCCTACCCTACTATTCAGCTTACCTTGAGTTCTCTCTGCTTCAGCCCTGACATCCTCTTACTCAGCTCCATCTTGAGTTTTCTCCCCTTTCACCTTGAAATCTTCTTCCTGCTCAATTCCACCTTAAATTCCCTCCTTTTCTACCTTGAATTCTCTTCCTTCCCCTGAGATCTTTCTGCTCAGCCCTGCCTTGAGTCCCCTCCCCTTATGCCTTGAGATTTCTCCACAGTGAGACTTTTAATAGGAGATATTTCTTGAATGGTATGTAATAGTGAATAATTGGCACTGAGAAAACATCAGTTCATGCTAGCTGCCATTATTGTGACTGTCATCATCATCTATTTTCTGAGGATCTCATTATTTTTTAGTAATGTACAGAGAAAATGGCTAAGACAAGTGGGAGTCTTAGAGGTAATTTCCCCTTCTATTTGGAGGGCTTATGTGTCAAGTCAGTGACGGGCAATCAGAATGCACAATTGTGCTTTACTTTCCCGTTAGTAGAACACGCTTAGGTTCCTTGAAGTTAGGAGCTCTTCTTGGGCTCCTTGAAGTTAGAAAGTGTCCACCCTTGGAGATGAGTGTGGTGCTGCTCATATAAGGTCAATGACCTGTGTAGGGTCACACATCTATTAAAGTTTAAAGCCAAAATAGCGTGCTTTTGACTCCTAAGCCCTGCATTTCTTCTGAACTACAGCCAGCTACAATAGAGAGGAAGAGGGGAATGAGAAGCTGCTGCCTGTGTGAGCTAGTGTGGGAAGTGGTGGCGGCTCTGTGTCCCACCCATCCACAGCAGGAACTGTGACCCTCTCAAGAAGAGAGAATAAAGCACACAGTGGACAGAGTCACCAAAGGGACAGTGCAGTTGACAGCATGTTGGCATTTGCTTTTTGTGGCATTACTAACACGGTAGTAATGACTGTCATAGTCCTTTTGTTCTCTTTTTTAAGCCCGCCCTTCATTCCTATTTCTTACCCCAAACTAGACATTGGCCCTAAAATCACTTTCTACAAGGATCTTGCCTCAAACTTGTCCTCCCAGAATAAATGTTGATTCTTTTGTTTTGCTTCAGTAATATATGGTCTTTGGAGGGGGTGGGGGGCTGGAGGGAGAGAAAATGAAGCTAAAGAAAAATAAAAACCTGTCCTTTGCTTACTCAAAAGATGACTGGATGTGTGTCTCTATTTCGCCTACAACAAAGGTGCCCTGCTGTAGTCAGGACATGCTTTGCACGCGGCGCAGGTCTGCTTGCTGACTGTTGATGGAGCAGCATTCTCAGTAGAGCTTCCTGCAGTGATGGAAGTGTTCACATTCCTCGCTGCCAGCCATGGTTTGAGAAGGGACGAGCTCCGCAAATAGTGTAGCATGACTAGAGCCGAATGCTTTTAAGGGAAAATGGTAGGAGTTAAAATGAAAACGTATTCAAGGGCTGGAACACAAAAGTTCTTTAATTCTGTGCAGAGAAGTTTAACTTGCATCCCTATGCGCAGTGATGAAAATCTGAATGTTAGAAAAGGAGGATTTTAAATGTGTTTGCCAGTTAGCTAGCCAAAACGTTCTCTCCTCCCACCCCTGTTGCTGGAAGACTTTCTAAAATAATGTTTCTCTTATTTTAGTAAAGGTTTTTCACCAAAGATGTCAACTTTAAAGAATGTTGGCAGGCGGACGTGGTGACACACACCTGTAATCCCAGTTGTTGGGGGACTGAGACAGGAGGAACGACTCTATCAGCAATTAGCAAAACCCTGTTTCAAAATAAAAACTAAGAAGAGCTGGGGGTCTACCTCAGAGGTAGAATGCCCCTGAGATCAATCCCTACCAAATAAAGTAGAATGATACTTTTGGCAATTATAGGACATCAGTGACCACTCTAAAGGCCCATTCTGATAGACTGTCTTGACGTTGAATATGCATATGCAGCTTAAAAGAAAATATGGATCCCAAGACTGTACCCTAAAATGTCTTGATATTACCTTATTTGTAGCCACTTACTGAGCATCTACATTGTATTGGGCCCACGGTGATATGGAGATGAGACAGTCCTCATCATTTGTAGGAAGACAGAAAAATACATAGTCTCTGGAGAAATAATCTGCTGTGGGGGGCATTGTTAAGCTTCTCATGAGGCAGAGGAACTTGTACATACCAGTGTTCTGTGGTTTATTTTACGTTTCTCTAAGTACATCACAAACTAGGCTCCTGAATGGCGTGCTCTACCTGCGCTAAGAAGTCTCTTCACTTGGTAGTTAAGTGCATGGGTGCAGAATCAGGCTGACCTGGACCGGAACCCCATCTCTGTGCGAACAACTTAAGCACGTGATCTGCTCACTCTGCCTCCATGCACCCTTCTGAAAAACAGATGAGACTACAGTGCTGGATTCATGAGAGTTGAGGAAAATACCTTGTGTAAAATAAAGGGCTGGGCATGAAATAAATGTTCCACAAACAATAGCTCTTGTTACTATTCAAGTGAAGTAGTGCAGCCTTTTTATGTAGACAGTAGGATGCAACTTCCAAATCCATTAATGCTGTTGCTTGAAGCCTATGTTTCAAGTATGTATTAGAACACAGAGATCTCTGGGGAACTCTGACCCCCCCCCCACACACACACACACCTGTACCTCTAATTCAATCACATCTCTCCTAGTAGTGGCCAGTTTGACTCCACATATGCCAGAGGATAATATCTTTCTTGAATGCAAATATGGCCCAACCAGGAGGAATTGTCTTATGTGTGAATGTACACAAACTGTGAAGTCACCATGTGGGGACTGCAGCTCTGATTGCAGTGACTGTGATCGCTACTCTCAGGTGCCAGATAGTAGCCATAATTTGTTGGTACATCTTTATAAAAAAAATACTAAAGTTAGTTTTATGCTTGATTTGTGAAGAAATGGGGAAAGAGAGAGAGAGAGAGAGAGAGAGAGAGTGTGTGTGTGTGTGTGTGTGTGTGTGTGTGTGTGTGTGTGTGCAGATTTTACAGGTAATTATAGTTCTTTTCTTTTTTATGTTGCTGATAAATTTCCGATTTTTATTATAGTTTCTTTCAAGATGGCTTGAAAACTGCTGATAAATTGAAACAGTATATTGAAAAGCTGGCTGCTGATTTATATAATGTAAGTTCTTTGAGGTACATGCATTTCAACTTGCGATAAACGTCAGTGAATTTGAAATGTGTATTAGAAGGGTATTAAAAGCAGAAAAAGTTAGTGATGTGTCAGTATAAACCTAGCACAGACAGACGTTCAGTTTAGCTCAGAAAAGTAAGTCATCAGTGGTCAAATATTCCAGCATGTCTTTTGGGAGATGTAGGAGGAATAGGGAGGGGAGTATATAACCATTTGTTCCGGGTGGCTGTTTGTTCAGAGTTCAGTAGCTTCATATTTCAGTGCCATTTGGTTAGCTTTTGCAGAAAGAAAATTTGACCAGAATATGTCTTACGAATATGATTATATCTTCAAATAAGTTTTGGGAATTACCAGTAATACTTTATACATGCGGAGCATCCCTGAGCCAAACATCTGAAATCTAAAATGTTCCCACGTCTGAAACTTGGAGCTCTGACTGCCATGATACCACATATAGAAAATGCCAACCTGACCTCACGTGACGGGCTGCAGTTGGTCAAAGTGCAGGTGCATGTTGTAGAACACTTGCACTAGAATATTGCAGGCCTTCAGCCTGTGTGTGTATGAAGAGCAAATGCATTTCATGTTTAGCTCTGTGTCCCAACCTCAAGATACCTCATTATATATGTGCAGATATTCCAAAATTCAGAACACTTCTAATCCCAAGCATTTCAGATGAGAATTCTCAACTTATGTTTTTGCATAACTTTAAAAGTACATAGCTGTAGGTATTTTGTAATTTTAGTAGTTTAGATTGCAGTTAAATTCCAGGTGATAAAAAGAAGCAGCAGCAGTCTCTTGTCCTCATGTAATGCAGTATAAACTTTCACTGTGCATTGGTCTTTTGGACTCTTGGACGTTCATAGGATTCTCTTCTGGTCCATTTAATAACATCATGGTATTCCACCTACCATGAAAAGCCAAAAGTAAATGATCTCAATATTATTAAGTCTGTTTAACATAGTCCTTCAGGGTTTTGTCTAGCTTAGATGTATTACTTAATAAGAAAATGTGCATTGTTCACGCACTCTAAAATCCACTGGAACTTTCTTAAGATGAGAAGACCATGCCTCTCACATCAAAAATAAGACAGTATAAAGGATGTCAGTATAACTGTGTAATTGAATTGTTTGATGAATGGTATATTTGGATAAATTAAACTCAGTTCATAAAAGCATAAATGATAAGTAATAAAAGTAATTTTTTCCTTCACAGATAAAACAGACCCAGGATGAAGAAAAGAAACAGTTAACTGCACTCCGAGACTTAATAAAATCCTCTCTTCAGCTTGATCAGAAAGAAGTAGGTGGTTTATATGTTCCCGGCAGGGCTAACAGTGTAAGTGAGGCTGCTTGTGATACTGATACCCTTTGTGTTTCCTGGTCTGCAAAACAGGCACATTGATAGCTTCCTAGCAAGGTGTACCCTCAGTGAAGCCCATGTAGAAGCCATATTTTAGTTCCCTTTTCTTCTTATAAAAAAGATATCCCTGATCAACAATTCTGAAATTCTAGAGTTTTGTTTCAGTCCTGGAAGGAATGGCAGTATATCTGTCCTCTCCTCTTTGGACCATCTCTCTTCCTAAGCAGCCAAAATGGCATGTCTCATTTTGCCATGAAAATAAGGAAATATTGTGATGCAGAATCCTGCAGAAGCTTTCCCCCACCGTATTTGATGCAGAGATGATGTTAGATGAATGTGGTCCAGCTTCTTCATTATAAATGCCATTATTTCAAATGTTAATACCTACTATGTGCCAAGCACTGTTCTAGGTATTATACTTTAGTTCCTTCCATCAGGAGGCTCATTTCTAGAATGAATCAGCAGTCTGAACCAATCAGTCATGCCTAAAATCGCATCACTCTATTCAAGATGCACTGGGAGCTGGCCTGCAGCTAGAAGAAACCTAAAATAAAACTCAGGTAGAAGCCTGGTGCCTTCAGGGGCCGCAGACAGCATTGAGTGGGGTGGGCAGAGGAGTACAAATTGTGGTTCTGAAACAAAAACTCAGACCTGATTGTGGAGGACTTTGAATGTTGCAGTAAGGGGCATGGGCTTCAAATAAGGATAAATTAAAGAATTCATAATTAATTAATATTTAATTCATAATAAGGATAAATTAAAGAATAAAGATCATTTGTTCCATGGGAGAAAGTCAAATGTGCCTGTTTATGTTATAAAGTATTATGGAATAAATTTAAATGCAGTATTTAAATGTAATATTTAATGATCACATACGGTCTATTTTTATATGGTCAGTTCTTTATGATATCTTAACAGCAGTGCCATTCTTACTTTGATTCCTAAGATGTCTAAAAAGTGTTCTTGAGTCCAGACCAAAGATAAAGCCCTGCAGCAGCCACACTGTTCCTTTACAGCAAACAAGAACATTTTCTCTAATGAATGGCTATAACTCTCCATTCTTCTCTGAGTACAATTTTTTGTTTTTGTTTTCTTTTTAATGCACTGGATCTTGCTGAAGTGAGATGTCTGTAGTCCTTTAGTATTGGGCACCTGCTCACCTGTGGAGTGGGCGTAGTGGGCAGGAAGATCTATGTGCACTGAAGCAATGTATGGACCCAGGCAGTCTTGGTCCCTGGCTGTGTGCCTGTGGTTTGAGGCCTCGGGCTGTTTTAGAAGAACTTTTAAGTATCAGGACACCAGTGCACTTCAGAGAGAAACACAGATACACTGAATTCTTTAAAAGATGCTTTTTACTGACATACAGATCCTGACACATGATATCCTTGAAGGGATTTCTCAGTGTAAAAATCAATGGGAAACCCCAGATGGATGGGGGTTAGGTAGATTTCTGTCAAGGGAGACGATTGAGAATTTTTACCTACTGGTATGCACTTAACCACTTCCTACCTTGGTTTTGTCACACAAGATTACCTCCTTCCAATGTGTGGATGCTTTCTTTAAAAGGAGTCCCTTTTTGTATAGAAACTAAAATATTCTGCTCAAGATAGCTAAAGAACAAAGTCTAGGGGTGGGGAGGAGGAAGTACTGGGGATTGAACCCAGAGGACTTCTACTTCTGAGCTACATCCCCAGCCCTGTTTTATTTTTTACTTTGAAACAGGGTCTCACTAGGTTGCTGAGAGTTGTGCTAAGTTGCTGAGACTGGTCTCTAACCTGTGATCTTCTTATCTCAGCCTCCTAAGCACTAAGATTACAGGAATATGTCGCCATGCCCAGCTAGGACAAAGTCTTTTAAAAACAGAAGGAGTATGTACATGATGCACTGAACATTATTATTTGATTTATTTTAACTCCATCCCAAATTAATAAATGAGTTTTCATTAGCACCATATCCAGAGAATTTTATAAGAAAAACTGACCTCCTCCCACATTCCTGTCCCCTTCTTTTTTTTTTTTTTTTTTTTTTCTTCTGCGATACTGGGAATTGAACTCAGGGGCATTCTACCTCCGAGCTATACCCCCAGCCCTATTTTTTATTCTTTATTTTGAAACAAGGTCTCGCTAAGTTGCGGAGTGCCTCACTAGGTAGCTGAGGTTGGCCGCGAACCCGGATCCTCTAGTCTCAGCCTCCCAAATGCTGGGATTACAAGCATACGCCACCACGCCCGGCTTCCTGTCCCCTTCTTATGCTCTTTATTATCGCTTATTGCAAAGTGCGTAGAGGCTAATTATTTTTAATGACTTAGATTAGTTGTGTGAGTAGAATATTCACCAGAGAATCTTAATCATAGCACTATATTTTGAGCAGAGTATAATCTAGAAGATTACCTGAGAAATTAAAAGCACCCAACAAGTCTTTTAACCTGCTTACCAACCCCACCAACTTCTAACTAACAATAGCTACACTAAAGGAGGCTTTAAGAATTTTAAAGTTGTGAATAGGGTCCTGGATTTTTTAGAAGGTCCATTTGTTTTCTTGTCAAAATCAAATTAAGTTTTTATTGTCTTTTAGCAGATGTTACTCTTTTTTTTCTTGGTATTGAGGATTGAACCCCAGGGTCATTTTAACTCTGAGCTACACCCCAACCCCCTTTTTTTTAAAAACTGAGTCTCACTAAGTTACTGAGATTAGCCTCAAACTTGTGATCCTCAGGTCTCAGCCTCCCAAGTACTGGGATTATAGGCACACGTGTACCACCACATCCAGCTTCTCCATAACTATTTTTAGGACTATAGATACTCTATTTTCAGTAGTGATGTCTTATCAATCATATTGCAGTTATACAGAACAATTCCAAAAGTTTCAGCTTTTTGTTTGAATCACTGATAGACTTTGAATAGCCCATCACAATGTGGTTTGCAAGTTGGATGGATTCTCTGTTGCTCCTCTCTATCCCCTTTACGATATCCGTCACACTGCCTGGTACCCCAAAACTACTCAATAAATAACTTAGCAAGATGAAACAGAAGCAACCCTTGCCACCCATCCATATGTTACATTTGAGATTTGAAGTAGGAGAGGTTTGGTTTTACACTGAATATAAACACATACAGAACCCCATTAAATCAATGAGTATGTAATTACTTGGAGTTTAAGAGCGATCTTATATTTTTCTTAATAATGTATTTTATATGCTAATATGGTTTCACATAAGAAAATGAAGTTATTTATGTGTACTATAAATAGAGAATAGGAAATGGAACTAAAAAAATCATAGGGTTTCCTGACTTACATGATGAAATTTCAACAAGATTTTAAGTTCATTGTTTATTTTTACTATTACTTTTTTTTTTTTTCATCCAAATGAGTTTTTCATTTGCATTTCTCTTTCCTGAATATGTGCTTGATATCTGTTATGCCGTCTAGGAATTTGGGGCCTATTTCTTCAGTTATGTATTTTTGTGACTAGTGATGATAATTCTTCAATCTGTTTTCTAGAAAAAGAGAATCCTCTTTTCCTTTATAGTACATGATAATTGATATGACTTTATTAATCCATGAAACTTATTAGTAGTTAATTAAGGATTGTTGACCCTAGACTTCAGAAACACATTGCTTCTTTTCTGCTCAATTTAATGAGGTCAAAGCTGAGTTCAGCCATTTTATTCACCTTTAAAAGCATTTTTGTCTGATATATAGCTAACCCATTCAATCCAAGTTTTTGTTATTCAGATTTTCAGGTTTTCTTTTTTTTTAAGGCTGATAACAGATATACACAAAAGGTGTCTTTTAAGTGCTAAATTTATAGAATAGAATAGTTGTCTTAGGTCATTAGCATCTGAAACTTAGAGGTTCACAAATGGGTGGAGGTTGATATTGAACTATGCGTAGTTTTAAAGCACTTAGACACACTTGGGAATTATGTGGGCATATGAAGAGAACTGTAGTTCAATGACAAGGATTCGGAGGAAGAAGATCATTCATTTATAAGAATTGATATCCAAGGAGATTTTAGATTTCGTTGTAATGTTCCAGTAAATAGAGAAGATCCCTGACTCTAGCCAATTGTGTAATTTCCATGTGATTCCATTGGAGTAAGGCAGAAAGCTCCATAGATTTCACTCATCCCTGTCCCCTGTTTTGTTCCGTGTCTCAGTTCCCTGCCACTCAATCTAATTTTCAGTTCTCATTTTTCCTTATTAGAATATGGGCACACTAGGAGCTCCCACAAAAATAAAATTCTGTTGCAACTGTTGTTTTTGGCGACTGTAGCTGGAGGCACCGGTAGAGCAGAGCTGTCTCATATTTAGTCTAATCCTTCAGTCCTGTCTCCATTCTAGAAAGCATGAAATGAGTTATCAGAAAAGAGTTAATGCACCAAATTACTGTGTCGTTTAAGGCTGAGGGTCCTGTTAAAAAGTAAACATTTAGGGAAGTTTTATGAGAGACTTCTAAATCTCAAGCCATATAATTCCCATGTGATTAAAAATTAACAGTTAGCTGGGCGTGATAGTGCGCTCTTGTAATCCCAGTACTTGGGAGGCTGAGACAGGAGGATCGCAGGTTCATGGCCAGCCTCAGCTACTTGGTGAGGCTCTCCGCAGCTTAGTGAGACCCTGTTTCAAAATAAAGAGTAAAAAATGGAGCTGAGGGTGTAACTCAGAGGTAGAATGCCCCTGGGTTCCATTCCCAGCACCAAAAAAAAAATTCCATTTACATGGAAGAAATCTAGCCTGTTATAAAGAGAGAAATAAAATATTCAGATGAAGGAAGTGACCTGAGTTTGTAACTTCTTTAGTATGAGTCACCTGCTGAAGTGCACAGTCAGCTCTCGGTTACTGCATGAGAGCAGGACAATGACATGCTTGGAGTGCGAGCATCTGTCCTAAAGTCAGGTTTGTGTCCTAATCGGGGTCCTCAGCCCCCTCAGTCTTAGCCCAAAGGGGGCCAAACAGTGTAGGCTCAGTGATGCTAATTAATGTGTGAATGAAGCCATCCTGGCTTTACGGCATGCTCTACTCCTTACAGCCGTCAATAAATAACCAGCAGCTGGTTTAGCTTCTTCCCTCAACGCTGTCACATTTCAGGTGTTTCTCCTCACTTGGAAAAACAAACAAGGAAAAGAATTTCTATGGTTTTGTGGCTCTTATTAGATTTTCCAAGTAGTTCCTTTGGGGTTTCACTGAGGTATTGATTCCTATACACATACTTTGGAGGTTCAGCAACCATTTTATCTTGGTGAAAGGTGTGCCTCTTGTCTTCCACTCAGCTCTGGTTCTGTTATCACTCAGCATTACCTGAAATAAATCCTGATTGGTATAAAAAATTTTTTTTCATCCCCTTACCCAAAGTCTATCATAATTCTAAAAGTGCATATAAAGCCAGGTGTAGTAGTGCACACTTGTATTCTAAGCACTTGGGAGGCTGGGACAGGAGGGTTGCAGGTTCATGACCAGCGGCTACTTCGTGAAGCCCTCCATAACTTAGTGAGACCCTGTTTCAAATTAAAGAATAAAAAATAGGACTGGGGATGTAGCTTGGAGGTAGGATACCCCTGGATTCAATCCCCGGTACCACATAAAATAAATAAATACAAAATAAGGGTGCATTTTTTTGTTGTTATTATCTTTATAATAATGTTTTCTGTGAATTACATAAAGTAGTTAAATTGTGAATGATAAAGTTTTCAACAAAATTAACTATATTTTCACATGTTCTGCCTTTTTTCTCTGTTGCTTTTGCCTTTCCTGATCGAAGTCTAGGAGAGTAAGTCAATATTTTTTGTGAGACTGTGTTGTCCGACTTATATGTCTAGACACCCATTTCCCATGCTGCATTCAACATCATTCATTTGTTCACCTCACATGTCCATGGTGTCATGGCTGTCACTGGTCATGCAGTCCTTAGAGGCTGTGATGAAGCACCGGGGGAGTGCTAACGTGAGGTCAAGCTTGTTTGCATTCCTGTCACCCTCTTCACCACTTCATACGCTTCTCACTGTCACAAGCTTTTTAAGCAGAAAGTATGGTTATAAATGTATTTTACAAAGCCCTACAGATTGAGGATTCCTTGTCTGAAATACATGGGACCAAAAGTATTTCAGAGTTTTTCGATTTTGGAATATTTTAAAAGACTTTACTAGTTGAGCATCCCTAATCTGAAAATTGGAAATCCAAAATACTCCAAAATCCCAAACTTTTTAAGTATCACGTCAGCACTCAAAAAGTTTCAGACTTTAGGTCTTCCAATAAGGGGTGCTCAACCTGTAGCTAGTTATCAAACAAGAATATTATCATAACTGTCGATACCTCCCTTAGAAGGTTCCCCTTTTATTGCAGCCTGTGATCCAAATGTGTGAATGGGGGAAGGTGCGCGTCAGGGAAGAGGGCCCTTAGGGTTCATGGACTCCGTTTTGTGGTCCACTTCACTTTTCCCATTGCTTCCTGTGCTTGCCTCTGCTGCTAGTGTAAACTGGTGCGACTCATATAGTGGTCTACCAGTGCCTTGTGTGTGTTTGAACTCACTTCAAAGCAGAGCTGGGCCCTGAACTAGAGATAGGAGACCCCAGGCCCCAGCCCTGCGTCAGACTTGCTTTGTGACTCTGGCAAATGTTTACCTGTCCTGTTTCCTCCTCTAAAATGAAGGCAAGGACCTGACACCTCTCAAAGCTGTGTAATTCTCTTAGACTCAGACCAACGGGCAAAGACTCATGGCAGGATAGAGTCAGGATTTGGGGATTGTCTCCAGCTTTTGCTTAATCTGTGGTTTCTGTTTTCTAGGATTCCCAGAGCCGGCAAGGAGGGTACAGCATGCATCAGCTCCAGGGCAACAAGGAATACGGCAGTGAAAAGAAGGGGTACCTGCTCAAGAAGAGTGACGGGTAGGTATGGGGCAACCCAGAGTCCCAGGGTGGAGTTGGCATGTTCACTAGGTGCTGCTAACTAGGAACTTTTCTCAGCCTCTCAAACAGGAGAATGCACTAGTTTTCTTCAAATAAGTCTGAGGTGTAAGCTTCTGTCTTTAAAAGATGGGGCAGTTCTTCTGCAGCCCTCCCCCCCCCAAAATGGCATCTCTTACTTGTCACCTGCACTTTAGGAAGGCAAAAACTGAGAAGCCCACCTCTCTGCTTTGATTCAGTGCAATATTTTGTACCTGACTGCCCAGACCCTAACCTTGGGGTCACCTTTGACCTTTTCTCTTACATCATAGCCAGACCAACAAAAGCCCTTCCTTTTCCAACTCTAAAAATAATACACTTCCAGCACTCTCTGCTGTCCTCCTCCTAGGCACATTCATCTTTCCTGGACTGTTTTAGCAGCATCCTGATTGATCCTTCTGTCACTCGCTCTTCCTTTCCAGTCCACCTCTACACAGCACCCAGAAGGGTCTTTTCAAAAACACAAAGCACATCATGATGACATTCACCTACTTACAGTGCTCCAGTGGCCTCCCTTTTCATGTAGCCTCTTGCCTGGCCTTCCTCTTCAGCCTCCTCTTGTGCCATTTTCTCCCTTGGTCCTGCCACACTGGCCTTCTTTCTATTGCTTGAGCAAATGATTCTACTTCACAGTAAGTGCATAAGTAGAATCTTGTTTATTCCTTTTACTAATTTCATCCTTTTTTTAAAAAACAAAGCTCCTTGTTTTCTGACTACTTGTAGATAGGTGCTCTTGACCTAAACTGAGACATATACATCTTCATTTTAATATATTTGAGAATCCTTTATGTCTAGAACTCACTTTCAAGGCCTGGAAATATAGCACTGAACAGAAGACAGTCCTTATCTTTATATTCTGAGAAAGGAAAGAGATAAAAAAAAAAAAATTAGTAAGTACTTGGCAGATAAGGATAAAGCAAGGCAAAAGATGCAGGGAATGTGGGTGATGGAGGTGGTTCTTTCTGTCACACAGGGGGCCAGAGAAGATTTTAGTAAGGTGACATTTGAGCACAGACCTGAAGGAATTGATAGGATACCTGGGTGAGGAGGGAGTGGCCAGGAGCATTCTTTCCATTGTGAAGATACCCAGGTGTTCACCTCTGCAGTGAGGTTAGCAAACCAGGGGGTCATAGGACATCAAGTCAGAGGGGTCAGGGAGCCAAGCCATGGGAACAGGGGCTTCAGAATCTCTTGAGTGAGAAAAAGAAAGTCACTGAGGATTTTGAGCAGCAGAGTGACATCATCTGGCATGCTTTGGAAAGTTCTCTCTGGCTACCATCCTAAGAACGACTGTATTGAGTGTAAGAGCAGAAGCAGGGAGACCAGTTAGGAAGCTGCTGGTGAAAGCTAGAGGGGAGGCAATAGCGAGGTCAAAGGAGGAGCAGTAGAGGTGGTAGAAAGTGGTCAAATTCTGACTGATGAAGGTAGGGCTGACAGGATGTGCTTATACGGGTTATGAAGAAAGCAACACACTCTCAGCGCATGGCACGGTGCCCTGCTCATCTTAGCCTCGGTTACTAGAGTCAGTCCTACTGAAAGTGTGTGTGAATTATTAACCATGGTCTGTCTTGCTGCAAAGGCTCAGTAACCCATCCTTTCCCTGACCATCTGTGATAAAACATCTCTTGGGAATGCAGTGTCTTGCTATTCTTCCTTCAAAAGGAAAGTTACTGTGTTCTGTTGTGAGCAGCAGTATACTATTACATTTTTTTGAAGCAAACGTATAGAACAGTCATATAGAACAAACACTACTCAAAGTCACAATAATATTCTTGAAATTCAGATAGTCTATTTCTAAACATCTACATGCCCCAGAAGGTTCAGCAGTCTTTTCATAAGTATGGTTCCATTCAAACCTAAAATCACCTCTTGTGAGCATCTGCTGTGTGCCTGCCACACTGCCTGGCACCTCTTACTCATCTCTGTCCACACCTTTTACAGATAGACTAAAATTTGGCTGAGATCATACAGTCAGTATGAGAGTCCACATTTGAATATGGTTCATCTTCCTCGCTGGCAGGCGTCTACCCTTCGTATTTCAAAGGGGCCACTGCTGCTGTTCACCAAGTGCTGTGAGCATGTATGTCAGTGTCAACATGATTTACATTGTGATGTGAGACAATAATGCACCAATAAAAGCACATTTAAAGTAAATAAAAATAAATTACAGTGCACTGGCAGTAAATAAATAATGAATGAATGAATGAATGAGAACTTTAAAACAGAAAGGCAGCGCCCCATCAAGAAAAGTATCCCAGCCCAAACATAGCTTCAGTTATGACTCTCAGGCAAAAATTGCATATTTAATAAGTTATGTTTACTGGTATTATATTAATAGCTTAATTGATTTTTAGGTACATTATAGATTTTAAATATAAATTTACCACACTTAAAAAAAGAAAAAAAAACAAAGGGGCCACTGGTGCTGTTGATCATCCTTGGCATCTGCACAGCATAAGCTGGTATACACTTGCCTCCCTGATTCCTCCTCTCTCTGGGCCTATTTCTCCTTCATGTACTCCTTTCTTATGCATGTGCCAAACACTCTGGTATCTAAGGCAGTTTGCTAGATTCTGGAAGGTAAAAGGTAAGTGAGATGTGGCTTTTACTCTCACCCTGCCCACAGTCTGTTGGCAAGAAATAAAGGAGCTAGACTTGGAAGCACATGCCTGTAGTCCCAGTACTTGGGAGGCGGAGGCAGGAGGATTGCAGTTTTGAGGACAGCCTCCGCAACTTAGAACATTACGTTAAGTGAGATTAGCCAGCCACAGAAAGTGAAGGGTCATATGTTTTCTCTCCTGTGAAAAAGCTAGGGAGTAGTTGGGATAAATGCAGTGACTTTAGATAATGGAGAAGAAACTCCAGTGGCGCCAAGGAGCTGGAGGTGGTCTAAGGAAAGGGGATGGAGGAGGTGCTTCCATGGACATTAAGTACATATGTGAGAATACCAACGTCAATCTCAATACCATGTGTGGGGAGGGAGCTAGCGAAAGCCCACCAAGTGCTGTGTGCGTGTATGAACTGCATTATGATGTGAGACTATAATACACCAATAAAAGCATAAAAATAAAGTAGATCTGGAAGATAGAATCTCAAAGATAGAATGCCCCTGGGTTCAATCCCTAGTCCAAAAGAAGAGGAGGAGGAAGAGGAGGAGGAGGAAAAAGAGAAAGAGGAGGAGGAGGAGGAGGGAGAGAGGGAGGAGGGAGAAAGAGAAAAGCTGTTTCATCTCAGAGGTGGAAAGGAGGTGGAAAGTCATGTGGTCTGGCCTCCTAATAATTGCACAGGCAGCAAAGATGAATAGTGATAACCCAGAATTACTTACGATTGCTTCAGTGGAAGAAGGTATTAAAATGCCTATATGTAAAGACAGGCTCATTTACTAACAATAACTGCTGATGTGTCTGTGATTTTCTCCTAAGGATCATTTGCATTAGCAATTTCAGTTCAAATTTTGAAATCCTCCTTATTATCTAACTGTTGTTACACAACGTGAAAAACAGTTTAAACACTTTTAATCATTAAAAAGTTATGATCCAGCCAGGCGTGGTGGCGCACGCTTGTAATCCCAGCATTCGGGAGGCTGAGACCAGAGGATCCGGGTTCGCGGCCAGCCTCAGCTACTTAGTGAGGCACTTCGCAACTTAGTGAGACTCGGTTTCAAACTAAAGAATAAAAAATAGGGCTGGGGGTGTAGCTCGGAGGTAGAATGCCCCTGAGTTCAATCCCCAGTACCGCAAAAAAAAAAAGTTATGATCCAAAGGCATTTGCTGAGAGGCGAAGAAGCAATTGCTTTACATATATTTTCTCAAAATAATCCTTGAAGATGTGCTTTATTATCTTCATGATACAGATAAGGAAAATGAGTCTCCAAGAGGTCAAGTAGTGTGGGCAAAGTCACAGAGCTTTGCTAAGTGATGACGTGGAGACCAAAACATCAATGTTGATACTTACTTAGTACAGAGCTACTTTTTAATGGACAAAAGATCAGGTGCAGCTGCTCTCAACTGTGCAGTGGGATGTCTGAATGTTATTCTTGCTCTGGTAATCTGGAAGCAACTCATTAGCAATCTCTATCAGAAATGTCATTAGTGCTTTGGTATTACTTTCCTTGGCTTAAGTAGCTCTGCAAGAGAATGTGCGTATTTGTTTTGTTTTATGTTTCCTTAACACATGTAAGAAAAACCAATGAATAAAAGCTTAAGTAAATAAAATGAACAAACTGAGTAGGGACAGTTTCCTCCACGTTGGGAGTTTGTTAGGTTGGTTGGTTGGTTGATATTTTCACAGGTGTTGCGATAGGAGGATGGTATTGGGTTTGGCTCAGTGTGTTCAGAGAATACCTCACCCATCTTAATAGGCTTTTGTGATGGTAAGATGAGATGTAAAACCACTTACGGGGGCTGATTACCTTACCCTAAGTACAGGTATGATTATTTGACAAGTATTAGCTCTAATGAAACTTTTCTCTGGTCAGTACTTATAGAATAAAGTATGTGACTTAGTTGTAATTTGAGGATACTTCTCGATTACTGGTTCTAAATTACCTCCTGAGGTGACTAGCATTTCTAGCACAGTGTATTCAGCTTACATCTGGTCAGATGGTGTCAAATTCTCATCTCCTTCTGTAAAGCATGCTATGGATCAAACTATGCTTCTAGTAGTTATGTCTGTAAGAAGACGATGCTATCTATGTTGGTTTCAAATTTGTGTTGTGGCAATTTTCTTAGAGAACTAGTTAGGAGGAAAAAAAAAAAAAACCCAAGATACTGTTTTAAAGGCCTGAGAAAGCTACAGTGGTCCTTTCTGATGTCATTTGTTTCCATAGCAACATAAGGCCTGCAAAGTCACCTCCCATCCCTGTGAATCCTGTTCCTTGTCCATTTCCACCTACCTGGTAGGCATGGTTCCACGTAGCATAGCCACACCTGCTGTGCATGCACAGATCTGCCCTGTCCTCTTACCTGTACCTGAAGCCTCACAGAAAACTCTTTCAAGTTGAAATTAGTTGTTTGCCTTTTCCATCCTTCAGTGTCATCAAATTTTTTAAAGTGTATATCACAACTACTTGTGACTGGTTTGGCCACAGTTTACGTACCCATATGAATAAAGAATGGCTCTCTTTGCAGGGACTCTGAGCCATCATTTTGGCTCTGGAAGATCCTTACAGGGAAGGTGTGTGGATAACCAGAAATAATCATGATACAGTCTTGCACCTGGTAGCTGGAGCTCTTTTTTCTGCCTCCTAAAACAGTCTTGCCCCAGTCCTTTGCTGCACAGCAGACTTATGAATTTTTTTCAGTAGTATTTAATTGTAGATCCTCTTGTAAAAGATTCACAGATACAGTTAAAACCCCTTTATTAATCTGAGCGCACTGTTGCATTCCTGTCGTCCTACCTGCTCAGAAAGCTAAGGCAGAAGGACCACAAGTTCAAAGCCAGCCTGGGCAACATAGTGAGACCCTATCAAAATAGAAAGGGAGGAGGGGCATAGATGTCACTCAGAGGTAGAATATCCCCATGTTCAATCCACAGTACCCAAAACAAAATCTTATTAGCACAACACCTTATATAGGTCTGGGCTCCCTTCCCAGAGAGAAATACTTTTACCTGTGTGGTAACTATAATTCATTTATTCATTCTCCTGCTGGGAGATTTCTGTTTCCCATTTTCACCACCAAAAAGAGTACTATGATGTGCATCTTTGTACATGCCTGCTTGCCTGAATTACCTTGCACCTGGGCTAATAAAAAACAACTAGAATTTTCTGTTTTGTGTGTTTTAGGGGAAGGGGTTGCGGGGGATTATTATTTTACATCACATTATATGATTGCATGTCCAGAGAGAACCAGACATTACATCCAGTTCTGTTTGACTTGTTCTGTAGGATCCGGAAAGTGTGGCAGAGAAGGAAGTGCACCGTCAAGAATGGGATTCTGACCATCTCACATGCAACCGTAAGTGTGTCTGACTTTCCTTGCCCATTTGTTACACTTTCTGGCATCCAGAACTGGAAAGCCAATGAAGAGAGGCAACTAGCACCGATATTTTGTATGGATTTGGGCCAGATTGTTCAGGATATTCTTCTAGAAAGCATTGGTTTTTGTCTTGTCCTCCAGTGGACTGTGTCCTTTTACAACTCAACCAGAAACTTTGTTTTCCTCCCTCAAACTGAATCAGGTAGTTTGATTTTTCATTCTTATATTTGGGAAAATATTATTGTTTGTTCTGAAAAGCTTAGTTTTCTGCATTGTAAAGATGACAGAGTATGTTCTCTGCATGAAAAAGCAAAGTAGAAAAAACAATGCAGTCAAAAATGTTCAATCATACTGGTAGTCAGAGTGTACAGTAAAACAAGCAATTTCTCTTTTATCCTTTTTAAACTAAGAACATTCTTTTTAATTCTAAGAAATGCAAAAGTCATAATGGAAAATGTATCACGCAGGGATGGAAATTGCAAAGTACATACCCAAAGTTCTTTGAAAATATGTGTGCAGATATAAAAGTCATCCTGGAGAAAAAGCTCATTGAATTGCAGTGGGCAATTCCAAATGAGATCCTTGAGTTATGATAAGCAGTGAATTGCCAACAGGATAGGAGAAACAAGGGTGAACATTTATTACACTGATGATTTTTCATCACTCACAACTGAGTTTACATTTATCAAGGAAAGAACGTGTACCACTTACTGTCATAAAATTTCATTTTAGAGGTAAGGATCCATTTTTCTACAACTGGATAACCAGTTTTCCCAGCACCATTTGTTGAGAAGGCTATTTTTTCTCCAACATATGTGTTTGACACCTTTGTCAAAAATCAATTGGCTATAAATGTGTGGATTTCTTTCTGTATCTTCTCTTCTGTTCCATTGGTCTGTGTGTCTGTGTTTGTGCCAGTATCATGCTGTTTTTATTACTGTAGCTCTGTAGTACAATTTGAAGTCAGGAATTGTGATGCCTCCTACATGGTTCTTATTGCCAAGAATTGCTTTGACTATTCTGGGTCTTTTGTTTCTCCATATGAAATTTATAACTGATTTTTCTAGGTCTGTGAAGAATGACATTGGTATTTTGATAGGGATTACATTGACTCTGTAGATCACTTTTGGTAGAATGGCCATTTTGATGATACTTATTCTGCCTATGGAAGAGCAAGGGAGATCTGTCCATCTTCTAAGATCTTCAATTTTTTTCTTTAGTGTTTTATAATTTTCACTGTAGAGGTCTTTTAGCTCCCTGCACAGGAGTCAACTCAAGATGGATCAAAGACCTGGAAATTATACTAGAGACTTTGAAGCTACTGTAGGAGGGCATAAGTCCAACACTCCAACATATAGGCACAGGTGGAAACTTCCTCAATAAGACCCCTATAGCTCAGGAAATTTAAAACAAGAATTAATAAGTGGGATGGCATTAAACTAAAAAGTTTCTGCTCATCAAAGGAAACCATCAAGAGAAAAAGCCTACAGAATGGGAGAAGATCTTTGCCAGTTATCCCTCTGATAGAGTACTAATATCTAGAATATACAAAGAACTTAAAAGACTTTACACTAAAAAAAATAGACACTTCACAAAAGAAGACATACAAATGGCCAATAAATAAATGAAAAAATGTTCAAAGCAAAACTACACTGAGATTCCCTCTAACTCCAATCAGAATGGCACTCATCAAGGAGTCAACAAACTGCTGGGCATGGTGGTGTATGCTTGTAATCCCAGTACTTGGGAGACTGAGACAGGAGGATTGCAGGTTTGTCAGCCACAGCTATTTAGGCCCTCTGCACCTTAATGAGACCCTGTTTCAAAATGAAGAATAAAAAATAGGGCTGGGGATGTAGCTCAGAGGTAAAATGCCCCTGAGTTTAATCCCCAGTATGAATGGCGTGCGCGCGCACACACACGTGTACACACACACACACACACACACACACATACACATACACACATATACACACACACACAATCAAAAAACAATAAATGTTGGTGAGGATGTGGGGAAACAGGAAGTCTTCTATACTGTTGGTGGGATTGCAAATTAGTTCAGCCTCAGTGGAGATTCCTCCGAAAACTGGTGATGGATCCACCATATGATCTTTCCGAAGGGGCTAAAATCAGAGAACTACAGTAATATATGCATATCCGTGTTTATAGCACCACACTTCACAATAGCCAAATTATGGAACCAACCTAGGTGTCCATCAAAAGATGAATGGATTACAAAATTATGGGATATCTATGCAATGGAATTCTACTCAGCAATAAAGAAGATCAAAATTATGTCATATGCAGGAAAATAGAAGGACCTGGAGAACATTATGTTAAATGAGATTAGTCAGTCACAAAAAGTGAAGGTCATATATTTTCTCTCATATGCAGAAGCTAGGGAGTAATTGGGATACCAGAGGGACTTTAGATAATGGAGGAGAAACCTCAGTGGAACCAAGGAGGTGTCTAGGGGAGGGGAGGAGGAAGAATGAAGATCAATGAAGGAATTACTATCATTGGTTTTGTGTACCTATGTGGAAATATCAATGTCAATCTCAGTACTCTGTATGGGGATGTAGTGTGTGGGGAGGGGGGGGGTTGGCCACCCAGTACTGTGAGCAGGTATGTCTCTGTCAACATGATTTACATTATGATGTGAGACTATAATGCACCAATAAAAGCATATTAAATAAAATAAAATTTCATTTTATCATCGCAACA
The DNA here is from genome assembly GCA_004027655.1 of Graphiurus murinus. NCBI lineage: Eukaryota > Metazoa > Chordata > Mammalia > Rodentia > Gliridae > Graphiurus > Graphiurus murinus. The sequence goes on from PVLC010000468.1 coordinate 207,142, forward strand.
GCCCATGTGGTATGAGCATAACTTTCATTTTACAGATAAATAAACTGAGACATAAGAAGAGCTATAATAACTGTCAGTTGGAAATTCAAAGTTGAGTCTGTCTGACAGTCCATATGGCCTTCCTAGTCTCTCCCTTTTTCTGTAGAACCATCCTCTTTCTAGACCGAGCTCTCCACAGGCACTCATCTGGTCCTGTTGGTCTTCCTGTCTTCAGTTCAATACACAGACCTTGACACACCGAAGGTGCTCAGTACACACTTGTAGCTGAATCCTTTCTGATGGGTGATAGCATGGCATCATGCATCTTTTTCTCTTTTGTACTGAGGATTGAACCCAGAGGCATTATGCCTCCAAGTTATACTCCTAGCCCTTTTTTATTTTTATTTATTTATTTATTTATTTATTTTTGCAGTACTGGGGATTGAACTCAGGGGCATTCTACCTTCAAGCTATACCCCCAGCCCTATTTTTTATTCTTTATCTTGAAACCGAGTCTCACTAAGTTGCGGAGTGCCTCACTAGGTAATTGAGGCTGGCTGCGAACCCGGATCCTCCGGTCTCAGCCTCCCAAATGCTGGGATTACAAGCCTGCGCCACCATGCCCGGCTTTATTTTTTGTTTTAAAACAGCATTTCACTAAGTTGCTGAGACTGGCCTTGAACCTAGGATCCTCCTGTCTCAGCCTCCCAAGTGTTGGGATTATAGGTGTGCACTGCTGCGCCCAGTAGGCAACATGCATCTTAAAAAGTCCTGTTCTGTATGGAACTTGAGCAGCTGCATCACCTCTGTCCCTTAATCCTTCTAAAACCTTGTGGTGAGCCTCAGAGGTCTTCATATTCCCTCAAATGGTCCAGCTTAGATTTTAACTATCATGCAAGTTCTGACCAGCCACCTGTCTTATATCAGAAATCCTACCCACAGACCTGGACCACTTAATAGTTACCATTGAGGCTAGCGAACAATTATTCATTTTTTCAGCATTACTCAGCTTCCATTCCCCATGTGTTGACCTAAGCATCAAAAATACATGGATGGAAATTAGACAATTTTGACCTATCATATTTAATTTCATACACAGTTATCTTTGTACTAGAGTGAAAATTTCTATTTGACTTTAGATCGTGAGCTTTTAGTCAGAGATTACTGTGTGTCCCATACCTCTCTTTACCTTCTGCTGGGGAGCTCTTTCCAAGGTTTGTCTGGCTATCACCATCTCAGCAGGCATTTGGGCAGGTTATGTAGTGACCTCTATTTGTTTTTCTTAAGAGCTTGCTGTGGGAAGCAGCGTACCATGATGAGAGATCACGTAGTCATAGTGCATCAGTACCACCACTTAATAGTTACATGACCTTGGGCAATTTGCTGGAAATAATAAATTCTCTTCCCCTTCCTTGTCTTTTCTGCCAGAAGACATTATTGTGGTTAAGCCCACTATTTATATGCATTCTCTGTAATTAACAACAAATATCACATTGACCACATTGTCCAGTGGTTAAGAGAATGGATTGTGGCATCTGTCAGATTTGAGTCTGAATCCTAGGTTTGCCATTTACCGTGTATTCAAAGAGTAGATGATTGTTAAATAGCCGGCTGCTTGTGGGTGCACAGTTCTTATTTGTTCACATTATTACTGTGAGCTCTTCGATGTCACTGGCGATACTGAAATCTGTTGACAAGCAGCCCCTCCTGCTACAAACACAGGAACTCCTGCTCCCAGAGCAGTGCAGGAGAAACTAGTCCCTCCCTAAATTCTGATTCCCGCACACTGGGCTGTGTTGGTCTCTTCCACACTTTTCACTGGCTTTGGGCCAGATCTAAAGTCAAGTAGAATGGGGAGTACTGGTCCTAGAGGTATTACAAAGGTTCCAGGACTTTATATTTGAATTTGAAAACTTCCTAAGTAATATATTTCATTATTAAATGTTTGCCAGAGTCCCTTATGATTAACACCGTGACAACTATTAAATTTTATAGTTTCTCAGTCAGCCAACACTAAAAGCACTTTAATGTCACACAAGATGTGCATCAAAGATGTTTGGTGTTTTATTCAAAAAGTGAAGAAACTACCTGGACCAGACGGTGCAGTGTCTTTAGGTGAGGCTCATCCTGTTCAGTGGGGGGAGGAAGACCACAGCCTTGAGAGCCCACCTGCAGTCAATGCACATTCTGTTTATTGTGTATGCCTTTAGTATTCTTCTCATACTCCTCTTCTGTAAAATAGAAAAAGAATAGTACCTGTCTTCAGTGCAATGAGAATTAAGTAAGAAGACACATTGAAAAGTCTTGCAGAGCCTGGACCATTGTTAGGAATTCCTCAACTCAGCAGTTATTATCATCTCAGTGAGCCAAAGTGGGGTTGCAGCTTCCAGACCTGTAGAGCCAGATTGACTGAGTTTGAATTCCATCTCTGACCCTGAATCTCTAGTGAGGCTTTCCCCATCTAAATAAAATAGAGTCATTAATAGTGTCTAATTTATAGGTAGTTGTAAAGATTAAATGAGTCATTGATTATAAGTAATTAGAATAGGATGTGGATCATAACTGGTGTTCAATAAATGTCAGCTATTATTTATCCTCTTCCCTAATGTGTTACTAACTCCATTTTGAACTGTGGCTTCTTGAAATTCTTTTGTACTGCTATTCTCTTTACTCCTCAACAAACTTTACAAAGCCAGTTTGGGTATGTATTTTCTCACAGAAATTTAATTTCTGCCTGTTGGGGGTTACCAACAGCTCTGTTACCTCCTGGGTATTTCCCTAGAGCAGAAATTTGATCTGTTTCTCCTTGTCCGTGGGCTCATTGGATCAGTGGATGTTTCCCAAGGACTGTTGTTTTTTCAGTCCTATCCAGAGCTCCTAGAATAACTATGTTCAGCTGCCAGGGACTTAAAAGATGCACTCAAAGTATATTCAAGAATCACAAAGAGACCTACCTACAAAAGGATTGCTCCTTCCTTGCAGTGTGTGTAATAATGGGTATGTGTGTTTGGTCTTCAGGGCTCTGAGGCTATTCTGGGCTCCCCTCTGGTTCCACCTCTTTGTCCCCATTGTCACTGGGAGAAGAGAATACTTTTCATTCCTCCAACAAATGAGAAGCAGCACAGTGAATTCTAAGCGGGCAAACTTTGGAGTCGTTAAGACCTGGGCTAAACCCCCAACAAGCTCTAAAGTATTGGATAAGTTCCTTAAGCTTTTGGAGACTTAGTACTCTTGGTGTGAAACGGGCATGATTTGTTCATTAAAATGTTGGTATTGATTGCTTTCTAAGTCAGGCACTGACTCCTCTGGAAACATTAGGTTTGACAGGGCCTGGCGATTTGTTGGAAACTTAGTGACTCAATGGTTAACTCTCCCAGGGGTACTTGTGTCTTAGCAAGGAATACTGCCTTAATCCAAAGGAAATTGTTAATGGTAAGCTTTGTGGATCAACTGTGTGGCCACCATTAGAAGGGATACTTGGGAAATAATTAGTAATAATAAGGGTGGTAGCTGACGTTTATTGAGCCTTCCTGTGGTTTGAGTGTGGTCTGAATGTATTCCCCAAGGGTTCCTGTGTTGGAAGTTGGTCTCCATTGTGGCAATATTGAAGGGGGTAGTAGGGCCTTTAAGAGGTGGGACCCACTGGGAGTTGGTTCTGTGATTGGGGGTGCAGCCCTTGGAACGCTCGTAAGAGCACGTTGTTCTAACAGACCTGACCCCTGAACCATGCTCTGGCTTCCTGTCTCTCCATGTGGTCTCCCCGTCTTGCACACACTCCCAACACTCTGCTGTCTGCCATGAGGTAATGCAGCCCCGGATCCTTCACAAGAGCTGTCTGAACATTCAGCCTCCAAAATTGTCAGCTAGGTAAACCTCTTCCTTTTAGGAGGGTGTCCCAAGCCTCAGGTATTCCATTATAGTAACAAGACAGGCTAAAACATTACATGGCCGGGCTTTTTACACCCTCAGGAAGGAATAGCTGTTATCTCCATCTTAAGGGGAAGAAGTCTGAAAGTCACATAACCTATAAGTGCTAGGCCATATTTGAACGCAGGAAGTTGAATTCCAGCGCCTGTGCTGCCTCCCACGTGAAGCAGAGCAGGGACACGTGTCCTGCATTCCCTAAGCTCAGCATTCCCACAAAGACCATGTTATTTCCCCTCTTTGTGCTGAGAAGACATGAGCTCACAGGGTTAAGATACTTGCTCGGGGTCTATTCATAGATGCCTGGGCCTAGACTCGGACCCAGGTCTGAATGCCTCCATTCTCTTGTGTACCTTAAAGTATGAATAAATTGGTGTTCGAAATTAACTGAACATCCTGAACATTGTGTTGATCCAGATATCCGAAACCAGCAGGAGCCTCAGTTCCCACAGGGAGACTTCACTAAAGCCAGGTATTCTATAGCAGTCTCTCATTTGGGCTTCAAAGAAGAGCAAGCATTGTAGCCTTGATTTCTTCTTTTGGCAAATCCTCTGGAATAACAAGAGAGTCTGTGTTAATGCTACCTAGGATGTGAGGACCTGCCAGATAAATCTCTCCTGCTTTCATGTTGAACAGAGATTAGAGGAAACTCCTGCAAGGGACTTGCTTCATAAACGAAGAAGGAAGGATGACTGAAGAATTAAAATAAAAAAGAAGTTTCAAATCAAAACCACAGGCCTCATAGCTCTTGAGAGCTGGGGTTTCTAAACCTTGCCACGGAGATCCAGAGGTCCGACACGGGAACAGCGTTTTGCTGCGTGCTTCCGGTGTGGCTCTAAAATTCTAGTTCAAAAGTGAAGAGGCCATGGCGGCGAATGCTACCACCAACCCTTCACAGCTGCTGCCGCTGGAGCTTGTGGATAAGTGTATAGGATCAAGAATTCACATTGTGATGAAGAGTGATAAGGAAATTGTTGGTACACTTTTAGGATTTGATGACTTTGTCAGTATGGTGCTGGAAGATGTCACAGAATTTGAAATCACACCAGAAGAAAGGATTAGTAAATTAGATTAGATTTTGCTAAATGGAAATAACAATGCTGGTTCCTGGAGGAGAAGGACCTGAAATATGAATGGATATCCTTGACTTTTGCTAGGTTCCATTTTGTGTAAAAATGGCAACAAAATAGAATTTTATTTTTTTAACCCTTTAATGTTTAGATTCTATAAAGCTAAATTTCCCGTAAAGGGAAATGCTTTGAATATGTATTCTATGACCATTTTTCTAAGTTAATCGTGATTATCTTGGAAAAAGAAGAAAGGAGTTTGTTCTCTGAAGATAAAAAATAAAAATTTTTTGGTTAAAAAAAAAAAAAAAAGTGGAAAGCCGGGTGTGGTGGCGCACGCTTGTAATCCCAGCATTTGGGAGGCTGAGACCAGAGGATCCGGGTTCGGAGCCAGCCTCAGCTACCTAGTAAGGCCCTCCGCAACTTAGTGAGACTCAGTTTCAAAATAAAGAATAAAAAATAGGAGCCGGGCGTGGTGGCGCACGCTTGTAATCCCAGCATTCGGGAGGCTGAGACCGGAGGATCCGGGTTCGCGGCCAGCCTCAGCTACCTAGTGAGGCACTCTGCAACTTAGTGAGACTCGGTTTCAAAATAAAGAATAAAAAATAGGGCTGGGGGTATAGCTCGGAGGTAGAA
>PVLC010000469.1:0-57607 GCA_004027655.1 Graphiurus murinus
CTGAAATTCAGACACAGAGATACACACACACATAGAAGAAAAGGAGGGAAAGAAAAGTATTTAAGTAACTACAAGTATGAGTTAGCCTACCATGCTATGGGAGTCAGAAACTGCCACTCTTCCTTGGTCCCCGAGTTCCTCAAATGTGAACAGTTCCCTGCACTTGGAATGGCCTTGGTATTTACACGTGCAGCACAGTTCTGTTACACCATAGCCCGAGTCACTTCCGCCATGTCACCTAATGCTCAGCAGTGCTGCGGTCCAGTGCAATGGGGGAGGGCAGCCCAGTCTGCTGGCCTTGCTGACACAAACTCCCCACTAAGTGTGACTAAACACATTTTCCACCTTACTCACTGAATTTGGAACCTAACCCCATGTCTCCACTCTGTTGTTGAATTGTTCCTGGCTGCCTGGTATTTTAAGACAATTTGGTAGGAGGTGTTACATAAAAGATTCCTTTTCTAATGATTTCCATCGCAAAACAAGTCCATTGCAATAAAAAAGAGAATGATGGCTTCAAGGAAAATGATGGAGGGAATTCTTGTCAATCTAGAGAACATAAACTGCACATTAAAGAATGCAAACTCCCATAATCATATTTCTTTTACTCTGCTCTACCATTCCTTGAGACGATAAAAGCTTTTAATGTTCAAGAAAACAGTAAGGCAGCAATAAGGAGAATGCGCGTATTCAATGGGGATATCGTCCTGGAGGAGAAGGTCAGTAATACAGAGGAAACAGTGGCAAGCTCTCAGCAGCTGCATTCTCCGCTTGATCACTTTCAACTGGTTGGTGATTATAGAGATAACATTTCATAGAGAAAATGTTTGTGAAGGACCAAATGCAACTAAACTTACAAGTATTCTAGAGAATGCCATCAGGTGGGTCAGATGCAGCAGAAGACTGGACTGCTGAGGTTAAATCCAGCAGACCATCACAGACATGGTAGAGACAAACCCCTGGCTGGTCACAGTGGTTCTGGCCGTGTATCTGCAGTGCCTCAGATGAGGAGTTCCTAAATATATCAACCTGTGAGTAGGTCTAGAAGTCAAGAGGGATGGTTACCAGTGCTGGGTGCACAGGTGCAGTCTTTACCCCACAGACCCATGGAAAGTATTCTGCTGTCTCATGATCATAATGATTCTATGTGTTGAAGCAAAATTACTTCTTTGATAAGATAAAAATAAATTACTTCTTTGGTAAGATGAAAATATACATTTTCCTGCTTTCTATTTTGAAGTGAATAGCAAAGCATCCATGAAAAGCAATAAATAAGTCAAAGGCTCTTAGTTCTCAAATATACAACAACATTTTCAGTCCTCGGAGTTTGTCTTTTACAGCGTTTGTTGGATTTTAGATTTGTATGTATTTTCAACTTATTGGTTCTTGGTTGCTTAGAATGCAAAGTGAAATGAAAAAATGCCTAATCTCTATGCAGATTTCTTTCATAGAGCGTAATGTTTCAGGACACATAATATATCAGGAAACATAATGTTTCTTCTACATTTAAACTATTTGGTTCTATGTTCACTACTGTGAGTCATTTAAGGACACCTCCACTTATAAAATGAGACTGTCAAGTATTTCTCAGTCTGTCTGATAGCATGAAATCCAAATGAACAAAATGTTTTCCACCAGGCTAATACTGCTAAGCTTGTCTTTAAAGCCTCATCCGGGGTTTCTATTACGGATCCCCAATTTCAAAGATGACATTGCTGTAACTACAAGAAAGCACCAGAAAAAGACAGCATTTCATCTCTTATCATTAAACCTAGTTGTTCAGCAGCCACAGCAGCCATGCAATGCCTTCCCTGTGAATCAGATTGCCACAGTGTTACAGGCCAGCAGCAGTGCAAGCTGTCAGGACTCACTCTCCTTGTTGGATTTTTGTTTTTGCTTTTTGCAGTAATGGGTATTGAACCCAAGGACATTCTACCTCTCAGATACACTACCAGAGTCCTATTTTATTTTGAAACAGAGTTTCAAAATAAGTTGCTGGGGACCTCAGTAAATTGCTGAGGCTGACTTCAAACCTGAGATCTTCCTGTCTCTGCGTCCAAGTCTTGGATTACAGGAGTGTGCCATCATGCCCGACTAGCACTCACTCTCCTTCTTGACTGTGGATTCTGGGGACCTTGGACATGGTGGTCACCAGGGAACAGTTTATGTCCCATAGGACTTTGCAAGTCCTAGCCTAGAGGTTAGTTCAGACATTAGAGATCCCAAATGAATCTTTACTCGATAGTAATGGGAAACAGAAACACTAAGCTGGTAAAACCTTTCTTTGAGGCATATTTTCAGGAAGTCGGTGGTTCAACTGTGCAAGATCATACTAGACATCATAGGGTAGAATAATTGTATTCACGTTCCTTCCCTTTCCCTGAAAGGAGCTATAGGTTAACACCATTTCAGAGAAATCCCAAAAGCTTTCTTGCCCAACTTGGGATCTCCACGGATATTCATGTGCCCAAATCCCATAAAACTATGGTCAGACACGTCATACATCTGGATAGGGTAAGAATTTGTTTGACCTTCCTGTCAAACAACTGAGTTAACTTTTGACTTTTAGAAGTTAGTGAGTATCCTGCTTAAAATCTGCACAGAGCTGTGCTTTGTTTAGGCACAATCTACTATTGTCTGCACATGGGATGACTGGGGCTGCCACACCATGCACCACACCACACACCAACTGGAATCAGAGACCAGGAGCAAACGAAGTCATCCAGCCACAACAGGGAAATAATCTGCCAGATTATCCTAGACTAGCACCAGGCATCGGAAGACTGAGGTTTCAAACAAAGTAAATGAACTGCCTGCCCTAATATTTTCAGAAGGTAGAAGACATCCAATAAGCACTTCAACAAGGAACGTTTAAAACAGATGATATCACTAACACTGTAAGTACATTTTGAAATGTATTATTTTTTCTTGGTAACTCTATCATGTAAATCTGTAATTAGGGACTTCTAAAATAGCTAACTTTTTTAAAAACACAATATGCTGTAATTGTTTATTAAGTCAATGAGTACTCAGGGACTCTTAAAACTGCTGATTACTTGCGTGCTGTGTTTTAGAAGCACGAATACCCAAGATTCCTTATAAACTATTCTTTAAAATGGAATGAAATTGAAACTGTGCTGTTACCTGGCCAAGATAATAATCTTTATTTTTCATGGAATTGACATACATCCATCATTGCATTTATTGTTCCAGATCTGGACTCTATTTTATAATGGCTCTTATTTTATAATCTAAGTGAATTTCCATCTCTGATTGAATAAAACTGTAATTCCACAGAATTCCAAATGCTCATCAGAAAGGGCTTTATTAATCGTTCATTTTCTAATGGAGACTATTTTATCTCACTTAACAGGGTGAACACTAAACCAGACCATCTAATATAATTACAAATGATTCTGTTGTTTTATATATTTTCTGTGTAATGAGCCAAAATGGATAAAAATGAGCTTTATCTTTTATCAAGTTAAGTTCTATTATGCGCATTTATATGTAACAGTTAACTATATCTGCAATGCTCCCAAAGTTTTTAGTATAAATTATAAAGCCTATATATATTAAAATTATAGTCTGTACTATTATTCTATTAATATATGCTTTAACTTCATGATAATGTTTTATTATTTACTTCATAATCAAGCATTATAATTACTTCCAAATATAAATCAAAAAGAAACTAAATAAAGAATAATGACAAAATTACTTAGACATGGAAACTAGCTGGGAAATCTCCTTTTTCTGCCTGTCAACATCCCATTTGTGAGTTTCCTGTGTCGGCTATAGGGCTGTCTTGGCAGTGTGTCTCCTACAAGGCCAGATGGATCCCAGAGCTACTGCCCAGAACTCCCATCACGGCTGCAGGTGAGGACCACAGTGTCCCCTGGAGATGCATGTTTCTGTCCTAAGTGACTGTCCAACTCTTAGAGAGAGGAATATATAGGTATATGCTTTTGGAAGTCAGACCCTGGAGAGACACTGACAGATACACACTCACTCTCTCCCCATTTATGATGCTTACAGTTTCAGGGGGACTAATTACAAATTAATTACATATTAAAAGGTGCACTATGAAGAAAAAGAAGTCGTGAAATGGAAAAAAAATAAAAATACTAGTGGCTTTTCTTTGGCTAATGTGGCCAGGAAATACATCTCTAAAATGAGGTATTTGAAATAAACTCTAAAGAGTGAGAAAGAGTAACCCTTTAGAAGAGTGGCCAGAGAAGATAGCCTATGCAGAGGCCCTGGAACAGGACTTTGTGTTTTAGAAAATGATAGATTACAGGTGTGTGGTGGTACCAGCCTGCAATCCCAGGACTTGGGAGACTGAGACAGGAGGATTCGTGAGACTTTGTTTCAAAAAATTTTTTAAAAATAAAATACAATAAAAAAGGCTGGAGTTTTCCTTCAAGGAAGGAAGGAGGGAGGGAGAGAGGGAGGGAGGAGGGGAGGAAGGGAGGGAAGGGAGGGAAGACAGGGAGGGAGGGAGGGAGGGAGGGAGGGAGGGAGGGAGGGAGGAAGGGTGCAGCAGACAAGAGGCTAAAGCAGGAAGCAGGAGGTCCAGGCAGGTACCCCACCTTTCCTGTCTGCTCTCACGTTCCCATTCCCATCCCCCCTCTAGGCTGGCCCTGCAGTGGGCATCTGTTGGTGAACGTGGTGCTCCAGCAGGACACGGGGCCATGGCAGCTACTGGCTTCCTCTGGCCTACTGAGGGCAGCCGTGCATCTCCGGGAGAGATCGCACTGGGCTCTTTCCACATGCCGGCAGGTGATGCCACAACAGCGGCCAGGCCAGGAGCAGGTTAATGAGCTCAGGGCTTTGGCGAGGCTGTCTGTGCACCAGGCACACCTAGCTGTTCTTTTTTTGTGTGTGTGTGTGCCTGTAATTAAAAAGAAAAAAAAATACCAGTTCTTTTGTCTCAAGCTTTATCTATCTTATTAGAAGCACTGGGACCTGTCACATTTTTAATTTTGTTTTTATTCCTACTCAAAAACATTAACAAAGCATTCAGATGTAATGGAATATTTTACATTGTTTACCCCTGGTTTCTGAGAATGTTAAAATAAGGGCTGAAGGGGTGGGGGGGGGAGTGGAATACTGAATATTCAGAGGAACCACCACGCACAAGCTAGCTGAGGACAGAGCTGAGCCCTCCCAGTCCCCAGTATGAGCGGTGCGGGGTCTAGAGGTGGGAGGGGAAGAGACCAGCACACACACTGCACACAGAGAGGCCGGTCTGTTTGCAGACTGGCACATTCCACTTCATACTCTTCAACATGCATTTTCTGACATGCATTTACCACCTGCAAGAGCTGCAAAGGTGAACAGTACAAAGGCCCTGCCCTTGGGGCTCCTAGTCTAGGTCACTGCTGTTCTTTCACTCACTGGGTGTCTCTTCTGAGCTCCAGACCTGCTCTGTCTGAGGTGTTATAGTGTGACGAGGAACCAGCAGCAACATGAAGTCCCTGCCATCCTGAATCAGACAGAAACTAGGGGAGGAGGAGGGAAAATATAAACCTAAGGAGCAAACAGTGGCAACTGTCAGCAAGAAAGAGCAAAGTGGATGAGGATCCGGAAGCTGCAGTGTCCTTGTGTGTGGAGTGTCAGGTCAGGAAAGGCATCTCTGGGGGTGGTGTCTGAACAGAGCCCCAGCGCAGAGCTCCCCGGCCAGGGGGCAGTGGCTGAGGAAGTAAAGTATGGTGTGGGCTGTGACCTCGCCAGCTGGTCAGTGCTGAGGGCGAGCACAAGAGCGTTCCCATTAGCACTCTTGCTGCTCTGACCCCCAGACCTGAGCAAGACACCTCAGAGGAAGGAAGGTTTATTTGCTCACAGTTCTGGAGATTTCAGGGTTTCAGTCCATGTTAGGCCAGGTGAAATCTGTGGAGCTCAGGTCAAGGTGGTGGGGAGGAGGGAGGAAGAAGGGGAAGGGGAGGGAGAGGGAGAGAGAGGGAGGGAGAGACAGATAGACAGAGAGACAGACAGACAGACAGACAAACTCTGTTCTCACATCTAGGAGGCTGGAAGCAAGACTGGGAGAGCAAAGGGAGGAAGGACCATATATAACCCCCAAGGCCACACCCCCAGGGACTCTGCTTCAGCAACCACGTCTGGCCTCTAGCATGGTTGCCTTGTCTCTGTGAGGTCAAGGGGGACATTTTAACCTAAACCATAGCAAAGAGCTTAGGAAACCCTGCTGGGGTGGAGGACAGAGGCCATCTGTGAAGTACCTTGAGTGAAATAAGCTCTATGGAATGAGTTCTGTGAGCAGAGAGAAGCAAGAAAACATAACTGTAGCACAGAAAGGGGTGACAAAATATCTGGACGCCTGGTGTGGTGGTGCACGCCTATAATCCCAGTACTTGGGAAACTGAGAGAAGAGGATCGCAGATTGGAGGCCAACCTTAGCAATTTAGTGAGACCCTCAGCAACTTAGCAAAATCCTATTTCAAAATAAAAATAAGTAAACAGGGCTATGGATATAGCTTAGAGGAAGAATACCCCTGGGTTCAATCCTCAGTGCCCATATATATATATATATCACCTACTGTATGTATACCTATAGTATGTGACAGTATATATATATTTATATATATATATATTTGTATGTGACAGTATATATATATTTTTGTGTGTGTAAACATAGTGGGTGACAAGTGACAAGGATGGGAGCAATGGGAGCAATCTATCTCCCCAGGGGCATCAGACAAAGTGTGGGAAAGGAGGTGGCATGCACTGCTCTGCCAAGCACTTCATATTCTGCTGGAAAGCACACACGCTTGTGCACTAGGCACAAGAAACACGGCCATCAGTATAGACTAAGCAAGGAGGGAGGAGGAGGCTTGAAGAAAGTCCTATTGCCTAAGTCAGCAGTAAAGGGGGGGGGGCAGGAGAGGGCTCTGATGAAGACTGGTTATGCTAATTACAATTGACAACTAGAAAGCTACTGAACAAACCAGAATAATTTTTTAATCCCTGGTGATGTATTTATAATGTGTTGAGATTTTTACTTAAGGAACAGTGAAACTAGTCCTCAGTTGAATTTGGTTTATAGGGCCTATTTATTTTTCATATGTCTAAATCAGTAATTGTAAATGTTTCAAGCCATCCTAAATGTTACTCACTACTCAATTTCCGGCCAGCAACATCTTTCTGGATAGTATAATTTTAACAAGTATCTGGGGAGGGGAGGATCATACTGGTTGTATAAGTTGTAATAAAGTCAATTCCTAATTTTCTGAGCCACTGAAGAGAAACAGAGGCCTGGGAAGTCAATGTGCCTGCTCTTGGGCTCGGTCCTACACCTTTCTGAAGGGCCGCTGGGCACCAGGCAACTCAGAAGCAGCAGGGATTGGATTTAATCTTCCAAGACTGCGAGGCCTAGAGGAGAAGCAGCATGCCCACAGGCAGAGCTAGTGAAAGCACAGTGGAAATTGAAATTCAAGACTTTCCAACTCCAAACTCCATCATCTCGCTTCTCAAGCTTGGCTAATTTCTGAAGCAAGAAATAATGGGCACTTCATTGTCCAATGGAGTAGGGCATCTGTGCGCAAATATTAAATTGTATGGTAAATGAAATGAGTTCTATTTAAAGAAGTTTAATATCAAATGTGACTGGGATGATGACAGGTTTCCAATAACATGACTGAAAAGACCGCCAAAGTATCCACAAGATCACTCCTGCAGGCCTGGTTTCTAGGTTCAGAGAGTTTGGTATCTTTCCAAGGACATTTAGAGAACATGAAGCAGGATAGAAAGATTGTGACAACTCAATAGTGCCAGAACATAATTAGTTCATTTTCATTCTAGGTATAGAAAAATTCTACCATGAAAGACTATATGTCAGATAAGACAGACAAATCACCTCTTCTTGGAGGAGAAAAAGAGAGTTGCGTCTGACAGGGGATCGATCACGAGTGAAGGGCAGGGGAGCATGAGCAGGTGTGAGTGGCAGCGAAGAGAAGCTGCAAACCCGCCTCCTCCCAGGTGGGCCGGACCATCAGGTTCACTCTCCAGAGGATTTTCTCAAGTTCCCTTTCCAAGATTTCTATTTAATTACAGTGTTGGTCAAAATTTATCGCACAGGCGTTTCTACAGAAGCTGGGAGCTACAGCATGTACTCTGTCTTAGCTCACTTTCTGCAATGAGATTAAATGGCACTGGCAAAATGGAAACAAAAGGGACTATCATTTATTTAGAAAGATCTAAAATTTTAACAAATTCTAATAAAATTTGTATAAGAACCAACGAGTTGCGATTTTGCTTATGCTCGGGCCACTTTCATCTCTAGAGAGTGCCACTAATCTGGGGCCAGAGCACGCTTCTGAACCTGGCCAGCACTGTCCCACCCGGCCTTTCTGAGCTAATCCAAGGGCTCTCTGGTCACTCTGTAAAACCACATTAGCAATATATTTTGTTTTTATTCTTTATTCATTGATAGGCAGCTGTATGATTTCATTTTATTTTATACATTTTTAAACTGTAGCCTCTTCAGATATAAATTGGAAGCTCACTGAAAAGAAACTAAGTGTATATATATACATATAATGCATATATAGTATATGCATTTTATACATATATGCATTTCCCCCTTTACTTCAAAGGTGTTTATTGTAATACTAGTTGCAAATATGTTGGAAAATGGGAAATATAATCATAAAGAGATGAGGATAACAGATTTAAAAACTGGCTACCTCATATTGTCTTTTTCTCTTATTTTCACACCTTATCATTAGTAAGCAACCTGCTGTGATAGCTTTTGTAAAATAATCACTTCGGGAATTCAATAAATGGATGAAGTTCAAGTCAAGATCCAACTATATAAAATGGGAGTAGATTTGATAGTCTCTAAGATTTTTTTTTTAAGTCCTAAACTTTTACTAGTCTTTACAGTGTTTGATCAATAAAACAATCATACTACATTCAATGAAGTAAGGAAAATTGTTGAGGCACACAAATACAACATACATTAAACAACAGAATGTAAAAAATATCTAAAATACCTGAAAATATCTTTAAAATGTCTAAAACTTAATGTTGGTCAGGTGACTCTCTGTTCATATGTGATTAAGTACTGTGCATGGTTTTATAGATCTACTTATGAATGCAATTATTTTGACTCTGTTATCAAGGATACTGCACATTACCACGAGGAAAGTTCAGTTTGAATTACATGAATCAGTAAAATCAACTCTTTGAGTTAAAATAACAGTCAGAAATGCAAGATGGTCTGATGTGGTTGTCTGTGGAAGTATCATCCATAAAATCTCGGCTGAACCAAGACACTGTGCTAAATCGCTACGCTGCAGCAGGCGTGCTGCTGCCTCCTCACCACAGGCCCCCGACACACACCAAGGCTCTGGTTTCTCCTCTGAAGGAAACTGAGACTCAGAGGAAAGCTACGGACACGGAATGTACAGTCTTCAGAATCTTGGGAGGTTGACATTCAAGGTACAATGAGTAAATCCATTTGGTGTAAATGAAGGATTTGGGGGGGATAATGGTGTCAGATTAAAGTATGGAGATTATTAAAGTACAGATTATGAGGGGACTTATATACATATGAAGGAAGCTAGAGCCAGGGGGGTACTGAAAGAGTTTTAGGAAAATAAAAAGGATAATGAAAAGTTTCAAGATGGAGGCAATGAATTGAGCTTGGGTTCCACACAACTATTTCAAGAAAGAAATGGAAACAGACAGCCAGGAAACCGTTGCATCAAACTTTGTTTTGTTGGAAGACATAAACTAACCATTTGTTTCTACTTTCTAGGAGAAAAAGGATTTGGTGATAAATGGGTAACAGGATTGATTTTGGAAGGGTGTGTGTGTGTGTGTGTGTGTGTGTGTGTGTGTGTGTGTGTCTTTATAATAGGAGCATAGGTGTTACATATTGAACCATATTATAAACATGTCTTAAAGTCTAGGTATTTAAAATCAGTAAGACAAATTCTTATGATGCAGATGTGCATCAAGTTAACTAAACAACCTACAATAAGCCATATGAATAATGAATAATCTAAACAAAATTTATAACAAAATTAAGTATAGCAATAATAGAAAATCATGACCAGATGAAGAGAGACAGTTATAAGTGATCTTTCCCCTGAATTCTAGGGATTCTAATTACTTGAGTATACAATATGTGCCAACAACACATGGAAGTCAACTTCTTAAAAATGTGAATAAAAGTATGTGCAAAACTCTGTTTTGCATTAATTTTTAGCTCAATTTCAAAACTGGAATCTTTGATAATTCACCAAGTTTGACATGAAAATGAAAACCTATGGAAAATTGTTATAGTTTAGATATAAAATGTACCCCCAGAAAGCTCATGCATTAGCAATGCAGCCAGGCACAGGGGTGAGGTATCGCTGGAGAAGGTAGGTCACTTGGGTGTTGCTTGGGGACTGTCCTTCATTCCCTCTTTCTTTCTTTCCTTCTTGGCCTCCACGAGGTGAGGGTTGCTTTTTCCTCCACCATGCCCTAAAGCCCATTGCTAAACATTTTCTGTTGGAAGCCCAAAGTACTGTGATAGCATTGAGGAGGGAGTGGGGGCTGGAGATGGATTCTGGAGAAATTAAGGAGAATCAGCAGGACTTGATGACTGGTCACACGGGTGGGTTGAGGAAGGGAAAAGGAGAAAGTTACATCTCAAATAAATGCAGTAAGAAGGAACCTCAGCAGTGAGTTTCTTGAGTTCTCTGTATATTCTAGATATTAGTCCTCTATCGGAAGACCAGCCAAGATGTCCATCAACAGATCAGATGAACAGATTACAAAACTATGGGATATGTACACAATGGAATTATACTCAACCATAAAGAACAAAATCATGTAATTTGCAGGGAAATGGATGGAACTGGAAAAAATTATGTTAATAGAGATTAGTCAGTCACAAAATGTAAAAGACTGGATGCTCTCCTTGATATGGGGAAGCTAGGGAGAAAGTAGGTCATAAAAGGAACTCTAGATGAAGGAGAAACCTTAGATGAGCAAAAAAGGTGACTTAACTCAAGGTGATGGGAGGGGAGAGGGAAATACCCTAATGCACATGATGTACTTTCACAAACACATCAAAGTCAATCACTAAACTGATCATGAGAAGGAGGGAGGGGCGGGAATTGGGGAAGGGTCCAATGAGAGATGTGTGCATGTATGCCTCTACCAGCTTCTAACAAAGATGTATGATTACAATGCACCAATAAAAAATAAATAAATAAACTATTACTTTTACTAAAAAAAAAAAAAGAAGGAAACTAGTAGAAGCTAGAGTAGAAAGAACACTGGGCTGGGGATGGAGTTTTGGCTTAATGCATAGACTTCAGATGTTCAGAAGATATTCAGGTGGAGAAGCCAGGAGGTTCCAGGGGAGGTGCAGTAAGAAGCAACCACTATATCTGCAATGCTGATCCATCCTTAGCCCAGTTGAAACCATTTTTAGTTGCAAAAGTTACTGGATGCGGGGTGGATGTGGAGGTGAAGCAGAACAGTCTCCCTGGAACACTGGACTGAGAAGTCAGGGAGAATAAAAAGTAGAATCTGGGAAAACAAAAGCACAGGTGCCGGGGCCTTTGCAGACCTGGAATCCCTCACAGGGCACTGAGGTGGTCTTTATTTTTCATTTTCTGTGCAGACAGCCTGCATCTGATTGATGGTGCAGTTTTTAAGGAACCTAGAATAGTGTTCAACTGTTGAATTATTTAGGTGGGGATGCTTCTCGCTTTGAAGAGAAGTGAGGGGTTCCTTCACAGATCCTGCGGGTCCTGGTAGGACTAAGGATCGAGCATCATTAGGCTGGCTCAAGGTAAGGCGCTCTTGTTAACAGAGTAACATTCTAGCTTCAACCCCCAGAACAGGGAGGGAACAAGACAAACCAAGAATGGAGAGCGCGTGCATGGCTGTCTGGAGCTAATTATTAGTCATGTC
Organism: Graphiurus murinus; assembly: GCA_004027655.1. NCBI lineage: Eukaryota > Metazoa > Chordata > Mammalia > Rodentia > Gliridae > Graphiurus > Graphiurus murinus. The sequence continues at coordinate 11,938 of PVLC010000469.1, forward strand.
CCCCTCATCGGATCAGAGGACTCCTTCAGACAAAAGAATAAGATATTTTGGTTCGAGACTCATTAGACGTTAGAGTACTTAATTTCCTCTTTAACTTTAAGTGGCTAGAAAGGCAGAAAGAATGAAGATACCAATAAAATAGAGAGTTTGAAAATTTTCACAATTATGTTTTTAATTTCTGAAATTTAAAATATTTTAAGAGGTTTTCTTCCTAGAATTATTTACAGTCTATTCTAGTAAATAAAAATTAAGGCGGAATGTATGTTTAAAAAATAAACATGACTTAAGCCAGGCGTGCTGGTGCATGCTTGTAATTCCAGCATTTGGGAGGCTGAGACTGGAGGATCTGGGTTTGAGGTCAGCCTCAGCTGCTTAGTGAGGCCCTCCGCAACTTAGTGAGACCCTGTTTCAAAATAAAGAATAAAAATAGGGCTGGGGCTGTAGCTTGGAGGTAGAATGCCCCCAGTTTCCATCCTCAGTTCCGCAAAATAAATAAATAAACAAACAAACAAACAAACAAACAAACATGAGATTATAGCAAAGACCCAGTTAGATGGATGTATAGATGCCAGCTCAGTTTTCCAAACTAAAATGGAGAAAATAAAGATTCCTCTGCAAAGCACCATTGACACAATTTTCTAGTGATTATTACTTTTCATTTATTATAAAGCATGCCCCCTGAGGCTTAAGTGTGAGTAATTGGCTTTCCATGTAGCTGTAGTGATGATTAATTAATTTGACCTACCTACTGTTTAGCTTTCGAATTCCTACAATGGCACAAATTCAGGCTAAGAATGTGAAAGTGACAAGACAGAACAAAACACTTACGCTGCGGCACCTGCAGGGGATGCCCCGTCACTCCACACCAGCCGGCGGGGTGGATGTCAGGGCTGTCCGCATCCACCCAGTAGTCGTATTTATGATCCCAACTGTCAAAGTGAACCTGTTAAAATGAGGTTTTAATAATTACTGTTTTGTGCTTGCTATTTTATTATTCTTGTATCAAAACATGTGAAAACAGATCTCAGACGCTGAGATTGAAATTTTATTAATCGCACGTTGCAGGTGAGACAATAGTTAAAGTGTGCTGTCCTACAGCCTTCTAATCTAGCCAACAAACGCTACTGTGGAATTTTTCAAAGAAATTAAAGAGGTTGAGAAATGAAAATTTTGTCGGAGAGGGATTAGAATTTGAAGCAGTAAAACCGATTCATTTTCTCAACCAAGACAAATGGTACAGTGCTGCTCGGGGCCACTTCCTGTCCGTAGCTCTCCTGGTAGCCCGGGAGAGCATGTCAGCCTCCTAACAACAGTCCCCAGGCCGACCCCGTGCAGCCTCACACTGACGGGGACAGTCTCCTTAGAGGACAAGGAAGCAAGCCATTCCTAAATCCTCGCAAACCAGGGGAGAGGGACTCTGGAGAGAGACTCTGGGGAAAAATGAAGACAAAGAGAGAAGACAAAAATGTTACTGAGATAGACGGATTTTACAACTCTCTAAATAACTACTAGAGGACAAAGTGTAAACTATCAGGAAATCTTCCAAAGGAGGGCCTGAACACAGCAATCGACTCAGTAGACTCAAAAAAGGCGCATTTATTGCTGCTTTGTGTTTTACCTAACACACACACACACACACACACACACACACACACACACCTCACGTATCTGTACAAGTCTAAGAATAATTAAAATAGAGCCCAGTTTATGAAATAGAAATGAAATATGCAGTTTCATATCTGGATGGAAAAATTAATTTTTTTGTGTGCAAGAAAACAAGTAAGAATGAAAAGAGCTTGTTATTATATAACTCTTCTTATTTTCTGGTTTTAATTACCAAGTAAATGAAGAATATATCTTTTTCAATGCATAAAGAACCCTCCTAATATCTTGAAAATAATACATTGAATAAATAGAGCAAGGCACCTAGAACTACAGTAAATCAACAGAAATATAAATCTATTATGCTGCACACAGAACAGAAAAAACACACAAAATTGGATGTTTTTTTTGTTTTTTTTTTTTTTTTTTTTTTTTTGCGGTAGTGGGGATTGAACTCAGGAGCATTCTACCTCCGAGCTATACCCCCAGCCCTATTTTTTATTCTTTATTTTGAAACAGGGTCTCAATAAGTTGTGGAGTGCCTCATTAGGTAGCTGAGGCTGGCCTCGAACCCAGATCCTCTGGTCTCAGCCTCCCAAATGCTGGGATTACAAGCGTGCGCCACCATGCCCGGCCAAAATTGGATGTATTAAGTCCCAATATTTTTTTCTCAAGATTCACCTTTCTAAGCAAGTACTTTTCAAAGTGTGGTTCCAAGACCAGCAACATCAGCATCACCAGGACACGCATTCGAAATGCAAATTCCTGGACCACTCTGATCCTGCTGAGTCAGAAACTCTAAAAGGCGGGGTCCCTCAATCTCTGTGCTTAAAAGCACTCAGATGAATCTGACATATGGTAGAGTTTGTGAGCCACTGACCTCAGGAACAACTTCTAAAAGCATATTTCTATCAGACTTAGGTTTCTGGTCATTGTGAAGTGCCCTTTCATAGTAATAACCATAAAACTGCACAAAATACACGCAGGGCCCGCTTTCAGACACTGGAAAAGACACAGAACCGAAATGTAATCCCTAAGGAAGGGAAAGACCTCCAAGAAGTCCTAAATGTTAGCCGGGAGACAGTTTCCTGATTGCAGCACAGGGCGGGGTGGGGGCCCACAGGCAGTTGTAGGGCACAGCGAACACACAGATTGCAGCTCCGAGCTGATGAAGCAGCAGAACCTTGAAAGGTGAAGAGGTGGAGGCTAACAAGATACAAAAGAGGGGGTCCCCAAAGTCTATGGTGAGCAGCCATTCTCCAGGCCACAAGAGAAGGCTCTACAGAACCTCCCAGAGTAGCTGAATGTGTTCCCCAAAGTGAAACAAAGAGGTAAAGGCACCGACTCCTGGGAGAGCAGAGAGACCAGGGTTGAGAGACCTCAATAATGCCTTGAGGATTTGCCTGAGACATCAAAAGGGCCACAGTCTGGGGAAAAGAACCATGTCCTAGGATACGGGCTACTCTAAATCAGATCTAAGAAAAGGGAAAAATCAAACCTGGACAAGATGAAGAAGAATCAGCAGTAATCAACTGCCTGATGGACCAGCGTCACCCTCTTTGCAAGACAAGTGCCTGTGTCAGTCATACTGTCCGACATGCAATAAAATTATTTCACATATAAATAAGCAGGTGAACTCAAGCCATAATTAGTGCGTGTGTGTGTGTGTGTGTATGTGTGTGTGTGTGTGTGTGCGCGCCCATGCCTGTGTTTTACTAAGGATCAAACCCAGGGGCATTCTACCCCTAGATCTATTTTATTTTATTTTTTGAAGCAGGGTCTCGCTAAGTTGCTAAGGGCCTCACTAAGTAGCTGAGGCTGGCCTTGAACCTGTGATCCTCCTGTCTCAGCCTTCCAAGGACTGGGATTACAGGCATGCACCACTACATCCAGCTGAGCCATAATCAACTTTTAAAGCAGCAGCCAATAGAAACAGACCTTGAGTTGATTCAGATGTTGAAATCAGCAGACACAGTCTTTAAAGCAGCATTAAAATATGTTCAGGAACTTACAAGACAAATGTTCTTAGTGAGTAAATAAAGAATCTCAGCAGATAAATGGAAACTTATATAAAAGAGGAACAAATGGAAATTCTATTAGTGAAAAACAAAGTGTCTGACGTTAGTGAGTTTCTAGTTGGACTCAGCAGCAGATTGGAAGTGACAGAGAAAAAGTGGGAGAGTGACCATGAAGACAGATTCATAGGAATTACTAATCTAAAGGACAGATGATGTAGGGTTTAAATAATAAACAGTGCCTCAATCCCTTGAGTCCAGAAGGAAAGAACAGAGAGAGAATGGAGCAGAAATTATGGCCCAACACACCAAACATAGAAGGATGGTCAAAAAAAATCTCTTTAATTTGGCCAAATTACCTTTTCCAAGTTTAAGAAGAATGGGATAGCCCAAGGAACAAACAACAAAGGAAATGGAGACTGGGCAAATCATAGTGAATGAGAGACAAAAAAGAATAGTGAAAGCAATCAGAGAGACGCAGGACCCTATGTAGAGTGAAGCTCTGACAGCAAAGCTGGCTAACTTCTCAGGAACAGTGGAGGGGGATCAGGGAAGTGACATCTACCAACCCAAACTTTGAAATCCTACAAAAATTCCCTTCTGAAGAGAGGAAAATAAAGAAATTTGAATAAAGAGCACCAGAATCGGCACTCTGCGAGGAAACAGGCAAGCTGAGTCGGACAAGCCAATCACAGACAAGGGCTTTACCAGGTATGAGGATGAAGAAAGATAATATGGTCTTCCCCTGGGATACAGACACCTGCTCGACACTTTAATACAAAATGATGGACACTTTCAGCCGACTCAGAATACAAAGGAACTCCCTCAATTTGACGAAGGTAGATTATCTACGAGAAACTTACAGGTAATATTAAGGTGAATGATGTGTTTATTGAATGTTTTGCCAAAATAATCAGCAACCAGGCAAGTTTATCTGTCCTTGCCATTTTATTCAACATTGTAATGCAGTACAAAAACGCAAGAGAAAGAAATGAAATGTATAATAAGCACAAAATGAAAGGTAAAACTATTATTCATAGATGATTGTCCACATAGTAAGGTTTATCTGAAAAATTTAAAATTACTAAAATTAGCAACAGAATTCAAGGTCAACATAAGCAACTACTGTAGTTTATTATACTGGCAAATGGAAAAAAACACAATTATAAAATTCTACTTGGAAGAGTACTTAAAAATGAAGCACTTAGCAAAACATCAAAGATAATAACATGTGCAAGATCTACATACTGAAAACTATAAAATATTCCTAAAATAAATAAAAAATGAATCGCAAATGTGATCCACCCCCCTAGAGGATGGAGCATGCAATATTATTATTAAGATATCATTTCTTAGCTGGGCGTGGTGGCGCACGCTTGTAATCCCAGCATTTGGGAGGCTGAGACCGGAGGATCCGGGTTCGAGGTCAGCCTCAGCTAACTAGTGAGACACTCCACAACTTAGTGAGACCCTGTTTCAAAATAAAGAATAAAAAATAGGGCTGGGGGTATAGCTCGGAGGTAGAATGCCCCTGAGTTCAATCCCCAGCACTGCAAAAAAAAAAAATAAATAAATATATAATTTCTTCCCAGATTGCTCTATAAATTCAATTTAGAGCATGTTTTTTTTTAATAATTCTAACATTATATAGAAATGTTAACAAGTTCATTCTGATATTATATAGAAATAAAAATGATCTGAATATTCACAACAATTTTGAAAAAAAGGTAGCAAAGTTGGAGAATTCGTATCACCTAGTCTCTAGAATTACTGTATAAGCAAAGTTACTAAGTCAGTGTTGTACTGGCTTAAGATAGACATATATATTAACAGAAGAGAACAAAATATATAAAGAGATTCAAATATATACAGTCAACTTACTTCCAAGTAATATGACAAGGATATTGAATTTCTCCAAATGACAGTCTTTGCAGCAAATGGCACTAGAGCAGCTAGACATCTGCTGGTGAGGAATAGGTAAGAAGCCGCTGATTTCTACCTTACGGTCCAAATACAAAGGACCTTGAAATGGATTCTATACCCCAAACCACAAGCTTTATTTTGTAAAACTCAAGATTAAAACCTCATGATAAAATCTTCATGACATTGGAACAGTCAAGAATTTTTTAGCACACAAGAAACACTACTCATATACGAATAAATGAATAAATCCAGTTCTCACCATAACTGGAAATTCCTGTTTTTCAAAATCATCAGTTAAAAAAAAAGGAAAAAAAGCAAATCACAGGCATTTGCCATACATTTATTGGTAAAAGATGAGAAAAATCCAATTAAAAATGAGCAAAAGACTCATTAGACACCAAAAAAAAAAAAAAAAAAGAAAGAAAGAGAAAAAAAGGACTGTCATGAATGACCAACAAATAAATCAAAAATATTTGAGAGCTGGGCGCGGTAGCACACACATGTAATCCCAGTACTTGGGAGGCTGAGGGCTGAGACAGGAGGATTGCAAGTTCATAGCCATAGCCAGCCTCAGCTACTTAGTGAGGTCCTCTGCAACTTAATGAGACCCTGTTTCAAAATAAACAAAAAAAAAAAAAAAATAGGGCTGTGGGTATAGCTCGGAGGTAAAATGCCCTTGGGTTCAATCCCCAGTACCACAGAAAGAAAATATTTCAGCATCACTCTTCTTAGAGAAAGTGAAATGACACGCTCCTGTACCCCCACCCAAAGGACTTGAGTTAAATGGCCGATGGCACCAGTGACTGGTGACGCCTGGGATCCTGAACACTCATCACCGGGGTGGGGTGTGAAACTGCACACTCATGATGGGACACAGACAGACAGGCCACACACCCCAACAGGACCTGCTCGAGGGATCAGGCCCATTTCAGCCACTGTACTGGACCTGGGACTCCTGCTGTACTATCATGTCTAAAACTGAAAAAGTAAAGAATATCTTCTTCAAGTTTCTTTGACAACAGATGCCATGTTTTTATACATGCTATTCAACATTTCCTCTTACATTCATTAGGAAATATCCATTTATCCTTTCCAAGCTGTATACAATCTATTACTTAAGATGAAATTCCTCCTAATCCAATAGTGTGATGCCCGTCTCAACCCCCCAACCCCCGGGCAAGGGCTGTCTAAATTTGAGATGTATGATAAAAATCTGCACCCATTATATCTTTCTGAAAGGTATTTTCATTATTTTGAATCTTTAAATCTCTGGACTGAAAATCCAATTTAAAAAATTCTTACCAGATGGTCAAGTTAATAGAGGAGATTGGCATTTGAAGAATATTTACGGAGTCCTTTTGTAAAGCAAAGAATCATTTTGAAAACCAAATCGTCTTCCAGCATCATATTTCAGAAACTTACGATTTTTCACATATTTGGGGTTGCACAGAATAAACACATAGACCCTTCCTGTTTTTTCTTTGATAAACTAGAGATCAAAGGTCAGGGCATTGACTCAGTGATGCCTCCTGGGGTATTAACATTATACCTATTGTTTATTGGTGATTGGTAAAATGACTTTGGAACCTCAAGAATTGGATCAACACATAAATAAACAAGAGCTAACTCCTTAGTGGAAATACAAGCACGTCCATCTGACCAGCCCTGTCTCTCTGATTTGCCTGGTGGTTTCTTGCCTAGCACCGGCACTGGGATAAGTCCCGGACCCCTGGACATCTGTCTGTGGCCTCAAGCTCCTTGTAATCACATAGCCCTGTCTCTTCCCTGTTTCTTCGGGCTGTTGGATGATGAAGCAGTTAATTCTTTAGGAACACTGGGACAAAATGTAAGGGTCAATCTCAATAATTGTATTAGCCTAAGTGATTATTACACTTGTTTTCTCTTGCTATATGGTTCTTAAATTTTTAATTTCCACTTTACCAGGCTTATTGGGTATGTGTGTTTTATTGTTAGTCTTTAAATCTATTTTAAATGCTTATGGTGAATAAATTATAAGCACATGCAGGATGTTCACTTAAGTGGATCCAGCCTTTACTGTACCTAAGCTCATCCAAATTTAACATATTGTCAGTTAACTGAACTTAGCCTTCAATATCATTCTAGGAAGAAGAAATCAGCTTTAATATGTTACCCTGACACTGTTACTCATAACTATGATGCTAATGAGACTACGGTTTGTCTTTCTTCTTGTGATGCAGGGCTGTGGACTCCATTGAAGGATAGCATGGGGCAAATTCAGGGTAGTTCCAAGCAGAATGCCTGTATCAGGGCTTTACAGAACACTAGCATAATCCAAAAGCGAGAGTGCTTGGTCGTGGCACTTGATTTTGTGCCTAAATGTTCCAGGAGCCAGGTCTGGTGGCTCACACCTGTAATCCCAGTACTTGGGAGACTGAAACAGGGAGATCACAGGTTCAAGGCCAGTCTCAGCAATCTAGTGAGACCCTTAGCAACCTCATGAGATCCTGTTTCAATATAAAAAATAAAATAGGGCTGGGGGTATAACTGGGAGGTCAAATGCTCCTGGGTTCAATCCTCAGTTCCACGGGGGAGGGGGTTGTTCCAGGAAGAGTTGTAATATGTATATATCACATGGATAGCTAATATATAAACAATAACAATAATACATACATCCCTTTGTTTAGTGTCCAGAGTATGTTCTTGGAATGATCAATAAGAGCCTCTGAGATCATAAGGGGTTTGGCAAGACCACAAAGCCAGCAAATGGCAAAACTAGACTTAAGCTAACCATTGTCTTGGAAAACCATGCAAGAAAACAAATTGTGAAGATATTTGGAACTATTCCCGATATCTATGATAGCAGAGTTTTTAAAATAGAAAAGGTCATTTTACAATGGAAAGAGTGTAACAGTGGGTAATGCAGGGTGCAGTCCAGAACTACCTATCCTTCTTCACATTAAATTCGGTCCACACAAACTGTTTCTAAGTTCATCCAGGTATGGATGAGAGAGGGCTGAAGGAGAGGCACATGTTTATACTCCTGAAACACTTTACTCTCACACGTTGCTGCCCCATCCTACACGGGAGGCACAGAGAGACAAAAGGATTAGGAAATATGTCCACCATTTCTGAGCTATCCTGACTTCAAAACCTTCCCTCCCCACTGGGCCGCCATGGTGCAAACCACCCCATCACTTTCAAGTTCATTGCTTCCCACCGCCTCCGCCCCCAGCTCTTGGTAGATTATCTCAGTCCCCTTAATTACTGACCTCTTCCAAACCTATCCACTCTTTCACAAATCAATTACTTCCATTTTCCTTCTAGTCCATGCTGGTAAGTATTATGGAAAAACTTACCAGTGCTAGATTGGAAGACTAGTAGTTTTCACTACGGCCCTTCTGAGCGCCTTTCATTTTTCATGGCCAATGCCCAAACTCATCATATTTCTTTTTTTGTTTGTTTCTTTTCTTTTTTATTACTATTGGTACACTGTAATCATACATCTTTGTGAGGTACTAGCTGGTAGCGGCATACATGCACACAGCTCTCATTCAGCCCTTCCCCAGTTCCCGCCCCACTCCTTCCCCCTCCCTCCTTCTCATGTTCAGTTTAGTGATTGACTTTGATATATTTGTGAAAGTACATCATGTACATTAGGGTTTTTCCTTTCAAAATTTAGTAGGCAAACTATCAACCTTCCCCTTCCCCATCCAAGATGTAATTCAGTGGGAGTTAGGAATGATGGCTAAAGTCTGCATGTTTTAAACTAGACATCCTGGAGGATTTGCTGAGGGCGGTGGGGATGAAACTTTTTCAGATGCTTGTTTAGGGTATCATCATGGCAAAAGAGTTGTTAATCAACTGTACTTGCCCTTAAACTCACAATTCTACCTAAAGCAATCAAGAATTACAACTTTTTCACCAGGCCTGGTGGTACACGTCTGTAATCCCAGTACTTGGGAAGCTGACAAGATAATCTCAGGTTTGAGACCAGCAATTTAGCAAGACTGTCAGCAACCTAGTGAGACCCTGTTTCAAAAACAAAAAACAAAAAGGACTGCAGGTAGAATTCCCAGTACCAGCACACACATGCACGTGTGTGTGCGCGCACACACACACACACACACACACACACATACACATAAAACAGAATAACAACTTTAAGTCATAGGCCTTTTTACTTTTGTAAAATAACAGACCAACAGAAACCTGCTTGGAGAGGCCGGATGCAATGCAGAGGACATTCAACTCCAAATCTTTCCATTTGTGACAAATATGCCCACATAAATTTTCATTTCTATGGTTACATTTATAACAAATACAATTAGTTTTTCCCATAGGATGTGCTTTCCCCCGAAGATTCCCACAAGAAATGAAAATGCCAAATGTCTAATAAAATCCCCAGGGTTTTCACTCGTGTTACGAAATCCTTAAATATTTCATCAGAGTTAGGCATAACTGCCTCATTTGGGCTCCGTGGCTGCAGATCTGTGGGTGATATCTCAGGAAGAGAAACCTCTTTCATAAGCAGAGAGACAAACAATCTCAAAATCAGTTTATGATTATAACTAACGTAAATATTTTCACAAGCTCCGCCACAAACTCTAAGGTTGGAAGCAAACTGCACAATGACAGCAAACACTGCACATCATGGTTCATTGAGAGGCCGTTTCCTTTCTGGTTATTCACCGGGCTGTTGCTCCTCTTCTCTTTCCATGAGAGCAGCCCTCGTGGTAGGAACTGTTTCAGCACACACTCTCAACGTGTCCTGAGATTCTGAATTTCCACCTTGGATCTATCTGTGTATATTCTACCAACTCAAAAAGAACACGAACAGCTTACAATGGAAGAAAATAGGATTTCGAAGTAAGAACAATAGGACAGAGGAATGGGAAGAGAGAAAAGGTGGTTATATCTAGAGGGAGTACCTAATGTATTGTACAAAGAGATGTTTTGGGGGGAGTGAAAGGGAGCATTATTAATGATAAAAAATAATTAGACAATTCTAGCAGCTAGAATGTTCCAGCAACTAGATAAATTTAGGACTCTCCAGGAAAGCCAGGAGTTTGACAACTCTGGTAGCCTAAGCCTGACATGGCTATAACTAAACTCTCAATTACCTGTTAACCAATGGCAAAAGGGAAACATTACATAATCTTCATTATAATATGAAAAAACTATGCTATGGTTAATTGAAATTTGCAAAATCTCCCCCCCCCCGGTAGGAATTGATTTAAGTAAGACACTTATGTAGGAAACACAAAAATACGACAGATAGCATGACATAGTGCGTGTGTTATGATTTATATAATTACATAACATCTACATGAGTAACATCACCACAATAGAAATACACACAGACACATGCAGGTATGCCTAGGAACTAAATGTGTCATGAGCACCTGTTTCTAAAACGTTTGAAGTCATGAGTATTTTACCTATTTTTGCTTTCACATCTGGTATAGCATTTAGAAGGTTATTTGACAACAGAAACTGTAACTTCTGCTCTTTTTGTCTCCAGTATCAGATGGTATCTGGAGCACATTTATTGAAGCATTTTAACATTCTATCTGTTGGACAAATGAAGGAATAGGTGACTATATAAATTCAAATGTAATAATTCAAGTTAGGTAAACTTTATCGATCAAATCCGCCCATTGAAGTTTCATCCAAATCTACCTCCTCATCCATTTATTTAACAGACCAACTTTTGAACTACTAACCTTTTTTCTTCATGAAATATGACATTCTACAACATGTGCAAGTACATGAAATTCTCTTAAACCATTTACTTGTCTAGAATACAAAAGTGGACATTTACTCCTCTTGGTTTTAATGACTCATGGGTGGTGGGTGCAGAGGAATTTGGATCTGACTAAACTGTGATGGAGCCGGATTGAGGGGAAGGGTCAGGGAAAGGGTAGAGCACCCTTGGGGAGGAGGTCAGGGCAGACGAGATCCACACCTCACATCTCAAAGATCCCACAGAAAGACCAAGTCTGTGCAAGCCCACGTTACAGTCTCAGGAACAAACATGATAAAAAGTAGCTAAACTAAATGGAAGCAGTTGCCTCTGTAGAAGAAAAAAAATGTGGGAGAAAGGGTCTTAGGACAAGTGTCCTATAATAAAACCCATAGAATTACACTTTGTTTTCTTTAGAGTATGACTTTGATAAAAACAGAAACAAAGTTTTCAACATGGACATGTTAGTTCATGGACAGGCTATTCCTAGATAGGAAATACAGGAAAAGAAGCTGGGTCTTGAATTTGTTTGGTCTGGTCTATTTTATTCTGTTGTTGAAGGGGACACATAATTGATTCTATTCTGATCATATTCAATTGGAGTTCCTACAAGATATTCAAGTGAAAATGTCTAGCAGATGAATGAAAATGAGCTTCTGGATCTTGCTTGAGGTTTAGGAATCAGAGGCGCACAGGTGGGGCCAGAGGCATCCTCGAGCTGAGAAGAAGGGAGGCCAAGACAGGGAAGCACTGGCGCTGGACTCAGGTTCCTCCCCACTCCCTCTGGGTCCACACTGTGCCAAGGACACAGGACTTTATGGATGGCACCCATGGTCTTTGTTCTCTGGTTTCCAGCTGGGTTCTAGCCAATGAGACTTGGGAGGACAGGAGGAGAGAGAATTGGGGAATTAGTTCCCAGTTCCCAACCCCCCCCCCAACACACACACACACACACACACACACACACACACACACACACACACGACCTCATTGGGAGGACAGAAGGAGAGAGAATTGGGGAATTGGTTCCCAGTTCCCAAGCCCCCCCAACACACACACACACACACACACACACACACACACACACACACGACCTCATTGGGAGGACAGGAGAGAGGGTTGGGGAATTGGTTCCCAGTGCCTCCTCCAACACACACACACACAACCTCCTTCTGGCAGCAGCTGCGCTCCCACCCATTTTCTCAGTTGCTCGGTTCTCTCTCTCTAGGCCTCCTTGGTTTCTCTCTACCAGGCCTAAAACGTTGTCAAGAGCCCTTATTAAACTCCGCGTACCCTCTGTTTCCTGCAGGACCCTAACTGATATATGAGTCTGCAAAAAAACCCTGAGGAATCCTACTAAAATGAGATAAAGAAGCCGGGTATGGTGGTGCACGCTTGTAATCTCAGCATTTGGGAGGCTGAGACCGGAGGATCCGGGTTGGAGGCCAGCCTCAGCTACCTAGTGAGGCACTCCGAAATTTAGTGAGACCCTGTTTCAAAATAAAGAATAAAAAATAGGACTGGGGGTATAGCTCAAGGTAGAATGCCCCTGAGTTCAATCCCCAGTACTGCAAAAAAAAAAAAAAAAAAAAAAAAAAATGAGATAAAGAGTCGGTGTGGTAGCAGAGACCTGTAATCCCAGTACTTGGGAGGCTGAGACAGGATGATTGCAGGTTCAAGAACAGCCTCAGCAAGTAGTGAGTCTCTCATGAACCTAGCAAGACCTTATTTCAAGATTAAAATAAAATAGGGCTGGAGGTGTAGCTCAGAGGTATAATTCCCCTGGGTTCAATTCCCAGTACAGAGAGAGAGAGAGAGAGAGAGAGAGAGAGAGAGAGAGAGAGAGAGAAATAAGAAACTCTAAGAGGATGGAGACTCAAGCGAGAATGGTAAAGTAGAAGCTCATGGAGGCTATTTCAAAACAGAAGGAGTGGTTAGCCATGCGAGGGTCACAGGAAAGAGACAGGATAAATGGTCATGCAGCAAGGAGACAGAGCTGCTCTGAAGAGGGACTAGCTGGTAAGAACAGGACCAAATGAAAAGCACTTAATAACCGAGCTGATAATGGTGGTAGCATTTCAGGACGGATGTGTGTCAGAGCACAGAAACCCCCACATGCTGATGGGAAGGTCTTGTAGGGAGGGGCTGATGACCGGGCTGGAGAAACAGGCCAAGAATGGGATAAAGGAAGGCAAGAGTCTCAGGAAGGAGAACAATCAGTTACCTGTGGGGCACGTAAGACTAAGTACGGCCAAGCTGCAGGAGTGAGAGGTTGAGGGCTAGCCCGGATGGTTCCAGTTCCTCAGCCAAGGCCACGTGTTATGGTACAGCCATGGCTACATGTTGTGGTTACGCTGGTTTCAGAGTTTGAATATAAATTGTGTGTGTGTGTGTGTGTGTGTGTGTGTGTGTGTGTGTGTTAGTGGAGATGAAGCCCAGGGATATTCTATCTCTCAGCTACACCCCCAGTCCTGCTTTATTTTTTTTTATTTTGAAATCAAGTCTCACTAAATTGCTGAAGGTCTTGCTATGTCGCCAAGGTTGCCCTTGAACCCATGATCCTCCTGTCTCAGCCTCTCAAGTACTTAACTTACAGGTATGCACTACCATGCCTGGCTTCAGAGTGTGAAAATCTTAAAGATGGGGCTGTCGTGTTTGATGCCAAGGCCTCAGATGTGAGACGGGGGCAGGACAGGATGGTGCCTGAGACGTTGGTATCAACGGTTCATTGACTCCTCTGTTCAGATCTGGGGGCAAACAGAAGTCTCTTTAGAAAACTGATTTTACCTTCTATGGGTAAGCAGAGTAAATGCTGCGAGCTGCTTGTTTTCAGCAAGTATATCTGAGATGTCATTTTTTAATGTTTTGTTTAGTCTATTTTACCAAAACAAATGAGTACTTCCCAACATTACTCAAATTTGAAGGTTTTCATCTAAAAAGTATAATCATAATAGATGAAAATCTTGGCTCTATTTCAACAATGTAATCTGTGTTTAATAAGCTCCATTTACATGCTGATTATATTCATGTCCTGCGAAGTACACTGGGTCATTTAAATAAATACATGTTGCTACTCAGGAACGAGGAAGCTGAGCTTGGAACCCTGTTACAGATTTAAAATTCTGCACAAATTGCTCATATTTACACGATGCATACCGTCTGAAACAGGTCATTTATCCAGGGGGCTGCAGGAGACTTTCCTTCTTCTTCATGTATAACTGAGTAATTACCTCAACCACGACAATGCATTTTGAAAACGGATTAAATTTCCAGAGAAAGTAAATGATGTTCAAGCTAGTAAATAACTTTCAAGCAGGGGAGGAGAATGAATGTTTGTAATTAACACGTTTGTTCATGTTTTCTTATGTTTTTTCATAACTCCTTGTCAAAAATTCAAATTATTTTTTTATTAAATTACACTTGTTGCCCACAAGGCTCTCGGTACAGAGGAAAGACAACAGTGAAACCAAGACACTCATTCATATCCTGACTTCTGCTTTCTAAAATTGTGCATGCCATGACATCTAAACATAATGCGAATTACAGTGATCGAAGATGTAATCATTCAGGGATCGTTTTATACTTCAGGCACTTTAGATAGAGGCAGAAATCATTACTGGTCTGGTGTTAACTACTTCTGATATTGTGCCATGCATGATCCTAAATATTTCATGCCCATCCATTTATTCTCTGGCCCTTCTTCCACTTTTCTAACTTGGAATCCTGGGTGTTAGATCCTGAAGCCAGAAATGACTGTCCTTTGTAAAAATTACACACCAGCCCCACTGACCTCTAAGAAGATATTATTGGTATTGATGATTAGCTAGTTATATTTCCAATCATATGCATAATTATTATAAATATGTTAATAAAATAACACATTAATATATAGGTACTATATACTGTCGTATTAAAAGTTTAATTCAAAAGAAGACATAGCAATGTCCAGTAGGTGTATGAAAAATGTTCAACATCATCAGGGAAATCCAAACTCAAAGCACAATGGCATGTCACCTCCCCCGAGTAAGAATGACTAATGTCAAAAGAAATAAAGATATCGAGTGTTGGCAAGGGTGTGGAGAAAAGGGAACGCTTTCCCACTGTTGGTGGGGATGCAAATTAGTACAGCCATTATGGAAAACAGTACAGAGATTCATCAAAAATATTAAGAATAGAACTACTTTATGATCCAGTAACCTCAGGTACTAGGTGCATATCCAAAGGCAATGAAAAGAGTCTGCCGAGGAGGAGACCTCTGCGCTTCCGTATTCATTGGAGCGCTCTTCACCATAGCCACGCAATGGAAACCACCGAAGTGTACCTCCGCTGATGAATGGGTAAACATGTGCACAGTAGGATATTTAACCTTGAAAATGGAATCTTATCATTCACAACAACACAGATGGAACTGGAGACAATTGTGTTAAGTGAAATAAACGAGGCAGTGAAATACAGCACTGCCTGATGATCTCGCTCATATGTGGAATCTAAAGAAGTTGATTTCACAGAGGTTGAGAGTAGAACAGTGTTCACCAGAGGTTGGGGACACAAGTGAGGGAGGGGTGAGCTGGGAGAAGCTAATCAAAGTTAGAGAAGAGTAAGAAGTTCTGGGGTGCTGTCGCACAGTAGGGCCATTATAGAAAACAAAATGTACTGTACCTTTCAAAAAGCTAAAAGAAAAGATTTTGAAGATTTTCGCCAGAAAAAATATTTATAATTTAGGGGGAGGGTAGCTGGGGATTGAATCAAGGGGCATCCTATCTCTGAGCTACACATCCCCAGATTTTTTTAAATTTAAAAAAAAAATTTTTTTTTAAAAAATTAAAAAACATTTTTTAAAAATTTATTAAAACAGGGTCTCGCTAGGTTGCTGAAGGTCTCACTGAGTTGTGGAGACTGGTCTAGGACCTGCAATCTTCCTATATCAGCCTCTCAGATGCTGGGGTTATAGGCATGTGTCACCATGCTTGGCTCCTAAAAATTGATAAATTTTTGAGGAGTCAGATACATTCAACCTGATTTAAACATGACACCATGCATACATGTATCACAATATCATATAACACCCCACTAATATGTATAATTTGTTTGTGTTCATAAATGAAATAAATTTAAATTTTAAAACAGCTTAGTCATTAATTAATGACTTCACTCTGCAACCCTTATCTTAGGGAGTTCTGTTTCTTGGTAGAATGTTTAACTTTAGGACAAGCCAATTAGAAGCACTTGAACTCAAAAATGTCTTGGAAACTAATTTAAAAACTGCAAACTGGTAAGTTTTAAGGAATTACAGATGCCAAGAAGTTTGAATCACCTGACTAGCAGAGAAGGAAGGGCCCTTTCCCAGCGAGCTGAGAGAAGC
Source organism: Graphiurus murinus (assembly GCA_004027655.1). Lineage (NCBI taxonomy): Eukaryota > Metazoa > Chordata > Mammalia > Rodentia > Gliridae > Graphiurus > Graphiurus murinus. The sequence continues at coordinate 28,565 of PVLC010000469.1, forward strand.
CACCGCCTGGGCCTCCAGGGGCTTGCTGAGTTAGTGCCCAAGGAGCGGGACCAGCCCATGCAGAAGGAAGAGGTGGCTTCGGAGATGTCACCGACAGCCGTGGGGACTGGAGGGACACTCTAGGACGTGGAAGAAGCCCATGAAGCGAGCTGCTGCTTCAGTGCAGGGGGTAGCGGAGCAGAGAGGAAGGACCGGTGTCTCAGCAAAGCTCTCGCGCCGTCTCCCGGTCCTGAGGTCACGAGGGGAGGCCGGTGATGCCTACAGGGGAGTCGGCTCTCTCAGCATCTGAAGCCAGAGAAGAACTACAACTAAAACTGTAACCTGCTCCAGACCAGCCTAATGCTTAACTGGATCAAAGTGGTCAGTCTCTGTATAAGGTTCTTAGTTCTGCAGCAGGAAAATTAGTGCAAATTCGGTGGCTTCAAACAACAGAAATGTATCCTCTCACCATTGGAGGGGGGCATAAATCTGAAATCAGATTGCAGTAGGGTCGCCCTCGCTTGGGAAGCTCTGGAGAAAGCATTCCGTGTGTTTTTCAGCCCTTCTCTGAGGTCCCCAGTGCACCCTGGCTTGGGCTCTGCCACTCCAGTCTCTACCTCCATCCGCACAAGATCTTTTGTCTTCTTCACATGGTCTTGTCTTGTCCTCTTCTGTTTCTGAAAAGGCCACTTGTCATTGGATTGAGAGTTCACCCACGCAACCCAGGACAATCTCATCTCCAGGTCCTTAATTATGTCTTCAAATATCCTCTTCTCAATCTTAGCATCAGGAGGTAAGGAGGTGATCGTATCTTTTGGGGAGTCAGCATTCACCCATTACAGTCCCTGGGGATAACTTCCTATCACAAGAAAAGTCATGACCCTTCCTCAGGAAAAATAATATCTACTTCAGTCTCTATTATTATTATTATTATTATTATTATTATTATTATTATTATTATTATTATTTGTATACTGGGGATTAAACACAGGGGCATTCTACCTCTGGGTTGCATCCCCAGTTCTTTTATTTTTTAAACAGGATCTCACTAAGTTGCTAAGGGCCCCAATAAGTTGCTGAGGCTGGCCTCAAACCTGCGATCCTCCTGTCTCAGCCTCCCAAGTACTAGAATTACAGGTGTGTAACATCCTGCACATCTCTATGATCATTTTATACATAACATGTGGAACACATAAAAATAAAAATATAGGAAACACGTAAGCAAATGGTATAATGTGACCTAAAATCAAGAGAAAGTACAGTTGATAGAAACAAACCAACAAATGACTGTAAAGATTAGTAGAAAAGTCTGCGAACTATTATACATATGTTTTAAAATAGTAGAAACAGTAAATGAAATGTATAAAGAGATGGAAAAATTCAACAGAAAAATGTACCTAAAAAAGAATCAAATAGATATTCCAGAATTAGAGAGTCCATATCTGACACTAAAAATTCACTGAAGGAGCCTAACACCAGACTGGAAACAGCAGAATTAAAAGAGCAGGTTTCATGAAAGACAGATTAATAGAAATTATCTGAATTAAAGCACAAAAAGAATAGATAAAAATCAGATAGTTAATAAGTGACATGTGGAGTCCTCTCAAACAGTCTAACATATGTGTCACTGTTATCTCACAACCAGAAGAGACAAAAATGAGCAGAATCAATGTTTGAAGAAGTAATGGCCAAGAATTTCCCCAAATTCATAATGAACATCAACTCACATATTCAAGAAATGGAATCAATCTCAAATATGGAGAGAGAGACTCACATCAAGGCAAACTGATAAAAACAAAGGAAGGATACCATTTTTTTAGACAAATAAAAAGCCAGACTGAACTAATCTCTTTTATAACTGCTTAAATGTATAGGAACACATAAGTTGAAAATGAAAATGTTGAATCAAAGAAGTCTTACACAAAAAGTACATACTGCATGATTCCACTGATAAGAAATTCAAGAACAGACAAAAGTAATCTGTGGAAAAACAGAATTCAGTATGCTAGTTGCCTCTGGAGAGGGACAGGAAGAGGTCCTGTGCTGACTGAGGAGGTTTTGATAAAAGTGTCTGGGTGATGGAAATGTTTCCTGTTTTTACCTAGATGGTGGTTACATGAGCAGATACACATTTAAAAATCACTAAGACTTACACTTAAGATTTGCATATTTAACTGTATATAAACCACCCTATTATTTAAAAAAAGCAAGAGGAACAGATCAACAAATGTTTACCCTATTGTGACGTGTTTGCTAGTTGTAATGAAACATTCAGAGTTGATTGCTAGAACTGTAAATAATCATGTATTTCACCAATATTAACTGCATACTTGCTTCAAGTCTAGGACTATTTTAAACAGTAGGGATATACCAGTGAACAAAACAGTAAAGACAATTTCTTGCATTTTGAGGCTTTAATTCTAGTGAGGATAATTAGATATTATCTAATAAATGAATTTTAGCATATTAAAAGGCAATAAGAGAGATGTTAAAAATAGAACTGAGGTGTAGCACCGTGGCTGAGTGCTTGCCTAGCGTGCATGATGCCCTGGGTTCCATTCCCTGCACAAGAAAAGAAAAAAAAAAGCTCCAGCCCGCACCAAGGCCTGACACCTGCTTCAGAGGTTATGCAGGGGCCCTGTCCAGGCTGTTCCTCTAGCCTGGTTTCACTCCAGCAGGCAGGAATGGCGTGGGAAAGGCTGCGACACCACCCGCACTGTTGAAAGAGGAGAAAGGAAACAAGAAGGCAAGGCGAGGGAAGTGTGGGATCCATCAGGTAGGGCCCCAGGGGGCTGGACACTGATAGAGTATTCAAGTGAACAGCCTCGGAGGAAGGGAAGAAGACAGTGGTGACCACACAGAAGTATGCAAACAATTGCAACTAAAAAAGTATTACATTATCATTCTTGGCATGGCCTGCGTGACAGACAATGGGGGCCAGTGACTGAGGTAGGGAGAGGGCAAGATGATCCACAGAGAGAAGCTCCAGGGGCTGACAAGTCCAGGAAAGATCATCTACGTATACACTGAAACCACCAGGAATGGAGACTGCGACCTTAAGTCACCAGCTAAACTATCCAAGGAAGGGGGGGCATTGGTAGGTGACTGAAAACTGGGCTCTCTGGCAAACAGAGTTTGCCCATGTGAGATTCAGAGCCAGAGCGCTTTAGGGAGGGGACAGGAAAAGGTCTGGAAATCGCTATGTGGATCAAAGAGTAGAATTCTCTCCCCTGCCAGATCGCCAGGACCCATTTACTGGGGCTGGAGAGAGCCAGGTCTGGAGGAGAGTCGGGTTTTGTCTGTAGTAGAAAGTGAAGAGAATGATCAGAGAAGAGATTGCAGGGTGTGCAGGGCATACCCCTGGGGATGAGGGGTGCAGAGATTTGAGACAGAACCTGAGGGCCTGGAGCTCTTCACCAAAGTGGAGTGACTGGTCCAGGGCACCGCACTGTGACGCCTGGTGGGTCCAAAGGAGCCAGTGAGGCTGAGGGTTTGGGGCTTAGTGAGTGGGGACCTCAGCCTTCCTTTTGGCCTTTGTGGGTAAAGGTGAGGCCACCTTGGGAGAGGGCTTATGTTCCAGGTAGAGAGCGCTCTCCTGAACATGCTTAAACCCTTCCTTGTCAGTACCAACTCGTCATCTGCCCTGGACTCCTGCCGTGTGAGCCAAACCACACACAGAATGAATGACATCGGGGTCTGCTGACCTGGGTTGGAGCTCGCAGCCTTCACTGCCTGCAGGGTTTCGGGGGATTGAGGAGAGAAGTCATGTACCTCATGAAATGTCTTCCCATCAGCCTTCCTACAATCATGTTAAGCCTATTTAAATCCTTCCCCACTGGAAAAAATAAAAGCCAAAGAAACTTTGCAATTCTTCACTTATAGGAACCTTGGCACTGGTGGGTGTCAAGCTCCTAATATAAAGCGATGGGCTTCAGGCTGTCCTGACATTCAGCAGCATACCTACCAGACAGACTGCCACCAAAATAAGCGAATGGCCTCTAATTCAAGCAAGGAAGGGGACGGGGCCAGGAAGCCCGCTCTCCTGCAGGGGTGGCGGTGCCGCAGATGCCTACCCTACCCGACTCTCAAAACTGTCCCAGAGCCTTTTGGGAATGGGTCCACACGTAGGCTGCTAAGTGCCACTGTCACAGTCAGCTTTGCCATTCCCTTAAAAATATACTTTTTTTCCAGCAAAGTGTCAACCATGGCATCACAGCTATTGCCAATGAAAAAGAAAGCAAGTGGGAAGCGGCCCACTTAATCATCGTCCCAGCGCTGAGTCCTAAACAGGACTGCACTTGTCACTCAGTTGTGCACAGCCAGGACTCCCAGGGGAAGGTGCTCTTTCTCTCCCCTTAAGTCTGAACTGCAAGTCACAGTGAGAAAGAGCGGCGAGCACCTGAAGGACAGAGAGCCTGCACTGCCTCCTCGCAGGGCAAGAAACCAGCAGTAAAGGCCCTGGCGGCTCGGAGCGCCACGAGTGAACGGCCCTGGAAGGCCAGGACTCCACTCTGCCGACGGGTGGCCTCACAGCTGCCCGACCCAGGGTGTTCACTGCAGTGCTGGCGCCAGCCCAGGTGCCAGGGTTTGCAGATCAGCGGTAGAGTTGTGTGGTGACAGGATGGCAGCACATTGCTTGACACCAACTCCGTTTGGGGCAGGCAGACGGGGATGAGTCAGCCCCTCACAGACTGTCTGAGGAACATACACACAAAAGTATGCCAACGGCAAACTCAGAGAAAGCCTCGTCACCATTTTTGCAGCTGAAAAGTGGCAGGAATGTATTTTTATTATAAAAAATGTTATTTGAAGGATGAAATATTTTGTGGCCAAGGGTAGAACATTCTTAAGATTCCACTCAGTCACTGGCCCTGCTCGGTTTGATTTCTGCAGATATCTGTTGCTTAGCTGGTTGGCCTTAAAAGATTTTCCAGAAGGCCTGGGCTTCCTATACCAGAACCACAAAATGGAGTTTTCAAGAACTCTTTGCAAACCCACCCAGAGCCGATGATAACATACTTTGGTAGTCGCCGAGATCAACAGATGAGATATCAGGTTGGCAAAGTCTACTCTCTGGGCGACCGCTCCTCTCAGTCTTCTTTACTTAATGCCCCATCCCCAGCTCGCTCTGTTCTTCACTGCCTACCCTGGCCCATGTCCTCTCGTGTCCCGTTCCACCCTCATACGCTACCCAGCTACAACACGTGTGGGTGAACAGCTGCATCTCCAACGGCATAATTGATACCCACTTCCCCACAAGTATAAGACACACGCGACCAGTCCAGTCTCCAGTTCCTCTTACATAGGACCTCAAGATATGACCTGACTCTGACAGAATACCTGCTCTTAAAATTTGGCCCTTGGAGCCAGGTGTGCTGGTGCAGGCTTGTAATCCCAGTACTTGGGAGGCTGAGACCGGAGGATCACAGGTTCTCGCCCAGTCTCAGCTACTTAGTGAGACTCTCTGAAACTTAGTGAGACCCTGTTTCAAAATAAAGAATGAAAAATAGAACTGGAGGTGCAGCTCAAAGGTAGTATGCCCCTGGGTTAAATCCCCAGTACTGCAAAATAAATAAATAAATAAATAAATAAATAAATAAATAAAAATAGGGCTGGGGGTGTAGCTCAGAGACAGAATGCCCCTGGGTTCCATCTCCAGTACTGAAAAATATATATATAAATAAATAAATAAGTAAATACTAAAAATAAAAATTTGGCCTTTGGTTCAAATTCTGAACTACACAGATATTCACTAGAAATGTCACGTCATTTATGAAACCTATTTGCTCTTATGATGCCATCTATGCAAAAGAAGATGTCCAAAGCTTTCAAAGCACAAAACCCTAACATCCTTCTCAGGGTGAACAATGCTCGAAGAGGAGTTGAGAAACTGGGCGCGGTGCCACACGCCTATAATCCCAGTGCTTCAGAGGCTAAGAGAGAAGGATCACAGGTTCGAAGCCAGCCTCAGCAACTTAGCAAGGCCCCTCAGCAACTTAATGCAATCTTATTTCAAAATAAAAATAAAATAGGCCTGATAGTGTAGCTCAGAAGTAGAATGCCTCTGGGTTTGATCTCCAGTACCAAAAAGCAAACAAACAAAAAAACTGCTGAGAGGAGTTGAGAGACTTGGATGCAAAGCCTGAATTTTCAGAGCATCTTACTTAGTAATAACCCAAGGGTCTCTCAGTGAGAATGGAGATACGGCACTGACTTTAGACCTTTATCCTAAAGATCTGGAGACTGGCAGAGACGATTGCTAACTGTGGGGTGAGGGGTACTGTTGTACTGTATCTTGTGCAAGCTGCCTGTTTTTAGGGATCCAGACCTCTACAACTACAGGCAGGCACGACTCCAGCCCGTCCTGAATCTCTGCTGTAGGGAACAGCTGAAATCCTGCCACACACAGGGTCTCGGGATTGGCCTTAACCTTATCAGAACCCTCCCGCAATCTCTTCACTAGAGCAGCACTGTCCCGGGAGGTTGTACGGATGGGAGTGCTAGCCAGCCTGTCCACATCTGAATGGAGAAAGCCTGTCTTGGAGAGGGAAGGGCAGCACCCACCAAGGAAGAAGAGCTGGAATCAGACACCGAAAGACCTAGAGAGAGACCAGAGACGCAGAGAAAGGAAGATCTGTAGGTAGGGGAGCAAGAAAGCAGGAGAACGATGGGATGCTGCCCGGCGAGACGCTGGACCCAGCTACGCCTGCCCCCTTTTCAGCTGATGCTAGATCAGCCCTGGGTTTCCCTCGCTTCACAACTGAAGAACCATGTCTAGTATTCCTTAACTAATTCCTCGGAAATGTGATGATCAATCCATAAGGCAAGGCCAAGCAGAGCCCTGAGGAACTCACAGCTAAGTAGGAAACCAGGTCAAAGACAAGCATTGATTGCTACTGCTGACGTTCTGCCCGTTTGCAACTGTATTAAAGGCTCCAGCTGGGCCCCAGGTGGCCGCCCTGTCTATTGCTGGCACCGGTCCAAGGTGGTCCCTGCCTGGGCAGCCGCAGACGTGAGTGACTCCATTGTGCATCTCATCCTGGGGACTCATAGCTTGACCTGGTCAAGCCAGTCACACATAGACGTCGACAAATATAAACTCCTCTGCGATTGCTGCTCCCCTCCAAAGACTCTGAAGGAAGGAGCAACGCCTCCATTCTGGTAAGCGTCCGCTAGGAAGCACCTCCGCCCAGCACAGGTCAGACGGGGCCGGGCCGCCCCTTCTCTGAACATCATCTTCCAGTGTCTCTTATCTCAGCCTGCTTCTTTGATCCCCTCTCTTTCTTGAAGCCATTGTGATCTTGCAACCTAATCTGAATATTGCTTTCATCTTTTTTGCAGTCTCTCTTTGCTGATGAAAAAAAAAATCACAGGATTTGTAGTCAACACATCTCTGCAGTGAAGCTGGGAAGAACACAACTTGAACATAACATAATCCCTTCACCAAAGCTCACCTGGGGGCCACGCCCACTCAGCTCCACAGGAAGGAAGCGTTATTTTAGCTCCAATTCACTGCTTCGCTTCCTTGATGCTAACCTGATTCATTCCCTGTTTATAATAAGATTTCGGATACAGATCAGAGAAAGGAACCCAGACATTCTGCACTGATCTCCATGCTCGTTGGTCATTCGTATCCTCAGAGGGGTCTTGTGTTTAGCAAACGCTCCTCCCCGCTGGTTCCTTGCCCTGCATGGTTCTTTCTTTCTTTCTTTTTAAATCTGTCTCTTCCTCTCAACCCCATGTGCTCTGAGCTTCAGCAAAATCAATCCCTGAAGAGCCCAAATTCTAAATTCCTACAAATCAACCAGAATAGAAAGGACAGCACCAGGTGCTGTAGGGAGTACTAAGTGAAGGTCTCTCGGCCTTTTCATGGTGAACTGTGTACTCACTGTCTCCCTGACAAGGCCCTCAAGTTTTCAGGATGACAGGTCTGTCACATGCAGTCCTGGAGAGCAGTCACTCAACTGCTGACGTGCAGACGTCTTATTTTACTCTCATGAAGGAGCATGTCTTTGTTATGATGTCTGAAATCCTAAAAGTAGATTTTAGGGTTGGAACAGAAAGGTCAATGCAAATATTTAGACAGTTTGCAAGCCTGAGAGTTAATCACTGAGGAATTACTGATTTCGTCCGGTGTTTAGCCAGTTTCTCGCTGCTCATCTTAATTGCGTTTCTTATTTACAAAAGGAGAAAAATCAGTTCTGCCTTTTAGGCTTGTGTGTTCACTAGTAACATTAAAGAGGCAGCAGATCGCTGGCCTGGAGACTCGAGCTGACAGAGAAGGCAAAGGATCAACTACGGGTGATCCTAAATCCAGTGCAGCATCAGATTCTGGGGCCTCAGGGCCCTGGCATGTCCAACAAGGGCTCCTTCAGGGGGACAGCCCTGCTTCCCTGTCTACTGGCCCCCGAGTGCCCGGAGCTGCACTGGCCGATATAACAGCCACTGCCCACACATGGCTATTTCAGGCTTAATTCAATCTAACTAAAAGGACAAATGCAGTTCCTCAGCGCACCCACCAGCCCCATTTCCAGTGCTCGGGAGCCACGTGCCGTGAGGGAGCACCTCGGGCGCAGAGCCGTAGAAAGGCCACGTGGGCGACTCTTCCACCAGCAAGGGCGCAAAGTGGCCTGGACAACGTGGCCCTACACCCTTTGGCTCTCCATGGACAAAACAGCAGACCCTGGCAGGATTCTGCCACCCATGAGCCCGTAGCCCTAGGCCAACGAGGGATTTGAAGGACAAGCAGGGACACCAGAGGGACAGCTTTATGACCTTATCCTTGAATAAACAAGGGTTTTGGAAGGAACTGAAATGAAACCACTGAAATGAGTTTCGGCAGAAGGGAACCATTGTTTCAGCACTGAATTGGCTTATGGTGATAACAGATAAATTGTAACTTAACAGTCAGAGAAAGGCTTGTGTCTCAGGGATCTCAATACAGTGCCAGGGCTCCAAGGACAGCTGGACAGCTTCCGGAGTGTCCTGCAGGGGGGTGTCCAGGAGGAAACTGTCAGCAGAAGCCTCCGATGGCTCAAGGACAGCAAGCAGTGGCCAACACAGCGGGAGCAGGAGTGTCAGTGTCGGGAACACATTCATAGCAGCAATGCACAGTGGTGTGGGATTGTTATATCACTCAGGCATCTTAGACGCCAACGAGAGATAATCAGTGCAGAATGCAGCAAATGAGAAGATAGAAATATTTTGTATAGGATATACCAACTGGGCATTCGGGGAGCTTCCTATTTGTTGAAATGCACCCAGCTCAGGAACTGATGGAGGTACTGGTGCTGAGAGCCCAGCTCAGGAGAACTCTCCTAGTTGGCCAGGAAGCAAGAAAGATTGGCGTGGGTCTCAGGATGGTTTGAGCTAAGTGGCATAGGCCACAATCTGGACCCTTCTTGCTGCTGGCACTTTTTGACATCAAAGTGACATTATTTTAAGAGGAAATTATTACTGGAAAATCACTAGCAACCATTACTGTTCAGAATTCCAACCATTTATTATCCATTATGTATCCATTACTACTGTACAGTCCCACTGTTTGCCATATGTTATTAGGATAATGGCCTCATAATGGGCTCTGATTCTTTGACACCGTTAGAACTCTGCCATGATTCACTATGTCAATATTTCAGGGAAGAAAGCATCATAAACAGTGAAATGCATGATTGGAATTATTCAAATATTATAGAATTCTCAGCCAGGCTTATAATAAGCATGCCATTTATTAAAGGTATATTAGTAGCACAGAAGCACCAATTAACCCAGTTTCCTATGTGGTTTATAAATAGCTACCCTTTTGCGAAGAAGGAATATGTAGAAGGCGTGTACCTAACGCCAAGGGCTAATGCACATTTGTTTTGCATTAAGAATAAGTAATAAATAAATCCTTAATAAATAGTATTTACTGCGTGTAACCAACCTCTCCATACATTTTTATTCACAACCCACATTCATTCCTTCATTTATTTTGCAAATGTGTTTTGAGCACCCGTTAAATACCAGGGCCTGCCCTGTAGGCATTGGGCAAGAATCCTCAGGGAATCCAGAGAGACAAAGGGTCATTTCGGCAGCTCACACTCCAGTGGCAAAACAGACTGTAGAGAAATGGTGTACACGCATAATTTAATGTCAGATAACCATAAGCCCAATGAGGAAAACTAAATTTGTGTTAAGAAGATGGTGAGTTGCTTTAGGTAGGAGCAGGAAAAAAAATTTTTTTCCCATTACAACAAGAAGAAACTCAGCATGGATAGATGTGGTCATTAGAATACTGGTGATTTGACTCTGCGTTTTTCTGTTTTGCTAGTAAACAAGAAGCAAGGAAATGGGAGGATGAGAAGGCTCCGGTGAGAAAGGCCAGGCAAATGGTCTTCCTGGAGAAAAAGAACGTGCGTTAATTAGGGAAGCGGGGTGGAATGGTAAGAATGGCCTCGGGGTCCCTCGGGCATTTGTGCAGAGAAATCTGAAGACTGCTCAGAGTGGCTCCTTGCGTTTCTCCAGCCCGGGGATTGAATTTGGACTTACTCAGAAGTCTGTAAACAGGCAACTACATGAGGATGAGCAAAAACTACGATTCCAGCGAAGTGAAGGACTAGCCAGGGGCATCCGAGCAGAAGGAAGACAGCCCTTGGAAAGGGGGGCGCAGGCCAGCCTCGATGCTTAGTGCTAAGGAAGACCACCGTACCTGTTTCACCGAAGACTCCGTGAGCCTACAAACCTACCCATGGCGAAAGGCCCCAGAAGCATCCACATGTCGGTTGTGTCCTGTACATCTGTGCGTATTTGCTCTAGACTTGGCTGTCTGTTTACCAATTTGCACCCATATACATGGAGCCCACTGACCTCACAAAGCAAGGCTTCGCTGAAGGAACAGGAGAAAGAAGTACTTCTATTTCCTGATTCTATCACACACGCCCCGCCCCGTTCCTGTGTTCATTGATTCTGAAATCAAGATGCACCTTACAATAACAGTTTTGAAGAACTTCGGCAACTGTCAGTTAGGGGCATCAGTCATGAAGCAGGAGTCACTGCCCACAGCGGGGTTGAATGAAGGCAGCCGGTCAGTTCTCCAAGGGGGATGCTGACATTTCCAAAGGCAGAGGAAGAGTGTGACCCGTTCACATAGTTGCTGTTTTTGTCTTTGTACTGGGGATTGAAAACAGGGATACTCGGCCTCCGAACTACACTGCTAGCCCTTTTTATTTTGAAATAGGTTCTCACTAATTTGCTGAGGCTGGCCTCTAAACTTTCATCCCCCTGTCTTAACCTCCCAAGGACTGGGATCATAGGTGTGTACCACGGTACCAGGCTCATTCACACAACTGAGAATTAAGTATCACTGCCAACTTAAAAGAGAAATTGTTAAAACCAAGTCAAGAGTCAGTGGTTGAGTCCTGGTATTTTTCTAATTTTATTCAAATTTTGTGGTGGTCTCTAAGTGCAATAAAGTTGGAGGAGTCAGTCAGGGCCAGATTATGCAAGACACAGTTCGGCACTTTAAAGAGCTGGTCTTTTTTTACTAAATGCGGAGGGAGTCATGTGCTCAGGCCCATACATCTAACATCATTTTGACATCTTCGTGTAGAGTGGACTGATAGGGTCCAAAGTGGGCACAGAGGCGCCCACCAGGAGAGAGCCATGGTGGTCCAGGTGAGATAGTGCCAGCTCTCTTGAGGATGGCAGGCACGGAGAGGGAGGGGGAAAGAGGAGGAACATGTGATCTGGACTTGCAGCCACAGAGTATGGTGAGATGGGCGCTGTTAAGAATGACTCCCAGTGTGGTGTGGTGACGCATGCTTGTAATCCCAGCATTTGGGAGGCTGAGACCAGAGGATCTGGGTTCGCGGCCAGCCTCAGCTACCTAGTGAGGCACTCTGAAACTTAGTGGGACCTGGTTTCAAAATAAAGAATAAAAAATAGGGCTGGGGGTATAGCTCGGAGGTAGAACGCCCCTGAGTTCAACCCCCAGTACCGAAAAAAAAAAAAAAAGAATGACTCCCAGCGTGGTGTGGTGGCACCCGCCTCTAATCCTGGTACTTGGGAGGCTAGGACAGGAGGATCCCGGTTCGAGGCCAGTCTCAGCAGTAATTTAGCAAGAGTATTTTTAAAAAATTATATATATATATATACATACATATGTATATATACACACATATGTAAATATATACACACATATATGTATATATATTTACATATGTATATATATGCATACATATATATGTATTTACATACACACAGAACATATATATGTTGTGTGTGTGTGTATGTATATGTGTACATGGCTGAGGGTATGCAGCTCAGAAGTAGAATGCCCTAGGTTCAATTGCCAGTACCACAAAAAAAAAAAAAAAAAAAAAAAGACATGAATAACTCCCAGGTTTCTGGTTTTGAGCACTTTGGCAAATTCGGCTGCCATTTGTTAAACTAAGGGTACTAGGGAAGAAAGAGGCTCATGTTCGCATCCAGGATTTTGGTCCAGGACATTTTAGCTGGAGACATGCAACAGACATCAGGCAGCATTCACATACATGCCTCTGGAGCTCTGGGGAGATGTCACGGTGATTGACACCAACTTGATGGTATCTGCAAATGTAAGGTACTGAAAACCAAGGCAATGGACTGAGGAAACCAAGCAGCAATCCTCAGATCAGGCATGTATGAAAATCACCTAGGGGAGTTTTACAAAATACTGGTGGTTTGCTAGGCAATTTAAATATGCAATGAGGTTTGGGATCTGCCCGAGGAAAAAGCAAAAGACCTCAAGATCAAGGCCTTGGGCTATGCCAGTCTGCAGAGGTTAAGGAGAGGAGAGACACCAACGAGAAGACTCCAACAGAGCGAAGAGGTGACAGAAAACAACAGCACAGAACCTGCGGGATCAGTCACCACCAGGCCCTGGGAGAGACAAGAGGAGGGCTGCGGGAGGCAGGACAGGTGACTCCTCCTGGATCTGCCACCAGAGACCCCAACCCTGCGCCTCGGCCTCGCAGCTCCCGACATAAACCCTCCCACCGGAAACCGATTAGGAGCATTCACATTTATCAGTCAGCTTTATTTTCTTAGGACAGCGTTGTAGGTGGAAGGACCCAGATAACCACCCGTATCCTGATGTCTGCTTACACACGACTCACTGTGGAGGGAACAGGACAGCCAGGCGTGTCTGAAGACAGAGGCCACCACCTTCCGCGCCCAGACAGAGCAGGTGGATCTGCTTAAAATACCCAGGTTCCGATTCCGATTCAACAGGTCTGGGCGAGGCGGAGATGCAGCACTGTCAGCAAGCCAGTGGGAAGCGGTGCTGGTGCTGCCTTCTGTGGATCCTGAAGAAGTCTAGGAAGGCCTCACCGGCCGCCCCAGAGACCCCTGAGATACTCCGTCCCGTTTTGGAATGAACACTCAGCTGCCCCAGCCCGCCTCCCCGCAGCCTGGACACGCAGGCTGCCTGGACACTGTCAGCTGGGCCTACTTCAGGGCTGTGCGCCACGCCCCGAGGCCTGCCTCGGACTCCTTGCCTAAGGCGGTCATCCGGCCTACATCATCTCCGAACTCAACTTTCATTTGTCCCCTTTGTGTGATTCAGGAACTCTGAGATGTGGACCTATCTTCTGAGTTTATAGGATCCACCTGCTCCTTCTTGGGGTGGGAAAGACATCCCATGATGTGGCGATCCCGTTGGTTCCACGCCCAGAGCTGGTTTTGCCATGGAAGCCAGGACACACAGGGTCCCAGGGGAGCCAGGGGCGGAGGGGCGGGGAGCCAGCCTCAAAGGAGCAGCAGTGCCAACAGCAGACCTGCGCACTGGCCCTCCCTCCCCGGTGTCCCAGCTCCACCCGCAGGGCTCCTAGAGTCACAGTCAGGCAACTTCCTGTGATTTCTCTGCTTACAGGTCCAAAGACAGATCAGGTGCATATCATTTGTCGGAGGGGTTGCTTCCAATTAAAAGAAAAAAGATATATATAAGTATATACCTAGATACCCATAGATACCCATACTTACCATGCATGCATGGGATGTACACACACACACATTAAAACAAATCTGAAATCTCCTTTGTCTCTACGTGATAGTAAATAAAGGCAGTTGGTGTTTGGAAATGCAAATAAAACAAGGCATGTTATATACTTTTTCTAAGAGGAGGAAAACTGTTCTTCTTGGGATGCCATCTGCCCTCCCCGTCTCTGCTCACGAGGTCTGCTGCACGTGCAATGACTTGCACGCTAGAGGGCCGAGCTGTGCATGAGAGGATTAACTGGGATCTCTCCCATCTCCCCACCCAGACTGTGAGGGTAAGTTCTGAGTCTCAGTCTTGTTCCTGGGGCCCAGGCTCCTGGCCTTAGGGGTACTCAGGAAACAAAAGCTGCTAATCACACAATACTTTATCTCTTCTACTTTTTACTAAATATTTTAATTTTTATCTAAAACTATTGTAGTAGGTAGAATCATCGGCTCCCAAAGAGGTTTATATCTGAATCTCTGAATCTTGTGAAAATGTTACTTTGCATGACAAGAGGGTCTCTGCAGGAGGGATGAAGCGAAAGATCTTGAGTAAGGAGAGCATCTTGGAGGACCTGGACCTGGTGGGTCCAGAGGTAGGACCGAAGTCCTCATACATACGAGGAAGGCAGGAGGGTCAGAGGGAGGCTTGAAGATGCCAGGGCACTGCTGCCTTGAATGTGGAGAGGGTGAAATAAAGGAGCTTCTAGAAGCTGGAAAGGCAAGGCGGGGACTCTTCTGCAGAGCTTCCAGAAGGATCCGGCCTTGCTGACACCTTGATTTTAGCCCAGTGAGACTTCAGACACAGAGAAATGTAACATTTTAAGTTATGAGTTGTCACTAAAGAAATTTAAGTCACTAAATTTGTGTTCATTTGTTAGAGTAACAAGCTAATCTAGTGTCATCTGCTTCCTATTCAAAGAATAATGTCCTTTCTCTGAGTTTGTCTCCCTTTCTTGTATCAAGAGAAATGACACTGATTTTGGAGCAAAGGGAGATATTCACATCTTGCCTAGCCAGTCTCCCCTGGGGTGTTTTTGTTCACTTATTTATTTCTGGAAGATATTCTTCCAGGGGTAAAATGACAGTGTCTATAAAAGAAGATGTGAGAAAAAGAGGTGGTGTTCAGCATAATTAGCTAAGTATCAATATTAGTAAGGGCACTTGGATGTCAAAACTGCAGCTGGTCTGAAATAGTGTACTTCTGCTCAGGGAAACAGCAGAGAATGTAAAAGTCTCTTCCAAAGTTCAAAGGAATTCTGTAGACTCACTGAAGGAACACAGAGAGCCGGCCACACTGCAGCTTTTGATTGCAGGTCTGGGAGATGGAAGGTCAGGGCTCCCATCTTTTTTGAGCAAATATACGGCTCTGAGTGAAATGATAAGAGTATGGGGAATGAAGAACCTATTTTATTAATCTAATAACTGTTATGGTAATGGGAGGCTGAGGCAGGAGAATCACAGGCTCGAGGCCAGCCTCAGCAACTTTGCAAGGTTCTCAGCAACTTAGCAAGACCCTGTTTCAAAATTAAAAAATAAATAAATAAATAAAAAGGGCTAGGGGTCTAGCTCGGAAGCATATCACCCCTGAGTTCAATTTCCAGCACCATAAAAATAAATTGTTACTGTAAAATGAGGTCCTTACTCAAAGGCCCATTAACCCATAAAGCGCAGATGGAATCCAGTATTCATGCCCATCCTGTACATGTGCCTGCATGTGCATCTCACGGTACAAGAGCCATGTGTAGCATCCCTCAGACACCCAAGGACACACATGACCCTGCAAGAAGGGTTAAGAACAGCCAGTGCTGTAACGCCATCATCTTTTATTTAAGGAGTTTCTACACAGACAGCACTCGGCATAGACAACTGTGAACTGTTCTATTTCTAGCCTCTCTAGCTCATGACTAAGCTGATGCCTCCAGCCACATAATCATGCCCGGCTCTCATTAGATCTCCCAGGTCAGGCTGGGAAGACGGGAGCACGCTGAGGAGGAGCGAAGGCTCTCCGTGGAGGCTCTGGGATTCACCGCCAGGGCAGTCCCCACTCTGTGCTGTCGCGCCTGGCTTTCTCTTCTGGATATACTGACCTTTGTGTTTTAAAACCGTGAAAGTGTAGTCTCTAGTTCTTGGGGAAATACAAGTCTGGTGGCAAGGATGTCTACTGTGTGAGACTATACATCATTCGGGGGAGCCAGCCACATTCACAACGAGAACCAAGTGAATAGATGGATGGTAAATGTATATTTCTTTTAAACCTAGAAACTACTGATTCCATAGGAGGCTTCATTGCTTAATTGTCTTTTAAATGAGTATCTGAATTCATCTAAAATTAGAATGAAAACTAAATATAAATGTGGTTTGGCTCAAAAACAAATATCTGAAAAAGAATAATGGAAAGACACAAAGCTACTTATACTAAAGGTAGCAACTTGACACAGTAATCCCACTCTAATTAACATAGTATCTGTAAAGACAGGGCTTGGCCGCTGGGTATGGTGGTGCATGCCTGTAATCCCAGTACTTAGGAAGTTAAGATCGGAGAATTGCAAGTTCAAGGCCTCTCGGCAACTTAGTGAAGCCCTCAGCAAGTTAGCAAGACCCCGCTTCAAAAATTAAAATAAAATAGAGCTGAGGTTATAGCTTAGAGGCGTTAAGAGCCCTGGGATCAGTCCCCAGTACCATAAAACAACAAACAAACAAACAAACAAACAAACAAAAAAACAAACAATAGGGGCCAACAGATTACAGTCCATGGGCAAACAGGCCCCACTCCACAAGCTAAAAATGTCCCTACATTTTTAGATGGCTGGGAGAAAAATTAAGAATATTTTGTGACATGTGGAAATGATGTGGAATTCAAGTTCAACATAACAAGGATCCCTCATTCCTTTCAATACTGCTGCTTCTGTAATAAATTGGGGAGTCGGGCAGGTGCTAGTTACAGGGGGGCCACATGTCTGAGACAGCTACTTTCTGGCTCTTTATCCAGAAGGTGCTGCCCTCTGGGTTAGGAGCGCCTGTTTCCTTGCTTCTCTCTGTCCTATAGAGTCCGTGTTAGGATTCTGGGGGTAGGAAGAGGACAGCATGCACACAGCGCCACGCCCCCCAACACCCTCAGTTAGCTGTGGTTAATGTTATGATCATTCCTACTTATTGTGACTCCGATTGCACTAAAGCACCTCCGCCAGGTAGGGGCTCTGCCCGCCTCAGCTCTTCTGGATATCATGGCTGACACTAATTTACAGTCTCACCGACTCTAAAAATTATCTTTTCATTAGTTGGTCATAATACCTTTTAAAATTGTCCTGGGCTCCCGAATGAAGACAGTCATCAATCATTGTGACACCGTAATGGCCATTAATTATAAGTTTAGCACAAAGGATGGTCACATTCAATGTTAGTATCTTGCCCTGCCCTTGTATTTCAAAGCCATTTTCAAAAAGGCGTTCCAGTTAGAAACCCTGCCACGGGAGAAGATCTAACCCAGAGCAGGCTCCCTTCTTGACAGATAGTTAAACCAGGACTTGGGGGTCAAGCAGCTTTCTGGAAGCACAGGCAACCCTTAATTAAAGTGAACATTTGCTGACTCGTATTTGGACTTTTGCTTTGCAACTAATCTACCTGCAGGGTTTTCAAACCAAAGCTTTTCAACTGATTGGTCTGACCTAAAATCCAAAATAATTTCTAGTCATGTAAGTGGACATCTTACCATGACAAATTCTCTTGGTCATGATGCCCTCGTTTCATTTGGAAATGTCACAAATACATCCAGTTAATGCATTAAATATGAAAAGACTTGCTGAAGGGACTCAATTTATTAATGATTCAGGAGAACTTCCTCAAGTATCTATTTGGAATTCATTTATAATTCATTTTACAGCTTAGCTTCAGTTCCCACAGGGCAAATATTTATCAAATATTACCCTGTTTTAAGTCCTCCCTCTAAATTTTCTTGTAGAATACTCCCCCCCCAAAAAAAAAGGCTAAACTTCCTAAAAGCATCCATCCATCTCTTTGTTGTAATTTAATGTGCATTTCCTGATAATGTGACAGTAATGGGCTTTCAGATATAACAAAGTGCACTGTGCAGCCAAACAAAAGAATAATTATTAAAATAATAGCTGGCTATAAATTGAACACACTGAGTACATCATAAATATTTATTAGAGAGTAGCCATGGTAATTAATAAGCCCAGTAATCAACACAAGAGGAAAATGGCATCTTAATACCCTGGCATGGCAAAAAAAAAAAAAAAAAATTTACAACTTATCTGCTGGTATACCACATATGACCAAGTGAATATGTTCAGTATGAAAATCAGAATATCTAGCCTGACTAGTAAAGTGGGTTTATGTGTACAAAAGAATAAAATATCCCGAGTCAGGCTGCCCATCGTCCATCCCTGGAGCACTGACAATCATGACCTCCAGCGACTAATCACAGCGACCGGGTAACTGCTCGAATGTAGAGGACATTGGTTGAAGTTAGATACATCTCACTCCTTGAAACTTTCGCTAAATTTCTCAAGTTCTCCACATTAACTCTATAGCAGACATAATGTCTTCCTAAAACAGTTGTTGTGAATATAAAGATGTGATAAATAGCATGCTTCGCCAAGCACGGAACAAAGTACACCTTCAATAACAGGTCTCCTACTCTCACCACTGTTTCTATTACTTGCACATCCATGATCTATTACGGGAACCACAGAGCAGCAGCTATTGGCCGGGACGTTATGAGTAGGTAGATACAAAACAGAATGATTCATATTTTTCACCTAAAGAATAGAAGACACTAGGATAGCTATAAATAAATAAATACATGCATACTTAACTAGAAAAAGGCAATACAACTCATTGATGAAGATGTGGAGAAACTGGAACTCCCCTACACTGCTTGTGGGAATGTAAAATGGTACAGCCATTTCAGAAAACACTTTGGGAGTGTCTTGAAATGTTAAACATAGAGTTACCACAGGAGCCAGCAATTCTATTCCTAAGCAAATACCCAAGAGAAATGAAAGCATATGTCCACGCATGGTCATAACAGCACTCTTCAAGAGAGCCCAAAGGTGGAAACAACAGAAATGTCTATCAACTGATGACTGGATAAACACAGTGTGAAGCATCTACACAGTGCCAGTGCGATGTTATCTGAAAATCAAATGAAGTGATGTACAAATACGGGCTCCAACACGGTGGACCTTGAAAACAGTAAGCCACGTGAAAGAAGGCATCACAAAGGTCGCCGACTACAGGCGTCTGTTTATATGGAATTCCCGGAAGCAACTGCATGGACCCAGCAGGTCGACCAGTGATTGATTACCAGGGGCCTGGGCAGAGACAGCAGGGGCAGATCGAGGACTGACCGCTGATGGGTACACGGTTGCTTTCTGGCGTGATGAGAAAGTTCTAAACTGAGTGGTGATGGTTGCACAAGTTTCTGAAAATAATCAAAACCATGAAATTTTATGGTGTGTGAACTGGATCTCAAAAAAGCTGATATAAAAATAGAACTAACAAAGCACATAAGGGAGGCTACGTACGTGGGGAGTGGCAGAAGGGGACACAGTGGGTTTGGGGTGGCTCTGCCTGGGAATGCCAGAACCACACGGGGGCTTGCAGGCACGCTGGTGGACACAGTGGGCTCGGGCGTGGACAGGGAAGTACAGTGGGCTCTCCCTCTCTGAAGGAGGTTGTTTAGTATAAAATTAGAACCCAGGAGTAAAAGGAGTAGGAGGATTACTAGCAGTTCTAGAGTTGAACACCTCTGTTTGAAAGCTGGGGCTTAAGACCCTGTTCCCCCAGATGGCAGCCTGGGCTTCAGTTTCCTCATGTATAAAATGTACAATGTGGTACCTTCTCTCACGTGGTTGCGGTGAGGATGAATTAATGCACATAAAGCGCTCAGAATGGTGTTGGACAAAGAAACAGAGCTGCCATCCTGGTCACCATTGTCACTAATTCGGTTCTTGTTGCTAGACAGGCTGACTACTGTCACAGGCAAACACAGGTATGTGACACCATCACGGGGCTCCTGTTCACGTTGCCCAGGAGACACCAGGCAAAGGCCGTGCTGTCTTCACCTGGAGGGTGCGCTTGTTCCTTGCCCATCGACTTGACTACCCCGCACTAGCTCAGAACTCAACACACCCTGGGAGGCCGCACAGGGCATTTGCATAGAGGACCAGCAGCAGCTGCTGCCTCTAAACTACAGAGAGTCAGGCAGAGTCCCATGCATGGCACATAGGACACCTCATTGCATTCGAGACAGTGACAAGTCCATCACACAGGACCAAGCAGAGGTGAACTAAGCCGAGTGACGTCAAGTTAATCACACAAGTAAGCAAGAGTCCCAGCTGGGAATCAAACCCAGATCAGTTCATCTCAAGGCATTCCCAGTCGGTTTACATAGAATCAGATTCCGATGAAGAGTAATTAGGAAAGGGCTTAAGAATGAAGGAAGAATGCTTTCTGACCAGCATAACCAGCTTGTCTATATTCAATAACCGAAAGTCAAAATACATTTGATGTGTCTTCTCCTTCATTCACTCCTTCATTCATTCATACAGAAAGTAATCATCTGTTATGATCCAGAAATAAAAGCCGTCTTTGAATAATAAAGTCTTTGACTTTAAAAGAGGGCATCACAGAATGATAGGATCAACACGTTAATTGTGGAACAGAGCAACTGCTGGGCAAACAGGAGACTGGAAGCTTCAGATGCTGTCTGGACCAGCAGAGAAAGCCTCGCCCATTGCCTCCTCTCTCCTTACTAGAGAGTTCAGAGAGAAAACCTACTGCTCATTTCAGATGCTTTTGCCCCTAAGGAGCCTGAAGCTCTTATGTCTGGCTCATCTTTATATCCAAAAGCGGCCATCCTGCACACAGCCTTTCCCCTCTACCTTACCAGGCAAGACAAGCGTTCCCCCAACTGCAGTGAGGTTCGGGAAGGCTCAGGGCAGGATTTGCAGAAATGGGCTGCCAAAGTCCCAGGCCAGACCTGGAGCTCTCCGCAAGCCCAAGACACTCACGTCCATTGTGAGGCTGATGCATTCTGAGAGGCTGAATGTTATGTGAAAAAATGTAACCTCACAATTTGAAAGGCATCCTTAAACAGGGCAGAGAGTACCACTTGCATATACATGTATTAATTTATTCCCAAAATCCTAAAGGGATTTCATTTTGTCC
This sequence comes from Graphiurus murinus, assembly GCA_004027655.1. Classification (NCBI taxonomy): domain Eukaryota; kingdom Metazoa; phylum Chordata; class Mammalia; order Rodentia; family Gliridae; genus Graphiurus; species Graphiurus murinus. The sequence continues at coordinate 49,736 of PVLC010000469.1, forward strand.
ACCAACACAGAAATAAACATAATGGTTCTAATCCTTTCAGAGATAACAGATAATTTTCAACTTTTTCTTCTAATAAAGAACAAAGCAATTACCATGAAAGAAAAGAAGAAGACACATGAAATATTTCTTTGGAAGGAACAGCTAAATGCTTAGAGATTTTAAACGATCAATGCTGAGATGATAAATAAGAACTCTAATAAATTCACTTTAGGAGCTAAAGTTTTTCAAATGATATTTTGCGGTAATAGGTTAATCCAATATATTCACTTAATAAGCAGGCAACCAATGATCAATTGTATACTAGAGTATATATCCTATAAATAACAAAAAAACTGTCAATTAAAATTGAGATAAAATTTGATATGCTATTAAATTGCACTTTTTAAAAAGGTAATAATGTATAAATGAAATTAATGTCAAAATATGACTGAATTTACAAAGCAATTATCATATCTAAAATCATTTCTATAGTAAAAACCATAATGAAAAGCCACAAATAAATAAAAATTAAGCACTATGCTTAACACTAAATTTAAAATATAATATTAATAAGGTATGATGGAAGAAAATATCTATGTAATTCCTGAACATCGTTTTATTTTCATTTGTTAGAAGAATGAGGAACATTGCCAGTAAGTGCTCTTGATAATCTACCACCAAGCTGGACACTTATTTCTAAAGTTCACCAAAATATATGTACTGATTATATTCTATGAAATGAATTGGGTATTACTTTCAATTAAGGACATAACAAATGAAATTGCTTTTAAATTACACCAAATGAGTACATTTTTCAATACAGTGCCTATTAAAATTAGTTGACTTCAATCTTTGTGTTATTATGAAAATAAACTACATTTGGGTAGAAAATAATTTTCCAACTGTCATCTGCTGTAGAAGATTTAATGAGCTCTGCAGAGGCTCCCAGTTCTCTGTGTAAAAGAGATAAAAAGCTTTCATTTTAGGAAAATTTCATTTTAGGAAAACTTCATTTTGTAGATGTGTATTTAAAATGTCATCAAGGACAGTATGGAAATCTAACTATTAATCACATCTTTAATTCAAAAACCTAGCCTTTTCTTTTAGCTACAATGACTAAGGTATTTTTAATTTTTTTTATTTGACAAAGGAAAAAAAAATAAACAGAACACAAAGGCTTAATTGTTCTTAGCAAGGTGTTTAGTGAAATTTCAAGAAAAGTCTGAAACTGTCAACAAAATGAAGCAAGAAGGAAAAAGAAGAGTTGACAGCGAAAGTCTAAAGAGTAAACGTATCAGAATCCTTCTACAAGTCGATGGCAACAAGAATCTAAGGCCTTCCCACTTCACCTACAACTCAGCCGGATGTTGATCTACCCAGAGATGTGACTAGAAAGGAAGCCAATCGAAAGTTGATTCTTCTCCTGCACCGACCAATCAGAGCCTCTGCAGGCAGCCTGGTGCATACAGGTTACACTGCCTCCTGTCTCAAGGACCCTATTAGTCTTAGTCTCATCTTGGACAAGGGTAGTCTTCAAGGTCAGATCCAATATGACTTTTTCTCAACAGAAAACTACTTGCAGGTGAATTAAAAATTGAGGAAGGTAAAGAGAATGACAGGATAGGGGAAAGAAAAGAAATGTGGAAAAATATCCACTTCATACCATAACAGTTTAAAATGTGTACCTTTACTCTTTGATCATCAACATCGACAATCGTAGCAACACGAATTAACCGTGGGTTTCGTTTATCCACAACTTCAAGTTTCATATTTGGCAGAAAACCATGAGGCAGTCTCTGAAACATTACAAGTTCAACGAGTCATGTAAAACCCAGCAATTCAGATTTTCTACTAATTGTTCTAAACTATTGTTGTTTCAGTTTTAATATGCATATCTTTAAGATAACTGGAATTCAATCTGGAGAGCACATAGGATTTTATGCAATTTTTTTTAAATCCAGTTTCACAAAAACCTATGAGAGAAGCAAGAATTTTATGGTCATTTTAAAGACAACTAAAAAGACAAAGGCAAATTAAATGATAAATTCACTAAAGATCATAACAAGGTTTTAAAAGATCTTATTATCATGTATATATCAGTTTAAGTTTTTCTTTTCTAAAATTAATCTTATAAATTTAAAAAATATTGACTACTCTCATTGCTGAACTTGGGACTGATTGTATAGCCTAGGCGGCAAAATTATTTAATAAATGATACAAAAGATATGCACAATCCTTCATAAATTTATACTTTAAAATATGCTTAGACAAGAGCAGTATAATTTCAACTGGCATACCATGATGTCATTTAAAGCCACACTATGCTTCTGTCCATTCATCTGGTGACATCAGAAGGTTCAACTTAGTTGAGGTTTCTTTCAAATCTTAAAATTCTAGGAACCCAAAGTCCATGATGGCAGACAAAGAAAATGAAATGGGAAAAGACATTGGTACTTACCAAATCATTGAAACTAAGGAAACTTAACTACCAAATGTCAGAATCCCAAGAAACTTCAACCATTTTTATAGGTTGGCAGAAAGTTTCCCTTTGAAAGCTATTTATTACACATAAGAGCGTTTAACTGATTTTTTGGAAATGAGAGTGTATTGAATTCCTCTGGTCTAGAAATGGCACTGGGTAAACAAAAGTCTACTGATTCATGAGTTGTCAATGGTCAAATCTTTCTCTTACATCTGGTTGCGTTTCTCCAGCTTCTGTGGAAGCATCTTTTCTTTCTGAGATGCATTACTACCTCTACTAAATGGAGCATACTGATTATAATTAGGTCTCTGATCCCTGAAAATTGTTCTGTTCTCACCAAGGTCACTGCCCAGACCAGATCAACAAGGGCAATTGTTTAGTATCGCAGATTCCAAAGAAAAACGTGTGAGCAGAATCCACAACACCCTTGGGACAAAGCCTAGAAGTTGCCTTGTTTGTGAAGTCTTTTCATCATTGTCCTTATAAAAGTAAAATAAAGTTTAGAAAGAAGGCAAGGGAGAAAGATTCCCAGTAGCTGGGTATTTTTTTTTTTTATTATTATTATTTTTTTTTTTTTGTGGCACTGGGGATTGAACCCAGGGACATTCTACCTATGAGCTACACATGTAGCACTCCTATTTTCTTCTGAAACAGGGTCTTGCCAAATTGCTGAGGCTGGCTTCCAACAACTATCTTCCTGTCTCAGCCTCTCAATGACTGGGATTACAGGTGTGTGCCGCCACACCCAGCTATGTATTTTTGCTGATTGTGATTCTGCAATTCATAAAACCACCTGTAGCACTCTAGCCTAGGCCTTCCTTCATACCTCATTTTACCTCTTCCTCCAAATCCAGCCTATTACAACCAATTTTTTTTTAAAAGGAAACAGCGTTTTGTTTCAAACTCATTTTAATTCTCAGAAAACCTTCAGTAAATGAAATCATATGAATAAGCCCAATAAATAAAATTCAGTTAAAGACAGATTGAAGGAGCCGGAAGCACACAAGTAGAATTGAAAGGGAATAGAGTTCAAAAACTACTGGTTAGGACATAACTCTTTCCAAATTTACTATTTCTATCTATGCACTTTCTTTCATAGACTAACCTCTACTTGGTTCAACCCTGGAATAAGTACATTGGTATAAACTAGAATTGTAAAAACCAGAATCCTAAAGCATGCTAAAAGAAATGCTGCTCTTAAAATGGATAAAACTATGCACAAGGTCTGCATGGTTTCCACCTATTTTACAATGGCATCATTGACATGCCAATGGTCCCTGAGAAAGGGACACCTTGAAAGTTCACAGTCCCACTTGGTGGCTCATAAAACCAGAGACCAAACTGCCTGGCCTGCAGATCCTCTACTGAGCCTCCCAGGACGCCTGGGGTATGCGCCTGTGTTTTTGCAGAAAGAAAATCAGCATCTGCATTGGTTTCGAGCAAACAGCAAATGACCTTACATGCTATCTCATCCACTTTGTGTTTTTAACTAAAAGCAAAGCAAAATTGGTTATGAAAATACCACTTGAATTTCAAAAGAAAAATCTAACGTAATTTACAAGTGCTATGGCAAAGGCAGGACTCAACCGGAACACTGCTTAAAGGTGACAGCGTGCACCCACACAGGACTTACCTTTCTAAAAACGTTGGCAGGAACTGCAGCAGTTTGAGTAGTTTCCAGATATTCTGTCCAGGAAAAGTGTTCTGGATCAGGATAGCCTGAAAAAAAAACACACACACACATATATTCGTATGAAAGGATTACTCATGGGTTTCCATATACAACAGAGCATTTCACGGTAATACTGCAGCTTCTGAGGCTCCCTGTTCATCAGGCCCCATACTGAGAGCCTTTGCACAGTGTAGCTCTTAAGACTTAGGCTCAGCTCTGAGAGGACTGAAGCATCAGGGCAAGCAAGCAGTCACTCCCTGGCTCATCCATTGACTCGACAAGGTCAAGAAGGATGTCCAAGGTCAACAGCTAGGAAAGCTTGGCAGAGCCAGGGAACATCCAGAGCTCTGACTCTAAGCTCCAGTAGAAGGCTCCTGAGAAGCTGAAAAAACCTACAACTATCTGACCTCACAACATGACTTATAAGAAAGGCTAATAATTGTCTATCTAGGGGGATTTTCCTCTTGCTATTAACTATGTATAATAACAATTGGCCAAAATTGCAATTCATCATGGCAATTTAAAAAACATATCAGCATGACATAGTACAGAGCAGCCTTCCTCCTCCTCCTCCTCCTCCTCCTCCTCCTCCTCCTCCTCCTCTTCTCTTTCTCTCTCTCTTTCTCTCCCTCTCCCTCTCCCTCTCCCTCCCTCCAGCCCAGCACTTTTTTAATATCAATTTATTTAAAGACAGGATCTCACTAAGTTACTGAGTCTGGCTGCAAAGTTGAGCTCCTCCTGCCTTAGCGTCCCGAGTCGCTGGGATCATAGGGATGTACCGCCTTGCCTGGCCAGAGCAGCTTATTTTCAAAAATTTCCTTTCACATTAAGTGTCTTGTGTTTCTTGTTGTCTGTGTTATTTTGTTACTAATTGAGTTTGCCAGAAATCTCTCTGTTCTGCATTGTTCTCTTGTTTTGTGGGGGTTTGGTTTGTTTGTTGTTATTTGTTGGTATTGAGGACTAGACTCTGGGGCATTCTATCTCTGAGCTATATTCCCAGCCCTATTTTATTTATTTTTTTTTTAATATTGAAACAGGGTCTCACAAAGTTGCTGAGGATTTCACTAATTGCTGAGACTGGCCTCAAACCTGCAATCCCTCTGTTTTAGCCTTCCAAGTACTGGGATTACAGGCATTTACCACCAGGGGTGGCCATTCGCTGTATTATTTTGAGGAATAAGAATTTATATTTATTCATCAGTTCTGTTTTCCTTTTTAATTATTTTGTTTACTGCTGTTACTCGTATTACTTCCTTCTTCCTACCTCCCTTAGGATTATTTTACACTTGTTAAGTCAAACGGAATTGCAAACAACCTATTTTAATTAAAACAAAGCTGGGCATGGTGGCGCACACTTGTAATCCCAGTACATGGGAGGCTGAGACCTGAGTATCTCAGGTTCGTGGCCAGCCTCAGCCACTTAGTGAGGCCCCAGACAACTTAGTGAGACCCTGTTTCAAAATAAAGAATTAAAAAATAGGTGCATGCTTGTAATCCCAGCATTCGGGAGGCTGAGACCGGAGGATCTGGGTTCGAGGCCAGCCTCAGCTACCTAGTGAGGCACTCCACGACTTAGTGAGAGTCGGTTTCAAAATAAAGAATAAAAAAAAAAAATGGGGCTGGGGGTGTAGCTCGGGGGTAGAATGCCCCTGAGTTCAATCCCCAGTACCACACACACACAAAAAAAATAGGGTTGAGGGTGTAGCTCGAAGGTAGAATGCCCCTGGGTTCAATCCTTAGCACCAGCAAAAATAAATAAATAAATTAATTAATTTTTTAAAATAAGAGCATTTAAGACTAGGGGTCTGCCATTGCTGCCACTAAGAACGACATTCTTTAGTGCACTGTTATAGTGCTATTAATACATCTAGACACTTGGCGAATAATTCGTTTTCTCAATTTTACTTTACCAAAATTATAATGTCATTGTTGTGTCCATCAAATTATTGACCATATATTTCCAGGTGGTTAATTACTACAATTTTTTAAATATCAGTAATGTCCAGTTTACCACACTACCTTCAGAATATCACATGGTGTGTACAATTTCTGCTTTGGGGATGTGAGGGTTGTTTTTTGGTGTAACACAGGGCCAACCATATATATATATGTATATGTATATGTATATGTATATGTATATGTATATGTATATGTATATATATTTATAGTAAGTGTTGGAGACAATGATTAATTACCCATGTTTTGTTAAAACCAGCCATGCATTGTGTGCTGACAGTATAGACCTAGGAAACAACAACCCGGATCTAGATGCCTATGACGATTGTCCTGAGCTATGGTTGAGGGGCTTCGGTACAATCAGTATATTAAGACAATAGGTCTTGCAGGGGCTACAAAACCTCATGTAATGTTTTGTATGTTACGTTGCCATTGTATAAGCTAACGTTCCCATGTTATTTCTCTTGTATGAGCTAACGTTTCCATGTTCTTTTTCTTGTATAAGCTTCCTGGTGTCATGGTATAAAAAGGTCCTGTGAAATAAACTCGAGGCTACAGTATTGACTGTCAGCCCTCCCAGTAACGACTTAGTACTGATTTGTCTTTAATCCTCACTCCCCTCTTCAGGACTGTTCTACTTTGTCTGACATTTTTCTTTCACTTTTAAACTTTTTTCTAAAAAAAAATGTATTTGAAGAAAAGTAGACAAAACCAGTAAAAAGCCTGCGTGGCCAGGTCCAGCTCTGAGCGAGGGCACCCGGAGCCCATCACCGCTCCCCTTTCCCATGAGTTCTCTACTCTCTTCCAGACAAACCGCCCTGCCTTCCAGCGGGGACACGGGCCGCTGCGCTGGTGTGTCCTCTACAGAAATGGAGCCCACTGCAAGTGCTCATTTGTGCAGAATGTTTTTGCTCAGCATTCTGACTGTGAGGATCAAGTAGATTGTTGCGTGCAGAACATTCATCTGTATGGTTGTGTAATATCCCATTATGTGGTGCTTCACAATTTACATATACATTCTACGAAGGTTGGTCCTTTACATAGTTTCCATTTGGGGGTTATTATAAAAAGTACAGCAGTGAACATTCTAGTACACTCTTTCTAGTGACCGTTCTGTTGGAATGTACCCAGAGGCAAAACTGCAAGATGATGGAGCACTTTACTTCATTATTACTTTAAAATTATTTTAGTTGAGGTGTGTCTATTTTTACATACTTTCTAAATGGAATTTTAAATTAATTTACATTTAGATGGGCAAGGTGGCACACTTTTGTAATTCCTATACTTGGGAGGCTGAGACAGGAGGATCCCAGGTTCATGGCCAGCCTCATCTACTTTGTGAGGCCCTCCACAACTTAGTGAGACTCTGTTTCAAAATAAAGATTAAGAAATAGGGCTGGGGGTGTAGCTCAGAGGTAGAATGCCCCTGAGTTCAATCCTCAGTACTGCAAAAAATAATAATAATAATTTACATTTACTTTCATAATTACTTTGTTTCAATCCAACTTCTGTAAACATATTTTAAGATAGACTTATTTACTTTGTAGTACTGGCTATCTAACCCAGTGGTATCCTACCTCTGAGCTACACCCCAGTCCTTTTTATTTATTTATTTTTTTGCTTTGAAACAGGAACTCTCTAGGTTGTTGAGAGTCTTGCTACATTGCTGAGGCTGTCCTCAAACCTGCAATCCTCCTGTCTCAGCCTCCCAAGTGCTAGGATTACAAGCATGTACCATCATGCCTGGCTAGACTAGAATTTTGAAAGCTTTCTTTTGCTTCTG